>JAJPUD010002021.1:347667-362709 GCA_023553655.1 Myrmecobius fasciatus | reverse complement strand
ATCAGAGTAGGTAGTGAAGAAACCAAATTATCACTCTTTGCAGATGACATGATGGTATACTTAGAGAACCCTAGAGACTCAACTAAAAAACTACTAGAAACAATTCACAACTTTAGCAAAGTGGCAGGATACAAAATAAATCCACATAAATCATCAGCATTTTTATATATTACCAATAAAGTTCAGCAGCAAGAGATACAAAAAGAAATCCCATTCAAAATAACTGTTGATAGTATAAAATATTTGGGAATTTATCTGCCAAGGGATAGTCAGGAACTATATGAACTAAATTACAAAACACTTTCCACACAAATCAAATCAGATCTAGTCAATTGGAAAAACTTAAAATGCTCATGGGTAGGACGAGCGAATATAATAAAAATGACAATACTACCCAAACTAATTTACTTATTTAGTGCCATACCAATCAAACTCCCAAGAAATTATCTTACAGATCTAGAAAAAATAGTAGCAAAGTTCATTTGGAAAAACAAAAGGTCTAGAATTTCAAGGGGATTAATGAAAAAAAAGGCTGACGATGGTGGACTTGCTGTACCAGATCTAAAACTATATTATAAAGCAGCGGTCATCAAAACCATTTGGTACTGGCTAAGAAATAGAGTAGTCGATCAGTGGAATAGGATAGAATCACAAGACAAACTAGGCAATAACTATAGCAATTTGGTTTTTGATAAACCCAAAGACCCCAGCTTTTGGGATAAGTATTCACTATTTGACAAAAACTGCTGGGAAAACTGGAAACTAGTGTGGAAGAAATTAGGGCTTGACCCACATCTAACACCACATACCAAGATAAGATCTAAATGGGTTCATGATCTGGATATAAAGAGTGATACTATAAGTAAATTAGAGGAATGTAATATAGTTTACCTCTCAGACCTATGGAGATGGAATAAATTTATGTCCAAAGAAGAACTGGAACTCTTAATTGAAAACCAGATAGATAACTTTGACTATATTAAGTTAAAAAGTTTTTGTACAAAGAAAATCAATGCAGACAAGATTAGGAGGGAAGTAATAAATTGGGAAATCATCTTTACATTTAAGGGTTCTGATAAAGGTCTCATCTCTAAAATATATAGAGAATTGTCTCATATTTATAAAAATTCAAGCCATTCTCCAATCAATAAATGGTCAAAGGATATGAACAGACAATTTTCAGAGGATTAAATTAAAACTATTTATAGTCATATGAAAAGGTGCTCCAAATCACTGTTGATCAGAGAAATGCAAATCAAGACAACCCTGAGGTACCACTACACACCTGTCAGATTGGCTAAAATGACAGGAAAAGTTAATGATGAATGTTGGAAGGGTTGTGGGAGGGTTGGGACACTGATGCATTGTTGGTGGAGCTGTGAACGGATACAGCCATTCTGGAGAGCAATTTGGAGCTATGCTCAAAAAGTTATCAAACTGTGCATACCCTTTGACCCAGCAGCATTTCTATTGGGCTTATATCCCAAAGAAATCATAAAGGAAGGAAAAGGCCCCACATGTGCAAGAATGTTTGTGGCAGCCCTTTTTGAGGTGGCTAGAAACTGGAAATTGAATAGATGCCCTTCAATTGGAGAATGGCTGAATAAATTATGGTATATGAATATTATGGAATATTATTGTTCTATAAGAAATGACCAGCAAGATGATTTCAGAGAGGCCTGGAGAGACTTACATGAACTGATGCTGAGTGAAATGAGCAGAACCAGGAGATCATTATACACGGCAACAACAGTACTATATGACGATTAATTCTGATGGACATGGTTCTCTTCAACAATGAAATGTTTCAAACCACCTCCAATTGTTCACTGAAGAAAGCCATATACACCCAGAGAGAGGGATGTGAAATGTGGACCACAACATAACATTCTCATACTCCCTGATTGATGTTTGCTTACATTGTGTTTCCTTTATCTGATATATCGTTTGTGTAGATAAGATTTTTCTTGCACAACAATGATAAGTTTGGAAATATGTATACATATATTCGATTTGTCAAGTATTTTAACATAATTAACATGTAGTGGATATCCTGCCATCTAGGGGAGGGGTGGGAAGTTGGGGGGAAAAATTTGTAACGGAAAGCTATGTAAGGGTTATTGTTGAAGAATTACCCACACATATGTTATGCAAATAAAAAAAAATTTAGGGGGCAGCTAGATGGCTCAGTGAATAGAGCACCAGCCCTGAAGTCAGGAGGACCTAAGTTCAAATTTGATCTCGGACACTTAACATTTCCTAGCTATGTGACCCTAGGCAAGTCACTTAACCCCAATTGTCTCAGGAAAAAAAATTAGATGATATAGCATTTGGGTATATATGTTTAGTATTGATATTACTTTATTGTCTATAGTACCTTTTTAGCAAGATATAATATTTTTTCATTATTTCTTCTAATTAGATCTATTTTTGTTTTTGCCTTGTCTAAGGAACATGATTGCTACCCTTGCCATTTTAATTCAGCTGAAGCATAATAGATTCTTCTCTAGCCTCTTACCTTTGTTCAGTGTATGTACCTGTGCTTCAAATATGTTTCTTGTAAACACTAAAATCCATTCATCCATTTTATGGGTAAAGTCATACCATTCACATTTACAATTGTGATAGATATGTTTTTTCTTCCATCCTATTTCCCCCTTCTTTATCCCTTCCTCTCCCTCTCTATCCCTCCTCACAAGTGTTTTACTTCTGACCACCATCTCCCCCAATCTGCCCTCCATTCTATCAATTTCACCCCTCCTTCTCTTATTGACATTCCTTTTTACTTTCTTAGAGGGTAAAATAAATGTCTGTATCCAGTGTATGTATGTTATTCCTGCAAAGAACCAATTCTGATGAAAGTAAGGTTCAACTGTTGCCTACTACCACCACCCCCAATCTTCCCTCCTCTGTAAAAATGTTTTTGTGCTTCTTTTATGTGAGATAATTCACCCCATTCTACCTTTCCCTTCCATCTTTTCCCAGTCATCTTATTTCTTACCCCTTATTTTTTGTTTTGTTTTTTAAGATAGTATCCAATTACAGTCACACACACTCTGTCTATGTATACTTCTAATTGCTCTACTAATGATAATATTTGTAACTCTTAAAAACTTTATCTTGCCATGCAAGAATATAAACAATTCAACCCTATGGAATCCACTGTGTTTTCTCCTTCCTGTTTACCGTTTTATGCTTCAGTTAAAGCTATCTATTGAAAGCCTTCTCATAGAAGGAGGGATTTTAGCTGGAACTTGAAGAAAACCAAGTAAGCTAGGAAGGGAGATGAGGAGGGAGAGCATTCCATGTGTGGGGGGAACCACTAGTAACAATGTCAGGAGATAGAGTGTCTATTTGAGGAACAACAAGGACATTGTCACTGTATCAGAGTACATGAGGAGTAGCGTGTAAGAAGTCTGGAAAGTTAGGAGGGTAGTAGGTTGTGAAAGGATTTTTATATTTTATCCTGGAGGTAATAAGAAGCCATAGAAGCTTACTGGATGGACTGGAAAGGAGAGACTTGAGGCAAGGAGACCAACCAGCAAGCTACCTATTGGTAGTCCAGGCATAAGATAATGAGACTACATTAGGATGGTTGCAATGTCAGAGGACAGAAAGGGGACATATACAAGAGATGTTATGAAAATGGTATAGGTTTTAAAAACAGATTGGCTATGGAGAGTGAAAAACTATGAGAAGTCAAGGATGAAATATAAATTTCAAGCTGCTTATGCCCTTGATACTAAAGAGAAAATTAGGAAGCCTTGGTTGTGGTAGGAAAATAATGAGTTGAGTTTTGGACATATCGAGTTTAAGATTTCAAGAAGACACATAGTTGGAGATATACAATATACAGTTGGAGAAGGATTAGTGCTGAATAAGTATATCTATGAATCATCAGCTTAGAGATGATAATCATTACCTCCATGATAGTTGATGATTTCAACAATAATAATTTAGAGGCAGAAGAAAAGAAAGCCCAGAACAGAACTTTAGGGAATATTTATGGTTAGTGGAAGTTACTTAAATGAAAATCCAGCAAAGGAAATTGAAGAATTGCAATATGACAGTGAGGAAGAGAACCAGGAGAGAGTAGTGTCACACAAAACCTAAAGGGAAGAGAACTCCAGGAGAAGAAGGTGCTAAGCAACGCAAAGGCTGAAGAGAGAGCAAAAAGGATTTTAAAAAAAGAAGAAGAAGACATTAGATTTAGCCATTGGAGAACATTGATAATTTTGAAGAAAACAATTTCAGTTAAATGAGGTCAGAAGTCAAACTGCAAAGAATTAAGAAGGAAGCAAAAGAAAGTCACATGGCACAATTATACCATTGTGCTTAGTAAATGCATGGTATGGATTCCCCTCCCTAAACTTCAGTTTCCTAATTTGTAGAATGAGGATCCTCACTCAAACTTCAGTAGTTCCCTCTTGCTTTTGGGATCAAATTCAAAATCCTGTTTTGTAAAATGACCTTCCCTCTCAATCCTTCAGGCATTTTCTGTGAATTGGCAGCTATCCCTCATCTCTGCCAATTTCTAGCCAATGCCCCACTTTCTACAAGAAGCCCTTCTTGGTCCCTTTTCACCTTAGTAACTTCCCTTTATTGGTTATGTCCAATTTATCCTATATATAGCTTGTCTCTGTACAATTATTTGCATATTGTCTCCCTCGTTTGATTGTGAGCTTCTTCAAAGCAGAGACTTTTTTTTTTTAACCTTTCTTTGAATTCCCAGTGCTTAGGACAGTGACTAGTATATAGTAAACCTTAACAAATGTTTATTGACTACTGGAGGTAATAACACTACATACTTCACAGGATGTTGAAAGGCTCAAAGTACTACAAACATATAAACTATTTTTTTTTAGGTTGAAACACTAATGGATAAATTAGTAAGAGTATTCTTTGGGCTGAAATATATGTATATTTTATTATCTAATGATAAACTTTTTTTTTTTTTTTTTTTTTTTTTTTGCTAAGGCAATTGAGATTAAGTGACTTGCCCAGGGTCACACAGCTAGGGAATGTTAAGTGTCTGAGATCACATTTGAACTCAGATCCTCCTGACTTCAAGGCTGGTACTCTATCCACTGCGCCACCTAGCTGCCCTTAATGATACACTTTTTTTAGCTTTCAATTTTCAAAATATATTCAGATACTTTTCAATCTTCACCCTTGCACATGAGCTATTATTTATCAGCATGATTTATGGGATCCTTATGGATTATCAATGCAGACTTGAATATTTCCTTGCTTCTTAAACTCTCTGGTTTTCTTCAAAGCTCAGCTCCGAGATTGTCTCTTATATACATATATAGAGACATACAGAATATAGAATATAGAATATAACTATTTATATAGACCTGTATCCATATAAAGAGATTGGTGCATGTCTTCTTGTCTCCCACAAAAAAATATCACCTCCTTGAAGATAAGAACTGTTTCACTTTTTGTCTTATATACAATGATATTAGTATGTAGTAGATATTGGAAGGAATACCAATATATCTAGATAATGGTATATAGTAGATGCTTACTAAATGATTATTGATAAATTTATTTTGCTTTCATAATTTTACTGATATCTCTTAGTCTTCTTAATTAAATAATATTCTTGTAATTTAGTTATTTTTTTTACTTATGTCTGACTAATTGGCTTTTCATTTTTTTGTCAGAGATACCAAAGTGGTTTGCCATTTGCTCTCCAGCTCATTTTACAAATCAGGAAACTAGGCAACAAGATTAAGTGACTTATCCAGGGTCTCACAGCTAGTAAGTATGCAAGGCTGGATTTGAACTGACAAAGAAGAGTCTTTCTGATTCTAAGCTAGGTACTCTATCCATTGAGCCACCCAGCTGCCTAGAACTAATATTCTTACTCTCATTTAAATACTCTTACTTACTCTAGAATAGCAAGAAATAGAAGACTTTAAAATAAAAACAATACTTCCCTGGTCTAGGAAAAATATTAATTACAAAGTTAAATAAAGAAGCCACCTTTGCATTACATTAGTGCTTTAGAGACTCCCCAGATTGATATTGTCCCTTTCCAGAATCCAGTTATAGTAGGAAACAGAAAAGAAGTTAACTGGCATATTAGAGTATACAATTGGAGAGAGATGAACTGCTATGGTGTGGTTTATTTGATTTTGAAGTACTGTTAATTCCAAGAATAGGAGATACTCCCTCATCCTTCCTTATCTCCTTAATTTTTTAACAGATTTTTTTTAAAAATTACCATTAAATATGTATATATATATATATATATATATATTTGATTTGCCAAATATTTTAACATAATTAACATGTAATGGATTTCCTGACATCTAGGGGAGGGGGAGGGAATAAGGGGGGAAAATTTGTAACAGAAAGCTTTGTAAGGGTTAATGTTGAAAAATTACCCATACGTATGTTTTGCAAATAAAAAGTTTTAATAAATAAATAAATACCATTATATTGGATTACTTGCTGTCTAGGGGAGGGGATAAAGGGGGAGGAAGGGAGAAAAATTTGGAACACTAAGATTTTGCAAGGGTAAATGTTGAAAACTATCTTTGCATGTATTTTGAAAAATAAAAAGCTATTATTATAAAAAATATTATTTAGTCTTTGAGATCATCCTTGCTGTGGATGACAAAGTTAATTGTTTATTTCCTGTGTTCAAGACAATAGTTTGGTGTCTGAAGAATCCAATGACAAGATGACACTTACCCCTGTGCTGCCCATGATTAGGAACAGTGCTATGTGAAACCGTCCAAATCCTATGGTCTCCACAGCTTCTTCTACTGTGAATGTCTTTGGCTCTAAGGAAGAAAGGCAAAGCTGGCTTTAAGCAAACACTGGTGGTACAAGTTGGAGGATTTGCCCACTCCTCTAGAAAGGTAAGAGAGGACTTCCTGTGTTTTAAAAACTCACCTTTCTGTGATTCTGAGGACTCAGGGCTCAGATCTTCAAGGCCAATTGTGGTAACAGGCTCAGTTTTTTTGGTGGCCATATTCTAAGGGGGTCAGAATCCCAGGCTGCCCCTCTTTCCACTCTAGGGTCTCCTGAGGAAATAAAGAATCCACAAAAAACTTCAGCTGGGATTTTGCCATCATTTTGACATGATTCGTTGTTAGTCATTCCTCCCTCCTGTCAATAGGAAGGCAGGGGACTATTAAGGCAGAATATTTTATTACATAGTCATTATGTTAAGTGTTTTTGCTTAAGTATTTTTATAACAATGGAGGTTTTGCTATAATGTGGGAAAAGAAGGCTTTTTCAGAAATGGTTTGAATATAAAAATAAAAGACATCAATAAAACAGATTTTAATAATATTTGGCAAGGCTTGGGTAGCTAATGGGCCTCTGAGTCAGGAAGAAGTAGGCCCATCTCTGACACACATATTGGCTGTGTGACCCTAAGCAGCTTACTTACTTTTTTAGTATTGTAGACAACTTTCTAAAAGAGTGAATTATAGACATAATTGTTGTTCTGTATAGATAGAAGAAATTGATAGAGGGAGTTCCCTATAATCAATAAAATCTACCACAACCACCCAAATAAATGAATGAAAGAATAAATGAGTAAATAAACTTTGTAAATTTCTGATTGGTGATATCAAAGACAGGGTAGAAGAAATCCTATGATCATGGTAACTCAGATTCACAAGCCAACAGTAGCCCTAGTAAACTCTCTCCCACAGGCTGCATATTATTTGAAATGAATAATAATTAGGTTGATATACCCATCTAGTCATTTATCCAAATCATCTTTCTAGTTGCATGGCACCTACAATCCTAGTGTTCTCTCACAAGAAACAGCACCTTCCAGACCTCTGGGAAACATGCACCTAGACCATGGGGCATTCACCTGGCTTTAGCATTCTTGCCCCAAGATTGAGCTGTATTGACTGATGACTAAGCTAATGTCAATTCATCTCACTTTAACTATTGCTGTTATTCAGTCATTTTCAATTATGTCTGACTCTTTCTGATCCCATTTGGGGTTTTCTTGGCAAAGATAATGGAGTGATTTGCCATTTCCTTCTCTAACTTATTTGACAGATGAGGAAACTGAGGCAAACAGGGTTAAGTGACTTGCCTAGAATAACACAGCTAATACATGTCTGAGGCTAGATTTGAACTCAGGAAGATGAGTCTTCTGATTACAAACCTGGCATTCTATCCACAGCCTCACCCCAAGTTTGCTTCCTCCAGTAGGAGTGAGCAAGTTTTTATTTGTATTCCCAGAATGTAGTACAGTAAGTGCTTATAAATACTTTTTTGTTCATTTAACTTGCTAAGCTACAAAGAACAGTCAGTTAACAATCAGACATTATTGTATTAAACGCCTACTATGTCGTGGATCTGAAAGAGATATGAAGTCACCTCCTCCTCTCCCTTTGCAAAAGTGGGAAATCCAAAGGTTTAGAACTTTGAATATATTTTTGGATTTTGTTTCTGATAATTTTTTAATCTAGCCATTTTTATTCCTTTTTAAATTTTAATTTCATTTTTAAGTAATAGATTTTCATTTTCAAAATACATTCAAAGAGTTTTCAACATTCATCCTTGCAAAACCTTGTGTTCCAAATTTTCCTCCCTTTCTTCCCCTAGCCCTCTCTTCTAGATGGCAAGTAATCCAATATAGGTTAAACATGTACAATTCTTCTAAACATATTCCCACATTTATTTTGATCAGTTTTGAAGAATTTTTTTCTCTTCAAAAATATTGTTTTATAAGATATATCTCTGGGAGGAAGGAGGGATACATAGGGATGGCCAACCAAGATAAAATGAAAAGATATGAATAAAATGAAAGAAAATTTTTTTTCATTTTAAAATACTTTTTCATTCTTTCTACCTTTACAGTATATAATTTTCTCTCTACCTTCTCCCTTAATTCACTCCCCACCCTCCCTCAAAAGAAAAAAAATCTTTTCTCAGGAAGAAAATTTCTACCAGCCTATCATATTATACAAAAAGACCAAGTCCCCTGTCCCTTGAAAAATGTGCTACTCTACACAGATTGCTCCTAATGTGTATAAGACATTGTAATAATCTTTCATTTGTTTCATTGTTTTTAAACTTTCATATTCAATGTTGCTTTTGATCACTACACTAGCTCTACCAGATAAATCAGGGATTTTTCTCTTCCATTTTAAAGATAAGTAAGATAAAGTTCCAAGAAGTTAATTAGTAGTGACATTGGAACCTAACTAACCCCATTCTCTTAATCCATCAATTCTTTAATCCATCATTTAGGCAATTCAGGGAGATCTCTGGAGAAGGCTAATGTCCTAAAAGGAGAGATGATATATTTGTTTTTGCCCCAGCAAAGTGTTGTTTCACTCTTTATCTCTGTATAAGACTATATGAATCTCAGAGTGGGGAAGGGGAGATGGTAAAGCAAAGGATTATCAGGAAACCGGAATTTCTTGACAAATTATAGGCTTGAGTACAGATTCTCTATGTAAAATAATTATGTAAATTTTGTTGGATATTTTGTGAAAATCAGAGGGTTAAAGCAGGACTAATGTCTACCCTCTGAGGACAGAGCAATATGCTGTTATTCCCAGGCTGCTATCTGAGTAGGAGCAGATGAGCTAAATTAGTGAAATGAGGAAGGCATGGCCAGCCTTTGGGGGAGTGACCTATAGTGAATTTCACCTGGCCATATACAGATAAGCCAGAGACAACCACTTCACATCAAGAGATGGAGAGTCCAACACAAGTGTTACAACTTTATTGTTTATAAAGCAGCTTCATCTACTTATTTGATCTTCACAAACCAATAAAGCCAAGAAGATTGAGATTATATTCTCTCCAATCCCCAGATCCTCTCAAGCCTCTCCAAAACAAGTTATATGCTATTGGCAGTGAGTCTGCACTAGCAGACCCAAGAATATAACACACATATGCATCGTGGGCTATATTCCCTCCTCCCTCTTTCCAGAGCTATAGAGACCCCAAAACTCTAGGCTTCAGAAAGTCTTGACAGCCAGTGTGGCCCCAACTCTAAAAGCAGAAGCCAATTGGGGTCTCCCTGAGATAAGTAAGTTCACCAGTTCCAAACCAGAGAACTGAGGAAAAGAGGGAGAGGGACAGGTCACCAGGACAGGACACTGTGTGTGGGGGTGGAGGCAGTGCACTCTGCCAAGCCAGGGGGAAAAAACACAGAATCCAGATGGGGTTCATCCTAACCACCCAAAAACCACTTAGGCAGAGACTTAGGCTGGTGAACTGTGACATATATGGAAGGAACCAAGACACTTTGAGATCCAGCCCCCAAGGAAACCAAGATGAAAGGGGAGGGAGTCAGGGGATGAATGATAAGAAAAGTAAGCAGGAAAAAAAAAAGGACAAATACCACAGATTTTCAGAAGAAGAAAACCAAAGATTTTGAACATAAACAGATAAATCAAGAGGAAAAACAGTAGCCACAGAAGGAAACGTCCTCCAGATTCAGTGAACTAGTTCAAACACCTATGAGGCAATACCTGATGAGAAAGAAGATCCTATGGAATCTAAGGAGAATGTGGAATTACAACATGCTGTTTCTGGCTGGTTTAAAAAAGAAATGAGAATTGTGAGAACAGAATTTGTGTTTTGCATAGCAGAAATTATGAGAACAGAAAAACTTGAATCTATAATGGCAAGTCACAACAAAGAAACAAAGGAACTAGCAATAGAGTGGGAATATAAACCACAGAACTGAAGAGCAATTTAGAAGAATAGCAAAAAACAATTATATTAAAAGAAAATATGCTCACTCTGCTAGCAAAACCATATTGAACTTGAAAATGGGATGCACAGAGAATCTAAATATCATGTCTTCCTTCTCTGAGATCAGGGGGATTGAATTTGACAAAAAAAGATAGAAAGTTCTTTAAAAAAAATTGGAACAGGCTGTCCCAATAGCCTGGCAAGAAGAAATTATAGAAACGGGACTGTACAAAGAATTCAATGACCCAGATAGGGATTGTCCAGCTGTGTGAATGGCAGCATGTCCAAGTCCAGGGTATGTGTGGTACTGTGACCCGGGACTGGATTCTGGAGAATCTCCTGGGTAGGGCTTGATCCATCAGAAGCTTTTCACCAACTGCACAGTCAGTCTGACTATATGATTCAGTTTATAAATCACTTTGAGGTCTGCAGCCCTATGAGGTGCATAGAGTAGCTACAATAGCATACCCTTCTCAGAGAGTTTCCACAACTTGTCCATAGTGATGCAGCCAATAATGTCTGAGACAGAATCCTGATCCAAGTCCAGTCCTCCTGACAACCTAAGACTCCCCATGTCACAGCCCAGGCTGCAAAGGGCTTAGCCCGGTGCCTGGGACACAGTAGGTCCTAGAGAAGTGCTTTTCCTCTTCCCCCACTGAATGGATTACATCCTTTTGATTTGGGGTTTACAAAGTGAGATGATGTATCAATTTTTAGTGAGGAATACAAAAAGGGACACTTGGATTTATTTTGATAAGACTAAAAGAATGAGCATTTCACCATCGTATCCCCTATGAATTACACAAAATCTCTGAGACAGAGAATGGAACTTTGTGATGTGTTCTGAAAATAATCATTTGCAATTCTTGGTAAACAATCATTTTTCTCCCCCTCTTCATCTTTCATTTTTTTTCTTATACTGTAAAGTTTAAATGAAAGATTTTAAAGGAGGAAAAATTCCTGGCTTTTCCTTTTAAAAAGAGAAATTGCAACTTTTTCATAATATTACAGATTATAGTTTTAAATTACATTGGCAGATCTCTATAATAATCCTTTAAATAATTCATGATTTTATCTTAAAATTCCCTCGATGGCAAAAATGTTTTCATTTAATAGATATATGGATTGATCAGGTACCAAGATAGATTCAGTTTTATCCAACAAAAGCAAATTCAGATCATAATATCATGTAATAATAAAAAAAACAGCTAACACTCAGAAAGCACCTACTGTGTGCCAAGCACTGTGCTGGGAATATAACAAATATCTCATGTGGTCCTCACAACAGCTTGGGGAGGTACATGTAATTCTTGTTTTGGTTACTGAATTAAAACTTCAGTCTGGAATTTAGACAATTCACAATCTCTAAAAGAGTTTTGTTTTAAATAATTATAGGCTAAGTGAAAATGAACATAATTGATATGTATCTAGTAGAGTTTCTTTCCCTTGAACATTTTCCCAGTGTAGTGAACTCTAATTTTAAAGGCAGTAAAAGGGAAATGGAGGAACTCAGAAACAAACCAAAACAAATCGTGAATTTCAAATGGTAAATGATATTTCAATATATATTACATACACACACTTATAGCATTGTGTGAAGGTCACCAAACTCCATGTTTTAAATTAAATATCTCTGGACTCAAATCAAGATCTACAGAGATAGAGAAAATGTGTTTACATACACAAACATAGCCACACAATTTTTTTTTTAGAAATCCCAGAATTATGAGAGTACACTTTTTTTTAAAAAAGATTGACTTTGTAAGTTGATCAAAAAATACAGCCTTAGAATCTTGACTAACTTAGATCCAGCTAACCAGAATCCTAATAATGTACATTTTCCACATTCAGTCATTAGGCAAATGACAAAGACATATATACATACATATATATACACATATAAATGTAGATATACATATAGATATATCTCCTTAACAGGTATTAATAAAAAAAAAAAAAAACAATCAAAACAGGTTCCAGGGCATACCCTGGGGCTCAATACAAATTCAGCCCAATCTCTTCCATTATCTAAGTTAGCAGACCCGTGGAATGAGAATTGATATACAGAGTGACAACTTGGTTAGATCACCAAAGGACCTGGACTCAAGAAAATCTGAATTTTAACTCAACCTCTGTTTACTATCTGTGTCATCCCTGAAAAGTCATGCCTCTGTCAGCCTCAAGTTTTCTTTTTAAAATAGAGATTACAATAGCACCTATCTCATAGGATTGTTGTGAGGATCAAGATACAAAGAGCAAATCATAAAGTGTAAGTGATTATTATTAGGAAAGTGGATTTGTACATTTTTAGGAAGTTTCCACCCAAAGAATTGGGAGGGGGGTGTTTTCCAGTTAGAACTTGATTAAATTTAAGCAGAATGTCCTATTAATAGAGATCTCCATAGCTTTATTACAAATGTAAAAAAAATCATATATATTTATGTATGTATATATATATATATGTATGCACATATATATTAATTAGATACTTTGTGTATTCTTTTATTGGCTTTATAAATTTTATGTGTATATCTGTACAACATTCTAAAATTTCTATTTCATAAGCAGTGGAATTAAATAAACACCATGAACCCATTAAAAATTGATTTTATTAAACCCAAAAAATAAATAAATAAATATGTCTTCCAGAAAAACACTATAGGACAAAACAAAAACAAAAACAAACAAAAAAAAAAAAACACAACAACTGGATACCATATTGAAGAAAATAATAGAAGAGTAGAAGAGGACTGCCCAGAACTTCTAAATATAGAAACTGAAATTCCATTTGAAAAAATTAACACATTGCCTCTAGAAGAAAAAATGAAAACCAAGGGTACAAACAAAATGATTAAATTTAACAATTTAATTTAGAAACAAGTTCTGCAAGCTATAGAAAGAAAGACCTTGAAATACAAAGGAAATGACATTTGAATAATGCAAGACTATTTCATACCCACTAGGAAATGGAGGAGGGATAGAATAATGTGTTCTGAAGAACAATGGAGCTCAGGATGAAACTCAATGTGACCTATCCTGCAAATCTGAAGTTAACCATATAGAGATTTTTAAAAAATAGTTGTTTAATAATAAAGTTTGAAACATTTTTTAGAAAGAAAACATGAACCAAAGAGGTGATTTGCCTCTCAAACACCCCAAGCAACAGAAATGTGGGAGTGAATAAATGAAGCAGAGAACAAAAATAGCAAAAGAGTGACCTCCTCCTAAATGTGTACAAAGAGATGGAGATGAAAATGGAAATCAGGTAGGGGTAACCAGTTGGACAATGGGTATTATGGACAAAACCTGACAACACACTTCCAACAGATGAATGCTTCTTTTGGGGAACAACATTATGACATGGAACAGTACATAAAAGGTGGGAGGGTAGTAGCAGGACAGAAAGGAATAAATGATGCACAAGGATCAAATCAAGGGCTAGCAATACAGGTAAGGTAATGTGTGTGGGGTCAAAAAGCAAAGAGCCTACAGCAAAGTGGGCAAGAGGAAGAAAGAAATGGAAAAGGAGAGGGATAAAAGAAGGAAGCCCTATTTTGGAGGTGGTAGGGAGTTCCATTGACAAATGTACTTTTGAGGGAAGAGAGATAGAGAGATGGATAGTGAAGGAAAATGACTCTATACCAGATAAGATCTGGGAAATTTGATGTTCAAAAAGTGCTTGTCCTGGGAGTAGGGAAGTTGGCATGTTGGGGGGCAACGGGAATCTGGAGGAGTTAAAAGCTATGGACATAGGGAGGAGACAAAGGTCAATAAAAGAGAATACAGATGAGTGGTGGGTTGTATAGTAACTATCATGGAGCAGTGCTAAATGACACAATGTGTAGTACTTAGCACAGAGTCAGAAGACACAAGTTCAGAGCTAGCCTCAGACCCTTACTAGTCATGTGACCCTGAGCAAGCCGTTAACTTTTCTTGGTCTCAGTTTCCTCATCTGTAAAGTAGGGATAATAACAGCACCTTCCTCTCAGCATTGTTGTAGATCAAATGACATAATGAATATTAAAAAATCAAATAACAATAAACCAAATAATAATAAAAGGATCAAATGTAAAATACTTAGAATACTGCCTGGCACATAATAAGCACTATATTGTGCACTATTGATTATAATAATAATATATTGATGACCATATTAATTGATGATTATAATATTGGTGATTATAATAATATTGATTACATAAAGATGATTATGATAATAATTGGCATTACTTTAGAAATGGGGCATAATGGAAAAAAGGGAGTCTATGGAGCAAGCCCTAAAAGGCAGTGTCAGGGTACAGCTAGGTGATGCTGTGGATAGAACACCAGCTCTGAAGT
>JAJPUD010002021.1:304780-337667 GCA_023553655.1 Myrmecobius fasciatus | reverse complement strand
AAGACCAGATAATTATAGGAGTCATGAAATAGAGATACCTATTAACTGTATGAACCTAGGTAAGTCATTTATCTTCCCTTATCCCATCTGCAACATTACTAACAATAGCAACTACCTTCCAGGTTGTTATGAGGATTTAATGAGAGAAATAAAGCACTTTGCAGATGCTAGCTGATATTATTGTAACTTTGTACAACTGCACAATGCCAGCAAAATCAATATTAAATGAGCGAATCAATACTCAAAGTCTTCTGCTTGAGGAAAATCAAGGGAGATATGTTTTGCCTTACCATATCTACCAACCCATTCATTTTCTTCAGCTCATCAGAAAATTATACAGCAAGGATCTCAGATCAAATGAGGTATTTATAAAGCACTCAGCACAGTGCCTGGTACATAGTAAGCACTTAATAAATGCTTGTTCCCTTCCCCCTTGTCTTCAGGTCAGATGGGTAAGGAGAGGAAGCAAGAAAGAAGGAAGGATCTGGTATAAGTAATGGGGCATTGGTGGAGCCAAAAATTCCCCACTGTCTTGAAAAAAAAAAATTAGTCATCAATTAGGTCAAGTCAGTGCAAAAAAAATTTATTGTCGTGTATTGCGGGTTAGCCACTGTGTTAAGTTGTGTAAAGGTCAGATAATATCTAGCAAATTTTACCCAAGAAACCCAAGAGTTAGTGAACCCCCAACATACTGGACATAATGAAAAAGTGGAAAGGATGGAGAAGACATGATCATTATCTTAGGAATTTATCACTGAAGAGGAGAGACATACAAGAAAAAGACCAAGGAATAGCAATAAGGCACTGAAACAACCAAAGTCCCTGTTATAGGGGCATATTATTTCTCCAAGCTGTATTCTCCATAATGCTCCTAAGGGTCTTCTCAGAACAACAGTGTGGTCTCTTGCATGTGCTGTACCTCAGTCTGTTCTCCAGCCCCCTCATGGATAGAATCTCTATATGTGTACATGGACATGCATAGACCAGTCTGTCCTTGGGTCAGCCCAACAGAGAAATATCTTAATCAGAACTCTGGGATAGGTGCAAGTCAGAGATATTCCCAAGTGACTCTACCACATGTGTGATTCTGGGCAAGTCATATAACCTCTACCTGCCTCAGTGTCCTCAACTGTAAAATAGGGATAATAACAGCACTACCTCACAAGGTTTTTGTGAGGATTAAAACAGATAACATTTGTAAAGCATTTAGTACAGTTTTTGGCTCATAGTAGTCACTGTATAAATGATTATGCCCTTCTTCATCTTGAAGGAAAGGCTTTTATGAGCTAAAGGCAAGGCTTGAGTCTGTTCCAGTCATGAGGGACAGCCAGTGGCGAAGACACAGAAATGGAAAATGAAGTGTCATATAAGAGAGCTCAATTTGGCTTTAATGAAAAGTATAGGACATAATGTTCAATGGGACTGAAAGGAAAAGTTGGAGCCAGATTGTCTAAGACTTAAACAGAAAAGTTTATATTTTATCCTAAAGGCAATAGAAAGGCACCAGAGTCATTAACATGGTAAGATTTGCAATTAAGAAAAATCATTTTGACAGCAAGATGGAGGATGGGCTGTAGTGAAGGAACACTTGGTAATCAGGGGAGAGTGAGTGAAGGAGGGAGGGAGTGAAGGAAGGAGGGAGTGAAGGAAGGTGGGAGGGAGGGAGTGAAGGAGGAAAAGAGAGAAAAATACCAACACATCTATCATGATATCTATGACATTCCACATCCCCAAGTCTCCTTTCTCTTTGACAAAAGGAGATTGTTACATTTTCTCATCTCTTCTTGGGACTGTGCTTGGTCGTTATGATGTTATAAGAATTTTAAGCTAAGGACATGAAGAGGCTATTGGAAGTAGCCTCCATAAAAATACTTTTGTCCAAGATAAATTTGCTGGATGGCACAATAGGTAGAGTGCTGGGCCTGGAGTCAGGAGGATCAGAGTTCAAATTTGGCCTCAGATATTTATTAACTAAATGACCCTGAGTAAGTCACTTACCCCCTGTCTGCCTCAGTTTCCTCAATTGTAAAATGGGGATAAGAAGACATTTATCTCTCAGGATTGTTGTGAGAATAAAATGAGAAAAAAATGTAAATTGATTATCAAAGTGCCTGGCACATAGTAGATATTTGATAATTTTTTGAATATATATGAAATATAATCCCTTTACTTTACCTTGGTGATAAATGTTTCCCACCTTTATCTTTGAGTGGGCTGTAAGAAAGCCAGCACCCAGGCTTGAGAGTCTGCTGTAGCCCATTGTGAGTGGGGCAACAAGAACAGATATCCTCTGGTCAGAGTCTCTATCTATCACCACCACACAAGATGCAGATGGAAGGAGAGGAGAGTATTTATTTTAATTATTTTCCGCTTTGGACCTAGATGCTAGGGTTAAATCACGGTTTCTCTGAGCAGCAGACTGATTTCAGAAAGGCCTGGACAATCTTACATGAGCTGGTGCTAAGTGAAGTGAATAGAACCAAGAGAATATTATACCCAGCAACAACAAGATTATGTGATAATTAACAGTGATGGAAGTGACAGGTGACAGATGGCAGGTGCAGCACCTTGTTTTGGGGTAGAAGGGTCTGTCTAATGTGGGTATTTATTTTGACTATATGTATTTATTACAATTTCTTTTCATTATTTCTCCAAATTTAGAAAGTGGTAAAGATAGGTTAGATACAAAATGTTTCCCTTCTTCAAAATGAAGAGAATAAAAGGAATCACAGTTACATGTTGAATTTATTATATACTTTGAAAGAAAAGTTCTACATAACAGGTTTTCAGTTTTATGTATAATTTCTTTTGTCCTATGAGTGTGTGTACATATATATTCACGCTGAGTATAGCATAAAAAGGAGGGAACACTCATCTTACTGGGTATTTGTTAGCTTCAGAATAAAATACATTTTAAGAAGATATTTTTAAAAAGATATTTGTTGACAAAAAGAAGCTAGGCAACAAAGGTAGAAAATAAAATGGGCTTAAAAGTCTCACCTATCAAAGAAAAAAAAATCACTCTTGCCTACTGATTTAGTCTGAAATCCCCACCACTAGAGTTGTTCATGTTAAATTCAAAGTTGGATGCCTTCAGATGTTTTCAGAAAGGGGCTCTTTAGACTTCTTTTGTCAGCACATTAAATTCAGAAATTACTGGTTATCTCATTAAAATGTAAACTCCTTGAGCATAGGGAATGTTTCGTTTTTTTGTTTTTCTATTCCCAGCACCTAGCAAAGTATCTGACATTTAATACAATTTTGATGATGCATTAGTCCTGAGAAGATGAGGTCCCAAGCAGGTCGACTGGGAGAAAGGATGGATTTATAATATGGTAGAAACAAGCACTGGATGTTAGAAAGAGTCTGAGAATCAAATCAAGGAGGAAATGTCTGTAACTTCAGAGAAGTGTAGGCTGAAAATTGTATTAAGTGGGAAGAACACTGTGTACCAGCTTCTGTGTTATTTTGTTGAGATTTGACTCTAGATGGAAGGCTTTGGAAAAGCCAGATCCCTGACAATCTTGACTATAAATAAAAATTAAGGTGATAGTAGTAATGGAAAAGCAGGATCAGAGTGGAGAGTTTGGGTCTCAAAACTTTTTTGATGGGAAATTACTCTGCTCCATAACTTAAGGATCACCATTGACAATGGGGGATGAATATGAGAGGTTAGAGGGAAGCAGACAGTGAGCTCTGTGATTGAAATCATATGCTACCCATAATTATAAGAGAAACTTTTAAATCTCAGGCAAGTAACAATGAGGAAAGTTTGAGGAGATGGGGAAATAAACTCATCTGGAATAGAATTAAAGGGAGAAGGGATATCACGTGGTTTCTAAGATGCTGAAGAAGAAAGAAATACTCCAAAGGAGTATTATCCAAATATCTTATCCAAAGGATAAGATTGCTGCCATTCCCAAAGGGATGAGATCAAGCAAGGGAAAAAGCTGGTATTGTCGGCACTTGGAAATTTCCCACCCCAGATAAAAGCCCCAAAGAACCTGACCTAGTTGTAGATCTGGCCACTGTAAATTATTATACCATTACTCTCTCGCCTTGGGTTGGCATTTCAAGTGACAAGCTGCCAGAAGTCTCTAAGCCACTCTTGAAACAGAAAAGGCCTTTGAAACACAAGGCATTGGCTACCATACTCGATCACCCAAGTTGAATGTTGTGATCACCCATTTGGGAGGCCCCTTTCTGAAACTTGAATATTTTATTTCCATAAAGCACAGGTTCTTTCTACAACGGATATTAAGAATAAATGGTTCCTTTCCCCAACTGATAACTGATCAAAAGATATAGACAGTTTTCAAAAAAAATTAAAATTATCATGAATTATAAAAAATGTTCTAATCACCATTGATTAGAGAAATGCAAATTAAAGCAACTATGTAGTATGGCTTCAGACTTTTCAGAAATAACAAGTATTAGAGGAGATAAGGGAAAAATAGGTATTTTGTGGGTGGAATAGTGAACTGGTCCAGCCATTCTAGAGAAAAATTTGGAACTAGAACCAAAGAAGTACAAAACTGCACATATTCTTTGATCTAGCAATACCACTATTGGGTCTATATCCCAAACAAATTAAAGAAAAAATAAACATATACATACAATATAATATGAAAAACATGACCTATATGAACTAATACAAAGTGAAAGGAGAACTGGGAGATCATTGTGCACAGTAATAGCAATGTTGTAATGATATTCAATTTTGAAAGATTCAACTATTCTGATCAATAAAAGATCAGAGGCAATTCCAAAGGACTCATGATAAAAAATAAAATGCTATCCCCACTCCTGCAAGAGAACTAATGCACACTGAGTGCAACTTGAAGTACAATTTCTCTTTTTTTTTTTGCTTTTTTTGTAGCTAACAAGGTATTACATTTTGCATAATTACATATATATAATTGATATATTGTTTGCCTTCTCAGTGGGTGGAAGAGAATTTGGAATTCAAAAAAAATTTTTAACATGAAACTGCAAATAGAACTGTCAAATAAGGCATTGTGTTCTGCAACACCACCAACTTTTACAAGAATCAGATGAAAAAAATAATTGGGAAATATTTGACAAAATAAAAATACAACATGGATAATAAAACATCTTAAAACTCTGCTGCCACAGAGATCCTTATATACAGATTATGGTCCTTTTTCTATTTGAGTTTGACACTACTTCCCTAGAACCTTTTCTTCATGGTAATCTAAGATGATTCAAAAAATATCGGCCTGGCCATCCACATGAGAGAAACAAAATGGATGAGGAATACATAACGCCCAGATTGTGACATTGTAGAAGACCAGGACAAATGATGGATTTTTCATGTTTAATTTTTCTCCAACCAAACCTTCCATGTTTCCCAACCATGCTTTTGTAGGCACCTCCTCCTCCTGAATGACACTCCCTTTCTCCTACAAAATCTGGTGGAAATTCTTTGATTCTAGAAACTTGAGAATTTTGCTTTCTATCTAGAAATATCTCCCATGCAACTTCACTGGTTTTTTCTGTGACAGGAGAGGTGAGAAGTCAATCAGACATGCCTAAATAAGACCCTGTCCCTTCCTACAAAATCATCCAGCCTTTGTCAGCTTCCTGAGCTTCCCTTAAATAAAGCTCCACAGATCCAGGAGCCCACTCATAAAATAGGAAAGAACTTGCCGTAAACCTGTTGCAAGCAGTAGGAGCAGGTCTTGCAGGAGCTTCATGGACTTCATCCTTTTTCCTTAATTAAGGACCCAGCACACCTGGGATTCTATGGGGGTTATCCCTGGCTCGAGCCTCTCTGTCCTGCTTTAGTGATATTGGTTGCTGCTCCAATCTGAGGGGAGAGTGCTGCCCTCCTATCCCTCCCTTGTTACCCCTGCCTTCCTCTTGGTGGTCCCTTGGGGGTCTCCAGTTAAGCCAGTTGGCCTTCCTTTTAGAACAGTCAAATAAAAAGGCACCTGCTTTCAGCATCGACAAGTTCACTGAATTCCTCTGAAAAGACCCTCTTAAGTCTCAGCAACAGACCACTTTGAATAGGTTGGGAGAAATAACTTTATCAGTTCCTGTATCTTGAACAAGCGACATAGATGCACCATAAACTGTACCCAATTGTCAATAATGAGAGATCAGATCGGATAACATTTAGGAATTGTAAACAGCATTTTCTCCACCGGTGTCTAATAGGATGCCTGCTCAATAAGAGCCCTAGCCCCAAAGCATTTTCCTAGCCTGTGTGAAAGCAGCCTGTTTCCTGAAAGCCATAATGGCGGGTGCTGGAAGGACCCTATTCAATGAATCACTATGCAGGCCTCCATTTACACATAATAGGAGAAAGCTAGAATATATGACAAAGGTCCCATTTAACGTTCTCTGATGAACATTCTGGGGTTTTCAAAACATTCATGCAGTTTTCAAAAGTTTTACCCTCCCAAAGAAACATCTTGAAAGGACTTACATTTCACTAGAGAACACTGAAAAATCATCAGAAACATCAGAAAACTCAATATCCAAACAAAACTTCATTTCTGGCTAATAACATATAAGCACTTTACATCAGGAATATTTAAGTGAAAATTCCCACATTTTCTATGAGCACCAGAGCAAATCTGACCTTGTAAGCAACCAGACATTGATTACTTCTTACCTTTGCCTGTGCTGATTTGTTTATAAGACAATTAAAAACCACACTGGGTGTTCAAATCTGTTGTGAGACACCAGCTATATCACTCTAGGCAAGCCACTGAGCCTGGGATATTTCATCAATGGTAAAGTGAGAACTTGCTTAGCACGACTATAGGGGAGACATCAAATGAGATGTTTGTAAAAAGTGCTCTCCACAGTGCCTGGCAATAAGAGTCACTAAGTGCTTTTTCCTTCCCTCTCCCCTATGAGCCATGTATTTTGTGCTAAAAATTCTTAATGTCTAAAGCAATGAGTAATTGTAAAGAACTTTATATGTACTAGTTAATATATGTTAATTAATATGTAGTGTATATTAATATACTCAAAACAATTTTTGTTATTCATGAAAGGGATTATGAGATAAAAAAATGTAAAAAATCACTGAATAGTTTTCATTGTGGAGGAAGAAAAAAAAGGTCATGGTCACTGAGATGAAATGATTACTAAGATCCTGGAAATATCAATTCTGGACCCAGAGGTTGTAAGAATTTCACTGCAATTTCTTCACACTTGGAATGACTACCTTATCACTCTGTGCCTCAATTTTCTTAATCTGTATAATAAGGAAGTGACCCCTGGCTTACCTAATAATTAGAAACACATACAGTACTATAATTTTTGCAAAATGCTTTAGAAATACTATTTCTTTTGATCCTGAGGACAGCCCTACAAAGTGTTAGCATTCCTATTTTATAGATGAGGAAACTGAGACTGAGAGAAGTAGAGCAATTTTTGCCCAGTTATAAACTTAGTATGTATCAGAGGCAAATTTTGAACCCTGTTCAGTTCCTAACTGCAAGATCAGCATTTTTGCTCACTACGTACCCCATCTGTCTCTCAAAGCCAATAAATAACTACGTTTCACAATTATGTCATCCTTTAAAATTTCATAAAACATTGCCACTTCCATGAGAGTACTGCAGCGCAGGTATAGTCCTGACTTTCAAATGAGGACCCATAATTATGAAGAGGGGATAATTGCCTATGATCACCCCTCTCTCCAAGCCATGGCAGAAGGTCCCTGACTCAGTTCCAGACCCTTTCCACGATCTCCCATAGAATCCTATAGAATATATTCTGATTGGTAAACAAAAAAGAAATAATCTGTAAGAGTGGGATACAACTCAGTGAACTTTTTTGATGTTTCTATTGTTCATCAACTTTTTGCTTCCATTTTAATGCAGCATTAGTAACAACAGTCAAAGATCTTGAAATCATAATGAAACCCTTAGAGATAAATAAAGGGAACAGAAAATCATTAAATCTCTTGTATTCTGAATAGACCTGAAAAAAATATTGAAATCAGATTGTTCCCTCTTTGACAAGGAAGGATATTAACTAACAACATTCAATCACTTCCCTGCATTTTCATTAACATAATTACCAACTTAAGAAATCATTCTATCTTCTTTAAACCTCCCTTATGTGAACACTGTTTTAAGTATCTCAGGTCAGTAATTTATTTATTTATTTTTTATTTTTTTATTTTTTTTATTTTTTTTTATTTTAAGCTTTTTATTTGTATAACATATGTATGGGTAGTTCCCCAACCTTGATCTTTACAAAGCTTTCCAATATAAATTTTACCCCCAGTCCCCTCCCCTCCCCTAGATGGCAGGAAGTCCACTACATATTAATAATGTTGAAATGCTTGAGAAGTTATGCAAGAAAAATCCTATCTACAAGAAAAAAAAAATCAGAGAAAGGCAACACAATGCAAGCAAATGTCAATAGAGATCATGAAAATGTTACGTTGTGGTCCATATTTCATGTCTCTCTTTCTGGGTGTATATGGTTTTCTTCAGTGAACAACTGGAACTGGTTTGAGACAATTCTTTATTGCAGAGAGCCATGTCCATCAGAATTGATCATCATGTAATACTGTTGTTGCTGTGCATGATGATCTCCTGGTTCTGCTCGTTTCACTCAGCATCAGTTCATGCAAGTCTCTCCAGGCCTCTCTGAAATCGTCCTGCTGGTCGTTTCTTACAGAACAATAATATTCCATAACATTCATATACCATAATTTATTCAGCCACTCTCCAATTGATGGGCATCCCTTCAGTTTCCAGTTTCTAGCCACTACAAAAAGGGCTGCCACAAACATTCTTGCACATGTGGGTCCCTTTCCCTCCTCTAAGATCTCTTTGGGATATAGGCCCAGTAGAAACACTGCTGGGTCAAAGGGTATGCACAGTTTGACAACTTTTTGAGCATAGCTCCAAATTGCTCTCCAGAATGGTTGGATCCGTTCACAGTTCCACCAACAATGTATTAGTGTCCCAGCCCTCCCACATCCCCTCCAACATTCATCGTTATCTTTTCCTGTCATTTTAGCCAATCTGACAGGTGTGTAGTGGTATCTCAGAGTTGTCTTAATTTGCATTTCTCTGATCAATAGTGATTTGGAGCAACTTTTCATATGACTAGAGATGGTTTTAATTTCATCATCTGAAAATTGTCTGTTCATATCCCTTGACCACTTATCTATTGAAGAGTGGCTTGAATTTTTATATATATGAGACAATTCTCTATATATTTTAGAAATGAGGCCTTTATCAGAACCATTAAATGTAAAGATGATTTCCCAATTTGATGCTTCCCTCCTAATCTTGTCTGCATTTGTTTTGTTTGTACAGAAACTTTTTAACTTAATATAGTCAAAATTATCCATCTGGTGTTCAATTAGGAGTTCCAAGTCTTCTTTGGACATAAATTTGTTCCATCTCCACAGGTCTGAGAGATAAACTATATTACGTTCCTCTAACTTGCTTACAAAGTCCCTCTTTATATCTAGATCATGAACCCATTTAGATCTTATCTTGGTATGTGGTGTTAGGTATGGGTCAAGCCCTAATTTCTTCCACACTAGTTTCCAATTTTCCCAGCAGTTTTTGCCAAATAGAGAGTATTTATCCCAAAAGCTGTGGTCTTTGGGTTTATCGAACACTAGATTGTTAAGGTTAATGCCTAGGTTGTCCTGATAACCTATCCTGTGCCACTGATCCACTGCTCTATTTCTTATCCAGTACCAAACGGTTTTGATAACCGCTGCTTTATAATATCAGGTCAGTAATTTAAACAAATGAAACAATATAGCACAGTGATATTCTCTTTAGGTTTTGTAGGGCAAATGCAACAATCAAAACTGTAGCAACTGACATTCCTCCAATATAAAACAGATGAAATACAATTTGTGTAAAAAGTTCTAATAAACAGATAAATAAAGGATAAATTGAGCTGGGTCCAGAGGTGAAGCTGGTCTGTTTTCCGAGTGTTTCAAAGCTTTTCTGCATACCAACCCTAACTCATGCTAGACTGAGCTGACGAGTCATGTAGCCCAACCCCCTCGTTTTATAAAGAAATAAGAGGCTCAGTTAAGTAATTTGCCCAAAGTCACACAGGTAGCAAGTGGGGAAAGCAGAATTTAAACCCAGTTTATCTGGTCCAGGGCAGCTACGCAGAGCAATAGTATAGATAGAATGGAAAGCTATGGAGTCAGAAAGACTGATCTTCCTGAGTTCAAATCTGGCTTCAGACACTTCTGAGTTGTGTGATCTGGGTAAATCACTTAATCCTACATGCCTCAATTTCTTCATCTGTAAAATGAGCTCGAGAAGGAAATTGCAAATCATTCTAGTATCTCCACCAAGAAAACCTCAAGTGGGGTGACAAAGACTCAGACATTAATGGAAATGACTAAACAACTCTGATTCCAGATTCAGCATATTTTCCCCTAACCACACTGCCTTCTTCCATGAAGGTTGCTATTATAAAATTGCTCTGAGTTCAAATTCACAGTTTGTATTATCACTTAAATTTCACTACACAAATTCCAAGCACTTTCCATACTCTTGTTAGATTGGGATTTTTTTACACTTAATTTTATAGAAAATAAATGGAGCGTCGACTACTGAGGTCGGGATTCTCGGTGTGATGAGATTTATTGTTACTACTTGTGATGAATGAAGCATTTACTAAGTGCTTATTATTAATTGCTAATCACTGCTTTAAACGTTGGGTATACCAATAGAAAAATAAGATAGTCCCTGCTCTCAAAAAGCCCAAATAGAGAGACAGCACATATGGAAGCTTTTGGCTTCAAGTCATGGAAAGGTTCCAAGGATATTAGAATTAGCAGCAACACAAATGTTAATGCTTTTCATACATAGGAAATACATCCTGATAAATAAAGGAAATGGGACACTCTATTAGGCAAGTCTTCCCCTCTCTGCACTTCAGTTCCTCCATTAGAAATGAGGAAGTCCAAGATTCGCCTCTAGCTGACATCTTGGAATTCATGAACCAATATTCATTATACCTACACGTTATAATCCAATCCCCCCTTCCCATAGCGGCAGGAGAGACAAGCCTAAGCACACATCATATATGTGAAAGAAATTTCCTTACCTGGAGAGTGTCACAAACTTTAAGGAACTCCTAAAATTGTATTTATTCAGTATTCTCTTGTTGCCATTAGATCCTCACAGTCTTGCAGCTGATTTCCACTCAGAATTATGCTCCTCATTTGTGACTTCTCCCCAACCCAAGAATTTATCCCTCCTCTAGACCACTAAGCTTAAAACTTTCTTTTCCTCTTCCCAGCTCGGTTTATGGGATTCTTTAAGGCAAAAACCTCACAAGTAGGTTGGAGAGTTAGTTACACCTGGGTCACGCCCCCTCCACAGAACTTCACCTGAATAGGTATTATAGAGGGAGCTCTGACGCTATTTCCTACTGAAATAGGGGGCCAGGAGAGGGAAGAACTAATAGAGGAATTTGGTCATAAGAAAAAAAAAATGTACAAGGAAGAGTTTTCAAGAAGTGACCAAAAGGAAGATAGCCCAGTATAATTTTAGTGGCTTTTCTGGATAACTAATGAATGTAGGTATCTTGGGGGAAGGGGGAGACTGTTTGAGCACTGGACCATTTATTAAAAATTGATAGATACTTTTTTTTGCCCAAATAGAGACTTCTCATCAAATACTCAAATCTCCCAAACAGTTCAGCAAAATAGCCTATAATATGAGCTATTGAAGGAGGGGGGTGGGAATTATAAAGTGTAGATGTAATGAATATTGGCCCATGAATTCCAAGATGTCAGCTAGAGGGGAATCTTAGAAATCTTGGATTTCCTCATTTATAATGGAGTGATAAGTATCTTGTAATCACCATTATAGTGGTTGCAACTATATATTTCATTGTGTTGCATTACACATGTGTAGCTTATTGCCCAAGAAAAAGATTCTTTAATAATTTAGTACGTTGTATTTTACCTGAGTTTTATTATCTTTTTTTGCATTGTTTCTATCTCTTCATAAAAATCTTCCCATATTTGTCTCTTTTCTTCACACTTGTTTTTCTTTATGGTAGGGCTAACATTTTGAATATTAAAATGCTAATGTTTGGCCACAACTAGAGTTAGAAGGGCAGGGAAGTAGCACACGTAGCAAAAGCCAACAAATGGGAATGTTGGTTTGAATTGTTTGTAGTTTTAAAGAAAAAAATTGGATGGAAAGCAACAGAATTCAGTCTGAGAATTTAATGGGGATATTTGCCCTGTAAAGGTTGTTTGTCCATACATGAAATAAGTATGGGATATGGCCTTTAACAAAAAAAAAAAAAAATTAAAAGCTTGAGGCTGAACAAAGAGTTATCTAAAAGGAAAGGAATCAAGGACACATCAGGCCAAATGGGAAAATCCAACTCACTTCCAGACCACTGGAACTCATTATTTAAAGTCTTTAAAATAACTTGATAGGAAACCTCCATCTGCATCCAAAGAGAGAGAACTATGGAGATTGAATATAAATCAACTAATGCTATCTTCATTTTTTTTTCTTTTTCTCCTGTTTCTTTTTTTTTTCCCCTCATGGTCTTTCCCTTTTGTTCTGATTTTTCTCTCCCAATATGATTCATAAGGAAATGTTGGATTTTTTCTTAAATATATATGAACAACCAGAAAACAAAAAAGTAAATAAATAAATTTCCTGTCACACAGGGGAAGAAAACAAACAAAAATTATCAAAATTACCATGTTAAGCTAGAAAATTAAACTTGAACCTACCAGGTGGAATTTAACAGCTATAAATGTTAATTCTGATATTTAGATTCAAAACATTAATCACACAAATGCAGTATTGGAGGAATATGACTTGAAAGCAGTGAATGTTAAAGAAAAAATCATAAAGTTTTGTTAAATATATCTATATGCATCAATATTGTTATCTGGCTATTAAAATGGAATATAATTTTAAAAGATAAAATAAAATAACTTTATAGAATGCATACTTTAAAAAAAAAACGGCACATGGTAAATGCATAGTTTCATCCCCCATCCTCTTTATCCATCCTTCCTTGTACTCAGTCAGTCAGCTAGGATATATAGTGGATAGAGTGCTTGAACTAGAACTAAGAAAAATCTGAATTCAAATCTGGTCTCAAACACTTCCTAGCTAGGGCAAGTCATTTAATATCTTTTTGCTTAGGTTTTCTCATCTGATAATGAGAATGATAGCATCTACCTCCCAGGATTGTTGTGAGAATAAAATGAAACAATATTTGTAAAGAAGCACTTTTCCAAGGCAATCCCAATAGATTTTGGACAGAAAATGCCATCTGCATCCAGAAAAAGAACTATGAAGATTGAATGTAAATCAATACATGCTATGTTCACTTTTTTCTTTTTTTTTTCTTCTCACATGCTTTTTCTCTTTTGTTCTGACTTTTCTCTCCCAACATGATTCATAAAGCAATGTGTATTAAAAATAAATTTTAAAAAAAGAAGCACTTCCTTAAAGTACTATTTAAATGCTAGGCTAGTTATTCTTAAGCACTTACTGTGTATCAAACACTGGGATAATTTTGGGGACAGAGAAGGAGCAAAAAAAAAAAAAGAAAAGAATGTTTGCAAATAGAATTATTGGTGTTTGTTAATGACAATCAAATTAAAGCATTTTTAAATTTTCTGGAAAGACCATTTTGGAAACTTTTCTTGCATTTTCATAAATTTGTAAACAAATCTGAAGGGAAATGTTTTTCAAAAAGAAATGACTTGATAATCCTGATTTTTTTCATTCATCAATTCACCCAGAATTTACCAGAGCTCAGTTTTTTTTCATCTGTAAAATAAACAAGGTGGATTTCTGAGATCTCTTCTGAGTCTATAATTTTATGAGTGGCTGTCAGTTGCACAGCACTGTATTAATCATCATAGGCAATGAGAATGTCCCCTAATAATTTGATCCAAATTTCTCTGAGTTATTTTCAGAAGGCCAGCTCCTGGAAGGGATGTGGGGGGAAAAAATAGAAGGCATGAGCTTGACTTATCTGTAAATTGCTTAAAATCTAGTAATTTGAGGAGTTTTTTATTTATTTATTTTTTAAAATGAAAATTAGCATTGTAAAGTAAAACAACTTTGAAAGAATGAAGAGCTCTGAGTGGCACAATGATTAACTATAATTCCACAGGACTGATGAGGAAGCATGTTAACCACCTCCTAGGAGTGATGGAATAAGACAAACCCAATTTGTTTTGTGTTATTGCAGATTTATTACGAGGGTTCTCTCTCTCTCTCTCTCTCTCTCTCTCAAAGAGGTAGAGAATGATTTGGAAAGACATGGAGTTGCCAAAAAATTTTAAAAAGAAAAGTAAAGAGGGTGATTGATCAACAATTAAAAAAAAATGCTCATTAGTGAAATTCAAGTCACAACAAGCAAGACAAGTTAAAGGAAAGAGAAGCTATAAATGACTGAGATTTGTACCTCTATGAATCTATTTCAGTTGTATTTGTTACATATGAGGAAGAGATTACTTTATGCAGTGTTTGTTAAGTTCAGAATAAAAAAAAAATTCTAAAACAATTTAAAAACCTTGAATATTATTTGACCAAAAAGCTGGATCTTAGAGAAAAATCGAGAAAATATCTTCCTTTTCACTGAAGAGATAGGGGATTATGGTTGTGATTGAACTTTAGGTTAGTCATAGTTAATATATAGATTTGTTTTTCTGGGGTGGGGATTGTTTTGTTATTGGTTTGATTTGGGTTTTATCTTTGTTACAAGTGAAGTCTCCACAGATAGGGGAGAGAGGGAGAATAATGGGAGCAATATGTTCAGAAATGCAAATGATAAAAAATCAAAAGGCATCAATAAAAAAATTAATCAAATAAGTTTTTATGTATGCAACATTTATTCAATAAACATTTCTTAAGCACTGACTATAAATAAGGTCCTATGTCTTAGCACTGTTGAGGATACAAAGATGACTAAGACATATTCTCTGCCCTCACAATGTCTGTAGTCTTTATGGTAGCCTAGAGAACTTCTATAATTTTTTGGGCCAATTTTCCTGTGAATTAGCTAAACATGCTTCCTTCTCAACCATTGAACCTGCCTGCCACTCAACCTAAACAACCAATCAGGCAATCAAAGAGCATTCTTTAAGTCCTTACTATGTTCCAGACCTTGTGTTAAGCACTAAAATAGAGATAAAGCAAAAACAACCCCAAATCTCAAGGAGCCTTTTTACAGGGAAGAAGACACATATATAAGTGTGTGTGTATGTATATGAATATATGTAGTATATATAATACACACATATATATATATATTAGTATATGTATAAATTCAATGGAAGGTACAAAAGATGCTCCTTAAACTGAGTTTTAAAAATAGTACAGTATTCTAAGAGGAAAAAATTAGGAGGGAAGAATGTTCCTAGTCATGGAGCATAGCTAGGACAAAAGCATAGAGACAGGAGACAATGGATCACATGAGATGAAGACCAAGAGGATCACTATGGCTGGACTGTGGAGGATATGAAGGGGCATATTATATACATGCCAACTGAAAAGCTATTACAAAAGGTCTTATTCCCTGACCTCACCCCAAGAAATCTACTGAAAATGAGCAATAAATCCCAAGTCAGACAAGAGCAGGTATATGGTCTGAGAGAATTTTCATTCAGGTTAAATCACACTTATCTGAAGGTCTCATTAATTTGACTTTATTCAATAGATTTCCTGAAGGAAGAGTTGAAGATGTGTGGAAGGTGAAGAGGAGGGTCCTCAAAGCCAGGGTTATAAGTAGGTTCAAGAAATCAAATCTTCACCCATGGGCAAAAAAAAATAAAAAAATAAAAATAAATGATACTAGCAGCATCATTCTGGAATAGTTTCATCCTTGCCCATTCCCTACTCCCCAATTCTATGGATGGTATTACAAAAGTGTTCATCCTAGAGCATGATTTCTTTTAGCAAAGCTCCATTTCTGGTACTTAGGCAATTCATGAGCAAGAAAATTTGAACAAAATTAATCTATGTCATAGCCTCCTCCAAAACTCTTTTTACCAACCAACCATAAAGAGAGATAAAGAAAAATCTCTTTTTTTCCAAACCCCACTAATTTAGATATTGTGGCAATGAATCTGCCTTTCCATTCATTCACTATGGAAAACGGATTTATTAAGCAAAGCAATGGAGTAAATGGGTTTATAGGAGCCAGATTTAACCTATTTAAGAGAACACTTGTCAAGCTCTTTATAATACCCATGAACATAATTAATATTCCAATTTCAAAAGAATCAAATTAGCTCATTAAAGAAAATGAAATCTGTCATCTCATGCTTTGAGTTACTGTATGAATTCACAGTAAAACTTCATTTCTTCAACAATGATTCTATAACACTGATGTGAACAAGTAGAAGTTCAGGGAAAATTTGACAAGCTACAGTGTGTCCGTGAGAAGGCAGTCAGGATTGGGGGCAGGGGAATGAGCTGGCTGAAAAAATTCAGATTAGACTAGAAGAGATAAGGGAGAAGAAGCAATGAGATTTTTTTTTCCAATATATTTTTATTTTATTAAGTATTTACCGACTACATGTAAAAATATTTTAATAATCATTTTTTAAATGTTAAGTTCCAAATTCTCTCCTTCCCTCTTGTGTCTTTCCTCTCCTTGAAAAGGCAAGCAAATTGACATCAATCATATGTGTGAGGTCATGAAAAATATGTATTAGGTTGCAAAAGAAAACAAAGACCAAAAAAAATCAAGAAAAATAAAGTATAAAAAGGTATGCTTCAATCTGCTTTTAGGTTTTATCAGTTCTCTGTCCCTGGAAGTGGACAGTCTTTTTCATCATGGATCCTTTGGAACTTCTTTGGATCACTTTCTTAATCAGAGTAGCTAAGTCTTTCATCGTCGCTCATTGTTATAAAATTACTGTTACTCTGTACAATGATCTCCTGGTTCTGCTCACTTCACTTTTTATCAGTTCATATAAGTCTTCCCAAGTTTTTCTGAAACCATCCTACTCAACAAACACAATAGCATTCCATCACAATCATATGGCACAACTTATTCATACCACATTGGATGGGTACCTGATGACTGTTTTCAACTATTCAAAGGGTCATATGATGGTATAGAGAACCCTAGAGACTCAACTAAAAAACTACTAGAAACAATTCACAACTTTAGCAAAGTTGCAGAATTCAAAATTAATTCACATAAATCATCAGCATTTTTATATATTACCAACAAAATTCAACAGCAAGAGATACAAAAAGAAATTCCATTCAGAATAACGGATGATAGCATAAAATATTTGGGAATCTATCTGCCAAGGAAAAGTCAGAAACTACACGAGCTAAACTACAAAACACTTTCCACACAAATAAAATCAGACCTAATCAATTGGAAAAATATTAAGTGCTCATGAGTAGGCAGAGCGAACATAATAAAAATGACAATACTACCCAAACTAATCTACTTATTTAATGCCATACCAATCAAACTCCCAAGAAATTATTTTACAGATCTAGAAAAAATAGTAGCAAAGTTCATTTGGAAGAACAAAAGGTCAAGGATTTCAAGGGGATTAATGAAAAAAAAGATAGATGAAGGTGGCTTTGCTGTACCAGATCTAAAACTATATTATAAATCAAAACCATTTGGTACTGGCTGAGAAATAGAGCAGTCGAACAGTGGCATAGGAGAGGTTATCAGGACAATCTAGGCAATAACTTTAACAATTCAGTGTTTGATAAACCCAAAGACCCCAGCTTTTGGGATAAATACTCACTATTCGGCAAAAACTGCTGGGAAAATTGGAAACTAGTGTGGAAGAAATTAGGGCTTGACCCACACCTAACACCACATACCAAGATAAGATCTAAATGGGTTCATGATCTAGATATAAAGAGTGATATTATAACCAAATTAGAGGAACATAGGATAGTTTACCTCTCAGACCTGTGGAGATGGAATAAATTTATGTCCAAAGAAGATCTGGAACTCCTAATTGAACACCAGATGGATAATTTTGATTATATTAAGTTAAAAAGTTTCTGTACAAACAAAATTAATGCAGACAAGATTAGGAGGGAAGCATCAAACTGGGAAATCATCTTTACATTTAATGGTTCTGATAAAGGCCTCATTTCTAAAATATATAGAGAATTGTCTCATATTTATAAAAATTCAAGCCACTCTTCAATAGATAAGTGGTCAAGGGGGATATGAACAATTTTCAGATGATGAAATTAAAACCATCTCTAATCATATGAAAAATTGCTCCAAATCACTATTGATCAGAGAAATGCAAATTAAGACAACTCCGAGGTACCACTACACACCTGTCAGATTGGCTAAAATGACAGGAAAAGATAACGATGAATGTTGGAGGGGATGTGGGAAAGCTGGGATTCTAATACATTGTTGGTGGAACTGTGAATGGATCCAACCATTCTGGAGAGCAATTTGGAACTATGCTCAAAAAGTTATCAAACTGTGCATACCCTTTGACCCAGCAGTGTTTCTATTGGGCCTATATCCCAAAGAGATCTTAGAGGAGGGAAAGGGACCCACATGTACAAGAATGTTTGTGGCAGTCCTTTTTGTAGTGGCTAGAAACTGGAAACTGAAGGGATGCCCATCAATTGGAGAGTGGCTGAATAAATTATGGTATATGAATGTTATGGAATATTATTGAGAAAGAAACGACCAGCAGGACGATTTCAGAGAGGCCTGGAGAGACTTGTATGAACTGATGCTGAGTGAAACGAGCAGAACCAGGAGATCATTATACACAGAAACAACAATATTACATGACGATCAATTCTGATGGACGTGGCTCTCTGCAACAAAGAATTGTCTCAAACCAGTTCCAATTGATCACTGAAGACCATATTCACCCAGAGAGAGGGATATGAAATATGGACCACAACATAACATTTTCATGTTCTCTATTGACGTTTGCTTGCATTGTGTTTCCTTTCTCTGATTTTCTTTTTTTTTCTTATAGATAGGATTTTTCTTGCACAACTTGTCAAGTATTTCAACATTATTAACATGTAGTGGACTTCCTGCCATCTAGGGGAGGGAAGGGGACTGGGGGTAAAATTTGTAATGGAAAGTTTTGTAAAGATCAATGCTGAGGAATTACCCATACATATGTTATACAAATAAAAAGCTTTAATTAAAAAACAAACAAACAAACAAACCTATTCAAAGGATCATTTAGAAGAAAACAGATTATCCTTGCACTACTTGGTCCCAGAGAGAAGTAGGAAAAATGCATAAAAATGGGAGGGGCAGATTTCAATTTGGAGTAAGGAAAAGCTTTTAAAACTAGATCTAAAAGTGGAATGAATTGTCTTAGGAGATAACAGCCTCCTCCCACTGGATGGAACTTATCAGAGATATTTTAGGTGAGTTATATTAATTGGACTCTAAGGTTCTGCCCAACTCTCAGATTCTATATATCTGTGTCAAGGGAAAGGTGTTCAAGAATAGCTGTCAGTATGTCCAAAACTGGGAGCTGTATCTATATCCTTCTGGCTTTAAAAAGATTAAGTTGTGGTACAGCTAGATAGTGCAGTGGATAGAGCACCAGCCTTGAAGTCAGGAGGACAAAAGTTCAAATTTGATCTGACACTTAACACTTCCTAGATGTGTGACTCTGGGCAAGTCACTTAAACTCCAATTGCCTCAGTTAAAAAAAAAAATAAAAAAAAAATAAAAAAAAAAAGACTAAATTGTGAAAGGAATAGTAAGGTAATGGGGGAAGGGTAGAAACTGAGAACAACTCTGAGTTCCCTTCCAGGTCAAGGAAGGTCTTCAATCCTTCTATTAGTAGTCAGTCATGAGTGTACAGGGAGGTATCTTACAATCTAATTCTAACCTATCTTTCCAGCCATATTACACATTCTACATATTCCACATGGTTATTATGAAAATCAAATGGGATAATAATTATAAAGTACTTTGCAAATCTTTCTTGTTGTTCAGTCGTTTTTCAGTTGTGTCCAATTCTTGGTCACCCCATTTGGATTTTTCTTGGCAAAAATATTGGAATGGTTTACTATTTCTTTCTCCAGTTTATTTTACAATTGAGGAAACTAAGGCAAATAGGATAAAGTGACTTGTGCAGGGTCATACAGCTGAGCACAAATTTGAACTCAAGATAAGTCTTTACTTCAAGCTAAGTGCTCTGTGCACTATGGTACCACCTAGCTCTCCTTGTAAACCTTTAAGGGTTATATATGTATTAGCTACTATTATTAGCTATTCCTTTCTCTGTCTCTCTCTCTCTTTCCCTCCTCTGTGTGTGTACATGTGTGTTATGCAAAGCAAACTAGCCTTCCTGTTTCCCATTTCATCTTTGTACCTTTACACAATTCCCCAAGTTGGGAATGCACTCCCTCTTTATACCTCCAACCTCTTAGAATTTCTACTTCCCTCAATATTCAGCTCAAGCTCCATTGTCACCAAGAGGGTCTTAATTCTCCCTGTTGTCACTCCCTTTACATACTATTTTGCAAACCTTTCATATTTATTTATTTCTCTACATGCTTTTCACACACTGCTCTCACACAGGAGTTGTCTATCAGCCTATGTAATGGAGGTGTAGAAGAAAGCAGGGTTTGGGGGAGGGCTTTATCAGTCATGCAACAATCTATCTGAAAGCAGGATTCAAGGCCTTCCTCTAGTTTGGAGAGTCCTGGAAGGCTTCTGTCCGAAACCTTGCTGAGAGAAACTTGTTTTTTCTCTCTAGAATCCCATTTTCCAAATCTTGAAGCCTGTATCAAATTTGCAACCATCTCCAGTTACTCCAACAAAACAGCAAAACAAAGCAACTGATGATTTCATGTAGTCACACTTCATTCCAAAGAGTTTACACAGTCTAGAGACACACAGGGAAAGAGATTGACCAGCCCACCAAAAAAGAAAACATTATCCCTTCTTCCTCATCTCTGGAGTAAAAATTCATGAGAAAACCACTAATCTTGTAATGTTAAACCCTAGATAAGTGAAGAGGAAAAAGTTCTGGGAAGGCTATTAGATAAACATAATCCCTTTATGGGATTAGCCAGGAACCCCTCTCTATCCTGTAAATTGGCTATGAAGTCAATACAACTTTGCTTTGGGGTTTTAGAAGAAAAAAAAATTGTTTTTGAGTAAATAATGAGTGATTCAATTAACATTTATTCTCTTTAACATAAAATTTAACACACATAAACAGAAAGTCACAAAAAAGTACTTTTTTTGACAGATGGTGAAAGATAGTGTGGTAGAATAGATTAAGTCCCAGCCAGGTACTCAGTATATATAGGTATTGTCCTGACTCTGCTACCAGTTTTGCCAATTTTCCTTTGCTTCTTCTAGTTTCTACATCTGTAAAATGGGAAGAGGGGAGTGTGAATTTTAGTGATTTCTAATGTCCCATTTCTGCTCTAAATATTCAATTAATAAACTTCTGTTTCTTTGTTTCTCTAGCATCCTGTTCACCTGATTCACTATTCAGAACCTCAATTTAGGTCCAAAGACCTTTCTCTGTCTCACTCTCTCTCTTTAGCCCACAAGAGCAGAAACCTTTTGTTTAGGGCATAGCTAAATCCGAACAGACCAAGGCTTAGAACCAAATAAAACAAAGCTTTATATGTCAGATTAATCCAGAACAATGACTCTTTTGAGCTTCCTGCCTAAAACAGATTTTTAAAGAAACTCTGTTAGTTTAATTGAAAGAGACTTGATCCAGGAATTTGGGGAGCTACCACCAGCATTTTAGGTCTACTCTTCTACTCTGCCGTCCAGGATCTCTTTAAAAGAGAAGGGAGTGAACTTGTAGCCGCATCCAGTGTAGAATTTATTCTGGAACTCGACCCTGGTGTCAGAAATTAGAAAAGGCAAGTTAGTCACATGCTGGCTAAAGGTTGGAAGCTTTAAGACAGTTAAGAACATTTGTAAAAGTTGAGCACGTGGTCTTAAAAATGTCCCAAATGTGGACAACTGATAGCCAAAAACACTGTCCACAATAAGCACTTGAACTGTGTTGATTTTCTGTCTAGCCTTTCTACTATTCTATATTTCCTTCATACCAAGCCCCTCTTCCCAGTTTCCTTTAGCTTTCCTTGATCTCTTCCTCCTTCCTTCTTTTCTCCTCCTCCCTTCTCAGGCTTTGGGTCTGGTGGTTGTTTCCATAGATATCTACTTTATGGGAAAGTTTATTGAAAAAAAACAAAATGTATCCAAAAATGGCTCTCACAGGACTATTGTTGGGGTGATCAGAGAGGGTAGTCGAGGTGGGAGAGGGACTGTTAACAACTAAAGAGATTGCTCATTTCTGAGAGATGTATACATAATTCCCTCTTTAGAGATGTGATTGTTCAGGAATTGCCATAGCTATACTTGTAAAATAGATTTATGACCATAATTTGAATGGGGATTAGCCTTCAAATGAGGTATCCTAGAACACAGATCCTTTCAGGCTAAAATATTTGTCCTCAGAAAATGGAATAAAATGGCTAGCCAGAATGCTGGATTCAAAATTAGGAATACTGTCTTGGACACTCAGGAGCCTGTGAGATCTTGGACAAGTCACCTTAGCCTCTAGGTTTACCCATCTGTAAAATGGGTATAATAATAGCGTCTACTTCACAGAATTATGAGGATCAAATGAGATTGTGCACATAAAGTGTTTTGCAAACTTTAAACTATCATGATGGTCTCCTCTTCTGTTAATTCCCTGATTGAAACATTTTATTCTCCATTAAGCACTATGCCCTTTATGTTCTCTTCTCCCCTTCCCAGGCTAGGAATGAGTTGTGAACTCACCCTTGCAAAAAATCTGTAGTGTTATTTATTTGTTGTTGTTGTTGTTATTATTATTATTATTATTACTACTACTATTACTATGGTAGTAGTAACTCTCTGGGACTACTATTATCCCCAATTTACAAATGAGGAAACTGAGGCAGACAGAAATTAAATAAATTGCCCAGAGCTAATATTTGAGGCCACATTTGAACTCAGGTCTTCCTGATTCCAAATCCAGAGTTCCATCCACCATGCTACCTAATTGGGCCAAAGGAAATTATAAATACGGAAGTTAACATATGTTATCATTATCATAAGAGATTTGAAGGTATGGGCAACACCTACCAGTGAAGTCGAAGTGCATGTAAGAAGGCTGAGAGACCCTCCATGACCAGAAGGATGGCTACAGTCAGAACAGCAAAGAAGGCAAAAATGATGAAGACCCCAATGAGACCTCCCCAGCTTCTCTGGCGGAGGCCGATGTTCATCACCATAGTCCAGAGCACTTCTGACAATTCTGCAAGGCAAGACAGGTACAAGCTTAACTCAGTAAGGTCTCTCTTGATAAACACAGGAGACAATCTGGTTGGGTTATTTCCCTTCCTCTATATAGGAAAACACATGCCTTGATGAAAATAGATAGACTGACCTGAGTCCCTAGATAAAAGCCTTGAAATCTTCAAGGTAATTTTACCAATCCCTATGCTCATCTGGTTATGGGTGCATTCAAAGGCACTGGGGGCCATTACCCTAGCTTGATTAGAGCTCTGTTTGTCTTTGTTCTCCTGGAAAGAAAAGAACATGAGAGCAAAGTACCAGGGGTGATGATGAAATGGCCAAGGCACATGCCTCCTTGTGTTCTTACATGATAGTTTATATAGCTTATCTTCCTTTCTTCTTCCCTTTTTCTTTCCCCTTTTCTTTTTTCTTCCTTCCTTCCCTTTTTTTTTAACTTTCCCTTCTTTTTTCCTTCCTATATTTTCTCCTCCTTCTTTCTCTCTTTTCCCCCTCTACCAATGCAAAGCTGAAATTGTTTTGAAACATTATTTTGCAACTTTCTTTCCCCTCTACCAATACATAGTTAAAATTGTTTTGCAACTCACTTTATTATTTTCCCTCTTTCTTTTCTTTTCTCTCTACTAACTCATAGACTAGTAATGTGGCTTGGAACACTAAAAAGTTAAGTCACTTGCCCCGAGTCACATAGTATGTCAGAACCATTCAGTTGAGAACTATCCTGTTTTCTTATTGTTTAATCCCAGGCTTTTCCTTTCCTGTTTTAGAGGCAGCAATAGCAGCCCAGTTCTCCTAAAGCCTGCACTCTTCCCAAATCCCCAAATCATTGACATCTCCCCTGAAGATCTAGGAAAGAGGTAGCTGTCTCATTAGATATATGTGATACATTGTAAAGGACCCTTCCCTTCTTGGAGAGCGGATACAAATGGAATAGAAAAGTCAAACTTTACTTTGATATATCAGGACCCTTCCTCAGGCAGCTACCCTAACTTAGCAATGTAGAAGTGACTGAGATGATGAGGCAGGAATCACTCACGTGAATGAGCCAGGCTGAGAGCCCAAAGTCGAAGATAAGATGCTGTGTTGGAAATGCAACCCAGGCAGTACTCAATGGTGTGGATAGCTTGGTGCACAAAGATGTCTCCAAAATTGAACTGAAATGAACAAGAGAATAACTATTTGGGGACCACTTTATTCCTTTCCAAGGGAAAATGCATAAGTTTGTATGATGACATTCAAGAAAATGGAAATGGAAGTATCAGTTGAGTGCATATATAAATACACACACCAAAGAAGTAGATAGACAGTTTCTGTTCCCTAAGAAACATTAAAAATTTAAGTTAGGAAAGAAGAGACATATATATATATATATATATGCACATGAAGTTACTACAGAAGGAAAAGGTAATATGGTAAAATGATTTTTTAAAAGTAAGGATATATATATTTTAAAAATTATTTTACCATATTACCTTCTCCTTCTGTAGTCAAGCTGACCTTATTCTCTTCCTTTTGATATATACATATATATATATATGTGTGTGTATAGATATATATATATATTTGTGTATAGTGTAGTGGATGTGTATATATACATTATATATATATAAACACATATATATATGTGCATATATATATATATATATATATATGTAGTATTTGTGGAGGACTTGAGTTTCTATTCAGGTCTTACATGGTCTCATAATGGGAGTAAAAAGTTTGGAGAATAAAATAAACAATAATGCCCAAATGAGGGTGAATAAGCTATAGGATGGGGAAGAATATAATGAATTAGGGATTGACTAGAGCTGAAATGGTAAGGGAAATTTGAAGAGATTGGTTGTAGAGGCAGACGGTTTTACAGAAGGACTTTAACAATAAATCAAGTAATGATTATTTACTAACTCCCTACTAAGAGTTCAATACAATTCTATAATTGTAATAATTCCATATTGTAGGAAATATAGAAATATAAGCCACCAAGGGTTTCTACCTTTAAGGAATTTACAGTTCAGTTAAGAAGAAAAGACAAATGCACATGAACTAATCAGAAAACAATTTAGTGTCAAAACTTCCTACTATTATCTAAAAAAATAGTAGGAAGAAAAGTTGGGATTTGATAACAGACATTTGGAAGCCAGTATAGATTCTTGCATTTAAAGAAAATTATGCTTGAGTATATAGTTTCATTATTGAGAAACAATCAAGTGCAGAAGATAGGAAAGGGACAGGGCTTTGTAACAGAAATTCATCCACTATATGCCTTATGTTACAACAAGAATAAAAACTCAAACTCAACTGATTTATTATCAATATAAAACAATATCAAATCAATCTCTCCATTTGCACATAAAAGGGGCAATAACAATATTAAAAAAATTCATGCCCCTCCAAAAAGAAATCCAGCAAACCTAAAAACACCGGTACCTGATTCCTCAGAAATGGCCAAAGACAAGTCCTGCAGACAATAGCAACAAAAACAACTCTTTGTAACACAAAGTCTTAGAAGCATGAAAATATATTCAAGGTAAACAATGGAGTGCACTTATGGGAAGCAATTTTGAACTTAAATGGAATTAAACTCCATTTATGTAGACATAGAAAAATTTTCATTTTAAAGGTCTAATAATGTTCATTGTGATGAGAATTGGGCTACAGAATTGAAAGTCATCTATAAGACATATAATTGAAGACTTGCAGTGAAGGAAAACATTTGGAGAGGAAAGAACAAAAGCCTTAAATATGAGCCTTGGACAATATCCACATTTAAGGGGCAGAAGAAGAGACTCAAAAAAGGAGACAGAAGGCAAATCCAATGTTATTATGAAAACCAAGATAATTCAGTGGAGCCAAGATCAGGGAGAATTTCAAGGAGAGGTTGATTAACAGGGTCATTCATGCTGCACAGAGGTTAAACACAATGAGCACCTGGAAAAGCCCACTGAATTCAGTGACTAGTCCTTTGAGGATGTAGTTTCACCCAGCTGGACCTACCATGACTAGGCCTATACCCCAAAAAAATTTAAAGAAAGAGGAAAAGGAGCTATATGTTCAAAAATATTTATGGCAACTCTTTTTGTGGCAGCCAAAAATTGGAATCCAAAGGGCTGTCCTTTAACTGGGGAGCAGCTAAATAAATTATGGCATATGAATGTCATAGAATATTGTTGTACCATAAGAAATGTTGAAATGAACAATTTTAGAGAAAATTGGGAAGATCTCTGTGGACTGATGTAAAACTAGGAGAATAATCTATACAACAATTATATTATACAGAAGCAGTTTTGAAAGATTTTAGAACACAGATCAATGCAATGAAAATGACAAATCCAAAAGAATGAAGACAAAACATGTTTTTCTACTTCTGACAGAAAAATAATAAACTTAAAATGCTGAAAGAGATACATATTTTCAGACAAGGCTAATGAGAGATTTTTTTTCTCTCCAGCAAACTATGCAGCTGGATTTAAAAATGTTAGCTATATATATACACACACACACAAACATATATATATATACTTATTCTACCCACCAGCTGACTTGTTGGCTTTGGTTTTTTGGGGGGGGGGGGCGCGGTAAGGGTGGAATTTACCTTTTTTGTTTGTTTGTTTTGTTTTTTAATTTGTTCCATAAGGGGAATGTAATGGGAAGGTCAGATACTTGTTATATAAGTAAATACAATATGTAAATACAAAATTCATAAAGGGAATAAAGACAAGATATTTAAGGAGAAAGGGCTTTAATCACTGTATGTTGAAGGAAGAGAAGGGAAACAAAGAATTTTTCAAAATAGGGAAAATCTATATATATTTTTTGGCAAATCTATATATATATTTTTGGCAAAAAGTAAGAAGCAAGTAGAGAAAGATTGAAGATATTAAAGAGGATATTGAGAGTACAAGTGTAAGAATTAATTCTGATGAAGAGGATGGGTATAAAACAGTGATAATAAAGGAAGACTGCACTTGATTGCCTTAATTTTGGTCGATAGAAAATTGTGTTTGTGGGGCAGCTAGGTGGCGCAGTGGATAGAGCACCAGCCCTGAAGTCAGGAAGACCTGAGTTCAAATCTGGTCTCAGACACTTCCTAGCTATGTGACCCTGGGCAAGTCACTTAACCCCAATTGCCTCAGCAAAAAAAAAAAAAAGAATTTACACAGAAAATTTTCTTTGTATATGTGTTAATAAAAAGGTGATTTGAAATTCTTATAAACCAAAATGATCTAGAAAATAATCTTTTGGCAGTAAAGCCCATGGACTTTTCTCAGAATAATATTTTTATTTTGTGAAAGCATTTTAAGTGTATAAAATAAATATATAGGAATATAAGGAAACTAATTAAATTGAAATATAGTTATCAAAAAAATGTTTTAGTTTACACAGGTTACACAGGCAGTAAAGCCCATGGACTTTTCTCAGAATAATATTTTTATTTTGTGAAAGCATTTTAAGTGCATGAAATAAATATATAGGAATATAAGAAAACTAATTAAATTGAAATATAGTTATCAAAAAAAGTTTTAGTTTACACAGGTTAAAAATGGCTTGTCTAGACCTTGACAATATTGCCAGCCTAAGTTATTTTTTGTACCTAAAATTAATAAAGTGATGCTACTTAAAAGAACTCATAATTCAAATTTTTATTAGTCATGATTGTGGTTTTCTATGTTTAATTGGATCTGGAATTTTATTGTAAAGGCTATCAATAAGATGATTTGAAAACTTTCATGATATTTATTAGATTCTCCTTTCTAGTCTGATCACATACAACATGAAAAGGCACCCTTTTCCCAAATTCATTCCCCAAATACCTCCTCTTCATGGTCATCATGTCCCCCATGGGCACCAGCAGAATTCTTCTTGCCAGCTTTCTTAGAATGACTGGGCCCATCTGCCTCAATGTCTGCTGCAGCATTGGTAAGAAGGGCCTGTAATCAGAGAATCAACAAATATGAAAATGTAATTCATACAAATACTCTATATCTACTGTCAAAAATAGAACGGAGTTCTTTGATTAGAACAAATGTTATCCAATATTTCCAAAGAAGTGATATGTTGGGTTTAACAAAGCAAAATAATCATTGTAAGGAAAAGGAATAAAGGAAAAAGGAAAGAGTGGGAGAAGTAAACAAAGGCTTGGGGGCAGAAATATGGAGAAAAATAAATAGAGACCACTTTGGATGAAGGCTAGTATGAGATAAAGACAGAGACTGGACCTTTTCAGTGGAAAAGAGTATTCCCAAGTGAGGAAGCTCACTTCACCAGCACAGGACAGCTACTTCTATGTAACCTATAATCTATTCATACAACCAGTATATGTTAGAGGCAAGATTCAAACCTCAATATCCGTGGCTCTATATTCATTATGATGTATTTCTAAAATAAAGTTGGCAAACTAAGATCATAGGAGCTCTTGAACATCATCTATTTGATAGACTATTGAAAACCATTGAAAAGTTCTGTGTGGAAGAGCAGAATAAATAAATCTGTGTCTAAGATTCTTTTGGTAGTAGTGTGAAGAATATATTGGATAGTAATTGAATAATAGGCAGACCTATTAGAAGGCTATTGCAATGATCCAAAGAGATGGTAATAAAGATCTCTGCTGGTTTGGTGACATTAGGAAGTAGGAGGGATACAAGAGATATTGCAAAGATAGGATCAAGAGAACAATGAAGAGAAAGGGAAATAAGAGAAGGATATAAAGGGATAAATTAAACTGATTTTTTGATAAAACACCCAATATTTTCAAAATGACTTAAATTGAATCTAAAAACATTGAAATAGCCTGGAAAATATGTTATCCTATTACATTCCACTCAGTCATTCATTCTTGTAATAGAAAATACAGGTGATTTTTATTTGATTTGGTGATACAACAGGGGATTTCTTTTTTTCTCTCAGAAGATTAACTTTCCTAATTCAGTTACTAGAGTGAGTCTTCCCTTCAGTACACACATGCAGAGAGCCAAAAAATAGAAAGACAAATGGTTGGAGATACTGGTCTGAAATTAATATTAGGCTACAGATAATATCCAAGACTGGAAATCAAACATTTTTGGCTTTGCTTACACTTATTTCTCACAGATTATGACACAGTTTAAGATAGCTAAGTAACTTATTTCACTTTAGGCTGATAATGAATTACTTAACATAAATGAGGTAATATAGCAAAATGTAGCCTTATTATTCAAAATGAATAAAACTGAATAGGTATATATTTAATAAATCATTTAGCATCATTTCTAGATTCTATACACCATCAGATTTAACTTAGAAAAACTGTCCTAATTAATGACCTCAGGTGGAATGATAGACCCAGTCAATTGAAATAGTTCTTATCCTCATGGAATTTACAGGAATTGGAGTAAGAGAAAGAAAAACTACTATTACTACTAAGCTAAAGTGATGAGGTTGTACCATATGACTGAATCTGCAGCTCAGTCATGGTCCTTTCTTTAGTATTCATCAACGTGAACCAAATCTAAAGGAAGCTCACAAAAGATAGACTAGTCTCCAAGTATTTTCCTTTTATACCTACATACCCACTTCTTCCTGAACTTCCTAACTATTCCTGCTTCTGAGAAAAACAAGATATATTCAGTGATTCTTACCTGAGATTTCTGGTGTCTAGCTCTAAGGATAAAAGGCTTAATCAGGAGCATCCATGGCACAGCAATCAAAGCAAAAATAACCAGGAAACTCTGGACTTCTTGCTATCAGAGACCAAAGAAGGAGATATTGTTATCTTACTATGTCTACACAGCTATTAATTACCCCACTATATCACATCATATAACAATAGCTATCAATATTACACATCATTCTCTTATTTCATATATACATATATTCACATATAAAATGTTTATACATACATACAAATAAAGTTTTTTTTTAAGAGGCACCAAGCATTTCATGGATACCACTTTTTCCCACTTCATCTCTGGAGTGGGTGGTACTCCTGTTTTCAATCCTTGAAAATCCAACTCAATGAGAGCAGAGATTTTAAAAAGTTTAGAGGTAAAGGCAAAAGGGAGGTGAGAACTTGAAGCTACCTGTCCAAATTTAAAATCCCCACCTACTACCATCCTTTGAAAATATCATATTTAATTCTCCATTCCCTACCCTTTTGTACTTTATTTTTGTCTTGTTTTGTTAAAGCAAAAATGTAATTTCCACTTTCCTTCCCCCAGCCCATCCCACACAACATAATTTCTCCTTTGGAAGGTCTTTCCACTGGCAAAAATAGCAAGAGGCCTTCTAAAGGCTTACTCAGAACAACTGACATTTTAGCACTGCTCAAACCTCTTCAGCTTTTCTCATCAAGCTTTCAGAGAATCAGGCAGGGCAGAATTATTCTCTCCTAGGAGTTTACAAAGATCATCTTATTTGCTAGTTGTGAGAGCAATTTACCCTTACAATTTTTACCCTCTCCCTGATTTTAACTGTAACATAGGTCAAAAAAAAAAAAAAAAGAGGGTGGGGGAAGAAAGGAAATGAGATTACTTGAATGTATATCTGGGATTTACTGAATCAGTGTTCAACTACACATGGTACTTCAATCATTCACTTCAATTCTTCCCTGCATGACAATACTGCCCTTTTGTATGAATGACTTACAGAACTAATTCAGGCTAGAGGAAGAAGGACTTTTTTTGGTTCTCTATTCTAGCTTCATCTTTATAAAATAAAGGATAAAGAGCATTTCACTAGAACTATACAAAAACCTTTAATCTTAGTTATCTATCTAAGGTCAGCTAATATCTACAGTGGAGAGATAGAGGAAAGAACAGAAAATATATCCAAGATGTTTGACTAGCCTTCTATGTTCAAGGATTTTTTTTTGTTTGGTAAAGGCAGCCTTGATTAATATTATTAGACCTTGAGAGTGGTTGGTGAGCTATGACTCCCTAATATGAAACATATGACCTGAGAAATAAATCCAACAACAATTCCATCTCTCAAGAGCAAATTTCCTCTTAAAGAATCTAGCATGGTGCTTTTGAAATTATAGGGGCTTCAAAAATGTTTGCTGAATTTCAGTTTCATTAATGTAAAGCAGATTCTACAAAACACACCAAAAAGGCACTGGAACTCCCATAACCAACATACAAGTAAAGAAATAAGAAAAGCTGATGGCAACTTGGTTTTCTAACACAAAATCATTTGTGAAATGCTACAAAGAAGAGAGAAAGATTACAAGCATTATTACTTCTCAGAATGATGAGAAGCAAATTTGATATTTTTCAATATCAAATTAATTTTCAAATCAAAGATTTCAAAAATCAAATCAAATTTCAATCAATACAAGGCATTGATAGCTTAACAGTAAAAGGAATACAATATATGAGACAGATTAGTTAATGATCAATTCTCATTACTAATAAGAGTGGTGCTATCACATTGTAAGGTCCACTTCAGTACCCAAAGTACTAATGAATACATGGAAATGTTTTTTAAAGAGTTTCTACACCAGAAAATGTACAAATAGAAGAAAATGTGCTGGAGGAAGAATAATTTTGAAAACTTGGATAAATAAGTTTTCAACTTTTCAGAGTACAAGAACCAAATGGCTGGTGAATTAAAAACAAACAAACAAACAAAAAAACCAAATCCCACTGACACTGTTACTACCAAAAAAGAAAAAAAAGGCAAAAAGAAAAAGAAAAAAAAAATTGAAAGTACATTAATAATTGCTTTCTTTCTCATCTCTTTAAAATCTTTATAAGAAACCCAATTTTAACAGCAATGTTGCCTGTCTGATACAATCGAGCTGCCAGTTGAGATGCCTATGGAAATTTTTTTTAAATCAGTGCATGGGAAATTTATAATGAATTATCTAAACCTTTTTTGAACCCCCTTATATGTTTAAACTGAATCTCCAAAAAAAAAATTGTTAGTGACCCAAAGGGTAATATAGAGACTCAACACATGAGCAGAAGAAAACATTGTCAGAGATGACTTGTCAGCAAAAAGTTACATGAGGAAAAGTAGTCAGGAGATTTATGATCAAAAAGGGAAGTGGTCACACCTGTCAGATTGGCTAAAATGACAGGAAAAGTTAATGATGAATGTTGGAGGGGTTGTGGGAGGGCTGGGACACTGATGCATTGTTGGTGGAGCTGTGAACGGATACAGCCATTCTGGAGAGCAATTTGGAGCTATGCTCAAAAAGTTATCAAACTGTGCATACCCTTTGACCCAGCAGCATTTCTATTGGGCTTATATCCCAAAGAAATCATAAAGAAAGGAAAAGGCCCCACATGTGCAAGAATGTTTGTGGCAGCCCTTTTTGTAGTGGCTAGAAACTGGAAATTGAATAGATGCCCTTCAATTGGAGAATGGCTGAATAAATTATGGTATGTGAACATTATGGAATATTATTGTTCTGTAAGAAATGACCAGCAAGATGATTTCAGAGAGGCCTGGAGAGACTTACATGAACTGATGCTGAGTGAAATGAGCAGAACCAGGAGATCATTATACACGGCAACAACAGTACTATATGACGATTAATTCTGATGGACATGGCTCTCTTCAACAATGATATGTTTCAAACCACCTCCAATTGTTCACTGAAGAAAGCCATATACAC
>JAJPUD010002021.1:161116-304770 GCA_023553655.1 Myrmecobius fasciatus | reverse complement strand
TCCAATTGTTCACTGAAGAAAGCCATATACACCCAGAGAGAGGGATGTGAAATGTGGACCACAACATAACATTCTCATACTCCTTGATTGATGTTTGCTTACATTGTGTTTCCTTTATCTGATATATCATTTGTGTAGACAAGATTTTTCTTGCACAACAATGACAAGTTTGGAAATATGTATACATATATTCGATTTGCCAATATTTTAACATAATTAACATGTAGTGGATATCCTGCCATCTAGGGGAGGGGTGGGGAGTTGGGGGAAAAATTTGTAACGGAAAACTATGTAAGGGTTATTGTTGAAGAATTACCCACACATATGTTATGCAAATAAAATAGAAAAATAAAATTTAAAAAAAAATTAAATGTATAAAAATACAAGGTTCAGAGTAGTTCAGCAACTTAGGGGGCTATATGTAATAGTAGATAGAAAGAATCTGCCAACCTCAGGTCAAATCTTGCCTCAGATGCTTCCTAGCTATGTGGTATTAGACAAGTTCCTTAATCTCTCCGAGTTTCTCGGTTCCCTCATCTGGAAAAGGAGAGGTATGGGTAAGCCAAATGATCTCTAGGGTCCTCTAGGTTAAGCTTAGGATAATTTATGGTCATATGTTCTTTTCGAAGATCACACAACTTGTGGGAAAGTATAAATAAGACTTAGAACTTCTAATATTCATTCCACTATATAAATCTCCTTTCCTTTTGAGCTAAAAATTGAAAGGGAAATCAGGGTTAGATGTTTAGTGTTAGATGCTCACCTCATTGGTGTTCTTCTGGGCAAGCAAACTTTTTTCATTCAAGACCATCCAAAGGGCCAAAATTAGCATGATAGCTCCATGACCACAGTCTCCAAACATCACAGCAAACAGGAAGGGGAAAGTAATAATGGTGTAGGGGGCTGTTGGAGAAGAGGTAGAGCAAACTTGAGTTCATTTCAATTAAAACCCAGACAGCTAATGCAAGAAAAACTTTGAGTACTCAGACAGATTTCTCCTTCTATAACTAGTTATCTAGAGCAGAGTTCCAAAGACTTTAGTCTTTTTTTTTTTTTTAGAACTATAGAGGTAGAAATGAATCAATAAACATCTATTAAGCTGTCATAGTGATAACTGGCAGCAGTTGTTGACTATTTTAGATAGCCAACTTTGCTGGGAATTATGATTCTTGAGTTGTGGCTCTTCTCCATTGCTGGAAGTCTAAGACACCATGATGGGAAAGAAGTTATATTGATGATGAGATGTAGGACAAGAGAGAGACTCTGATTCTGGGGTAAAACAATGAACATGCTTCTTATAAAAGATGATACAAAGAAAATCTGGCATCCAACCATCTACAAGGAGCAGTAAGGACTCCTGTTGAATACCCTGTCCTGCTTACAGAAGCCCCACAAAACCTCAAGATCATCAGAAAGATGACACACCAGAGTTGAGACCTTGAACCCTTCCTCCATGTTACATCAAGAAAAGAAGTATTTATTAAACACTTTGTACCAGACAGTATGCTAAGTGCTGTACCTTGCTATTTAGGTTGCATTGTGTCTATGTCTCTGGTTCTACCACTGGAACCATATGGACTTCAGAGATGGTTATCACCCATATTGAGTCTAACTATGAGAATTGTGTTCTTGTCCATTCCTTTTTGCATCTAGACTTGACTGGATGTGACCTGACAGGCTGTTTCATGAAAATGATAGGAATAAGACACCAACTTCCCTACATAGTTTAAAGGGAAATTGTTCATGATATCAAGAAGCCATGTTGCTCAGGAATTTAAAAATCAAGTTTAGGTGTTCACCACTGGTTATAAGAATTTCAAGTATCTAGAAGCCCTTTTCCAAGAATCTTTCCTGGGTATGGAATCCCATGGCATTCATGAAACTATTCAAGAAAATTGGATTTAAAGAGATATTCTGATGTTTTGGTTTTGGTTAAAAAAAAGAAAAAGAAAAACATGGATGCTTGGGCAAACTCTATGTTTAACATTATATGTTATTTAATGTTTATATATATATGCATATATATGTAATGTTAACATTATAACATTATAAACGTTATAAACAAGGGTAAATTCTTACTCAAGGGCACCCTGAACTTGAATGTCATCTTATGAACAACATGGTGCTATTGATTTGAGTATCCATCAATTGAAATTCTGATCTAATCTTTCAGATTGTCATTGACTAAATCTCTAAAACACACTGAGATCCACTTACTTGGATTCATCTCACGGTAATTCCCTACTCCATAAGCATCCACAATGTTCTGGAAGCCAGCAGTGAATTTATTGCTTCTGTTAAAGGTAGGAGGAGTTGATTTCATTTCCACTGCTGTCATAATGGGGGCAATGGGTGATCCACTTCTGTCCTGAAAAGTGAAAAAGAGTCAATTTCAATTCAGGTAAATTAAAAAAAAAAATTCATTATGCATCTTCTATATGCAAGATCTGAAGGCACTGAAGATACAAAGAGAAAGCCTGCCCTCAAGGAGCTTACATTTTACTGAGACATACAACACCTAAACTGATCATTTGAAGAGAGTGTGAACAAGTGGATGATCAGAAAAAGTTTCATGATTAAAGTGGCATCTGAGATGAGCCTTGAAGGAATTCTAAGGAGTAGAGGGTAAGAAAATTGGGCATCTTGGGCACTGGGGACAGCCTGTGGAAAGGGGACAGAAGCAAGAATAGAATTGTAATTCCAAGGAACAAAAATAGACCAATTTGAATGGAATAAAGAGGTCATAAAAAAGAATAATGTAAAATTTTTATGGGACCATATTTAAGTAGACTTTAAATGACAAAGTGAGGAGTTTATTTTAACCTAAGGGCAGTAATAGAAAATCCTCAAAGAAGGTAAGAAAACAGTGATCCCAAATGGGGAGAGTTGTCAGAAGGCAATTTAATTAACACACTGCTCTGAATTCATAGGTAAATAACTGCTTCAGTTTTCTATAAAGCTATGATGCTAATTCTCCAGCCATACTAGCTCATAAGGTGGTTGTGAAGTGAATAAGAATAAGCTCACTCCTTTTATTTTTCCAACACTGTACAGCCCAGGTGCCCCTCCCAACTCCATGGGCACTTCTGTCTCCTTCAATGACCTCTCTAACCAATAGCCTCCTCCCTCAATGAGAACATGATTCCACAATTCTGGTTTTAGTTTTGGTTTTTTCTATATTGGATATTAGATTATAGATCTTTCTGAGGGAGCTTGCCCAAGGTACCTAGCTAGTAAATGTCTGAGGCTGAATTTGAATTCAGGTCCTTCTAAAAACAGGGTCAGTGCTCTATTCATTGTGACACCTACCTGCCCCCAGGTTATAGATCTTAACAGTGACTCAAGAGCCAACTCAAGTCTTTCATCTGCTGCCCCAGGCCCTGGTGATCTTACTCTCCCAGGAGCTGATGGACATGGTTGTTTGACATTTAAAGGAAATACCCAGTCTTCTTAATGAGACTGAGTTTAAGTCCAGGGATTTTTGTGCTTTTCCTATAACACACAGCATACCACAGTCACTCAGTGTTCATGAGTGTTATCCCTAAACTCCTGCCTTTCAATTTAACCCCATTGCTGGTGAAAATACCATCTTGATATAAAGGACAAAAAGAAATGACCCAAGAGGTTAAATACAGATTATAGAATGTCTGACTCTTCTAGGATTCTAGTAGAACCTTGAGGGTAGGGATTCTTCCATTTCTCTCTATATGGATAGCTATATAAATAAATGGATGGATAGGTAGATTTATATACATATTTAGATAGATAGATACATAAATGTGTATATAGTTAATAGAGCCTAGCACTATTAAACTCTGAACAGTTTAGCAATCTACTGTTCCTGCCAGACTTCTTGCAAAAAAGACCTGAGTTTAGAATGTTAATTTCTACAAAGACATAAATGTGCCCAGAGGCTATTTGTAAAGGATCACTATCCACAAATTCTCCCAACTGTCACCTGGAGAACAATCATAAAAAGAGGAAAGGAAAAATTCAGATTTCAACTAAGTATTAACCCCTCTGTGACTCTTGTAGGGAATGGCATTATTTCATGCAGATCACTAAACAAATTCTTAAATCCAAAGATTATTGGAAGTCCACTATATAAATTTGTATTTCTTCATGGGCTAGGATTACTCACACACACACACACACACACACACACACACACAGCTCAGGCCCTATCCCAGGAAGGTTTTTCCATGTGTAGCGACTTCTCAACACCCATTCAAATTTGAAGTTCAGATCTCCAGAAGATAGCTGTTACTATACTCAGGGTTAACTCTGAAGTAACCTTTAGGAATAACCTTGAGGGACTGGGTTTCTATCAGGAAATAGCAGCTTTCCCACTAACTCACTTGGTGATCCTGGTACCCTGACCAAGGAGTTGTGTACTTTACAGAACAGGATAGGTCCCCAACCATCTTCAAGCATCCCTTCTCTGCTGCTCTCTTTAGTTACTTACAACTCCTTGCTGTAATGCTGTTTTGATAGCTACAGTATCTGCCACTGGGAACCAGATCTCAGCAATAATACACTGTTGGGTTACATCAATGTTGCAGCAATTTAGGACATGGTATATGGCTTTCATTTTCTGTACTTTGATGCTCCATGAGTACCAATTGGCAGCCGCTTCCTGTAGTAGTCGCTGACGGTGTGATTCAGTTTGAGTTATGACCTATAAGACCAAATAGAGAGATAATTACACATCCATTAAAAATGGGAACCAAGGACATGTTCATGGGCAATCTGGAAGTGATCTTGACTTTCACTGAGCTCCTAGAGTGAATATGTGGATTCGGAAGTCACTTATCATAGAGTCATGGATTAATTTTGTCCATGCCTTAATTTAACTCTAACCTCATTCAGAAAATTGAAAGGAACTTTTGGTCATCCAATCCCTTCACAGATACAGCTATACACCTGGAATATACTCCCAAAAGGTCATCTAGTCCAAACCCCAGAGAGATATTAGAAATGAAGAATCTCAGGGAGGTTTTGATAGTGACTTGTCCAGTTATATTGGGAATATCAGTTAGAATCATCTGGACCCAGGTCCCAGATGAAGAAACCGAAGCCCGGAGAGATTGATTTGTGTTCATGGCTACACTGTTAACAGCTAGGTGGCACCATAGTGAAAGGAAGATCAGTCTAGAGTCAGGAAAATGCATTTTCATGAGTTCAAATCCCATCTCAGACACTTAGTAACTGTGTGATCCTGGGCAAATCATTTACCTCTATTTGCCTTCGTTTCCTCATCTGTAAAAGGAGCTGAAGAAGGAAATGGCAAACTACTCCAGTATCATTGCCAGGAAAATCCCTAAGGGGTTACCAAGAGTTGAACACAACTGAACATGCCATATTTGATTCTTAGAGAATATAAGTATTTAATAAGGGAAGTTGATGACCATCTTTTAGGGGAATACCAATTCCCAAATGCTCTGGCTAAGCCAGAGAAGAATTACCCAAAGTAACTCAGGACCTCTGACTCAGGAGGGAGTCAGACGCAAAGATCTCACTAGATACCATCCATATTATAGACAGAAAAATGACTAGACAATGTTTTAGAAAATTTAGGACTTAATCCATCACTAACTAGCTGTGTGAGGTTAGGTAAATTATCTCACCCCTTGGCCACAATTTCCTTTCAGTCTAAGTCTAAGTCTAACAGTCTAAGACACACATTCTACAATCCTAGGACTGATGCTTTGTCAATATAGATGGAATTTAAGAGGATTAAGAAGTTTTGTCTGGATTGATCCAGAGACCCTCAAATTACAAATAACAAATGGAGTAAATTCCAAGTGTTGGCACATGGTTTTCATTTGGTTATATCACACATTATCTATAATCCCGCCTCAGTCAAATTTCAAGTAAGGCCCTCAAAATAATAGCTGACATGTTTATATAGTGTTTTACAATTTACAAAGCATGTTCACATACCTTATCTCATCTGCTCCTTATCACAATTTCATAGACTAAGTATTGCAAATCTTATTACTCCCATTTTATAAATGGGCAAAATGAGGTTCAAAATTGTGAACTCAATATCTAGAAAGAACCAAGGACTTCAATACAGGTCTTAAGACTCCAAATTGAACATAACTTCTAGTATACCTCAACAACAATAAAAGTGAATGAGAATAACAAAACCATGGATTTAAACTTGAAGGGACTTCAAGTTATTTATATAGTAATTTAGCAATTGTCAAATGTTTTACAAATATTCTCTGAACTTCACAAGGACCCTGTGAGATAAGAATCATTATTATATCCATTTGTGTCAAGATTTGAACTCAAGTCTTGCTGACTTCTGACCCAGTAGTCTATCCCCTGTACCACTTAGCTGTCAAGAATGTATCTAAAGCAGAATTTAGCTCAGCACTTTATCCATTATTCTACACTGCCTCTGCTATGATCCTCACTCAAAAGAGATTCCTGATAGTTATCACAATCATCTCCCATGGAAAACAATTCTTACTTACAGTATTTAAATCTTCCAGCCTCACATTGACATTGGCCAACATTTCTCTCCGCTCAGCAGCCACTTCAGGACAGGGATAAACAGTGGCCCTAAACCTGTGTGCCAAAAGATGTTCCATATAGCATTACTGAAGACATCTGGAGAACCTCTACTATATTTCAAAGTTTTTCATTCATTTTGGAGTTTTCTTGGCAGAGAAACTAGAATGGTCTGCCATTTCCTCCTTCAGCTCCTTTTACAGATGAGGAAACTGAGGCAAACTAAGTAACTTGGCCAGAGACATACATCTGGTAAATGTTTGAGGCCAGATTTCAATTCAAAAACATCAGTCTTTCTGATTCTAGGTCTGGTACTCTATTGAGCCACCATTTCAAAAGAACTTAGCAATTCTTAAATGGCTACAGATTTGGGATATGAATGATTTCCTAAAGCAAAATCAATTTGTTGATAACCAGGAAACAAGTCCCAGGACAAGGATTTCCCATTTCACTTACTATAATTGGGAATCACCACTGGGATTCTACTTCATAAAGGGCCTGCTTTCAAACTACAAAACTTCTGAGCAACTTAAGCAGTGAGGCTACAGGGAAAACTTCCCACATTGGAGTCAGAATTTCATAATCAGTTCTTCTAGATATAGGTTTGTATGACTGGGAAATGAACAGAGCCTACTTCTATAGACAGACAAAAAGGGGAAATACAAATTAGTTCATTTCCCTTCCATTTGGGACAAGAGTTATAACCAGAACTCAATACAAAAAATCTGTGACCTCTAATTTCAGGTCTATGAATTTAGAAAAAAAAATTTACATCTTCATTTCAATATAACTGACTTTTTTTTAACCCACATGAATTCTATACATTTAAAAACATTTTTCTGAAAAGAGGACTATAAGGTTCACCAGATCCAAAAGGGATCCACAAGAAAACATTGACTTAGCAGTTGATGATACAGTCAGCAGAGAATGCAATTGTTTTGAACCACCCATAGATTTTGTTTATCTGGACCTTTCCTGGGATTCCCACAATTTTATTAAGTAATTAAGAACTGATTGTATTGTCAGGTGTAGGGAACGAATGGTCACTGGAAAACCCAAGTAAGTAGTCCTTAAAATCTCGGGCCCATAAAATGCACTATTTGCCTCTAAATTTCTAGTATTAATGTTGACACAGACCCAGAATAGAAATAGCCATCCCCATGCTCTTCTTACCCCTCACAAATTTTGCTGACTTTTTTTTTGAGTTGGTCCCCTTGATAAAATATGATGAATATGTTCTTTTTCAGCTCTTCTTTCTGAAAGATCAGCACAGTATTATTATTAGGAACTTGTTTTATCTTTTGTTGTAGCAAATATTGCAATATTTCCCTTCCCAGAGAACTATCCCTTTAAAAAAAATAAATCTAAAGAAGAAAAATAGGTCAGCAAAACTAATCAAGACAGTAACCATCAGTAACCATGTCTAAAACATATGTAAAGAGATCCCTTTGCTACTAAGATGTGGTATGTTTTATGATACTAAGGAAAAGAAGAAAGTCCTTTGCAATAGGATTCCTTGAGACCAAAATTTGTTATTACAATTGATTATAATCTTAAATACCATCAACAAATAAATTTTCAAATGTAAAAAACATACTGGTAGACCAGTTTTGCAAAGGAAATAGACAGCCTAGAATTTTTTTTTTAAGAAACAGCACACATCTATTCTAATGATGGAAAATAGAAACTTATCCAAAAGTGTTTTCCTCACTGTCCATAAATCACCAACTTTTGCTTGAGTTACATGATACAGTGAATGACAATATGGAATAACAATAAGAACTAGCAATTATAGTACTTCTTTTGCAAAGGACTTTACAAATGTGTCTCATTTTATCCCTAAAACAATCCAGAAAAGTGAGAACTATTATCATCCTCTTTATACCTTGGAGAAAATAAGAAATTTAGTCATGAGTCTATTTGAATTCTATCCACTGCTCCAGGTTGCCACTTCTAGGCAAGAATTAATGATTTATGGCTAGAGCTGAACTTAGAGTTAGTAAGACCCCACTTCAAATACAGCCTTTGCCACTGAGTAATTCTATAATTCTGGCCAAGTCATTTAATCTGTTTACCTCAAGTTTTCAGATCTTTAAAATAGAGATAATAATCATCCCAACCTTCCCCAAGTTGTGGTGAGGGTAGAGAAAATACATTTTTAAAGCACTTTGCAAACCTCAAAAAGCATTATTATCAGTTGCTAGTTATTAATCATCTCCATCACTAATTGCACTAAATCAGAGGATTATAGAATTGTCTAGTTAAACTTATCATTTTTCAGGTTAGAAAAGAGTGGACCAAATTGATTAAAGGACTTGGCCAGATTACACAAAAACTAAGTAGCATTAAGTCAAGTCCCTTCTGTTTTCCATAGATTGACTTTCTGGTTCATTTTTTTTCCAGTTAAGTGACTAAACAAAGAAAAGGAACTTTTAACTTTTAAAGGCAGGGCAGTCCTAAATTTCTGCTAACTTTATTGTACAAGTGCCCACAAAAAAGCAAATCTTGCCCTTGGTTCCAAATCCCAACTCATTCCAATGCCTTCCAGAGTAGTAAGAGAATTCCACAGTAGAATTCAATCTATCCACTGAACCCCAAGCATTTAAGGAAGAGGAGGAAGAGAAAGTAGCTCTGGAGATATCCCTTTGTTATTGAAATATGTTGTTTTGCATATATAGCATTACTTGCCTAGGGGAAGGGTTGGGAGGAAGGGAGGGAGAAGAAAAATTTGGAACTCAAGGTTTTACAAGGGTGAATGGTGAAAACTTTCTATATATATGTTTTGAAAATTAAAAGCTAAAATAAATAAACTAAAAATTTTAAAAAGAAATATAGTGTTTTACATGAAAACTCAAGAAAAAGGAGAAAGTCCTAAAGACTGCAATAATTTTGTTATAATTTATTACAACCTCCAGTACCATCAATAAATAAATCTTCAAATATAAAAACCACAATTTAAGATTCTTAAGTGAAATTATTACCTTCTGTATATTTATATAATCTGTAATAGAAAGAGCTCAAGATTTAGAGTTAGAAAAACTATGCTTTCTGACTATGCTACTTACTAGGAACAGGACTTTTGACTGTCATTTCATTTCTCTGGTTCTTATTTTCCCATCTGTAGAATGAAGTCAGACTACTTGATTTCTAAGGTCCCTTCCAAATAAAAATCTATGAGTCTATATTTAATATAAGTACATAATTTATTGACATTACATGGAATTCATCCTATGTATTTTTATGTCCCTACTTGGAATGTATCTAGAATATATCTACAATATGTTCCAAATCCAGTTACATTAAATCAGAAGCTTCATTGTGGCACTTCATAGGTCTTTTCCCATTTCTTTGTTGCCTTCATATTTGTTATTTCCTATCACCATCCTATCCCATTACATGGTAGACACTTTGACCTTTGTTCAACTATTGGATAATGTGGTGATTTTGTATGTATGTGTGTGTTTTGTTACTATTATTATACTTTACTATTATAAAGATGTTAAAAATACCATGTAAGGGGCAGTTAGGTGGTACAATGGATAGAGCACCAGCCCTGAAGTCAGGAGGATTTGAGTTCAAATCTGGCCTCAGACACATTTCTAGTTGTGTGGCCCTGGGCAAGTCACCTAACCCCAATTGCCTCAGCAAAAAAAAGAAAAAAAAAATACTTTGTATTAAGCAATTAGATTTGGGATGGAAAATGCCATCTGCATCCAGAGAGACCTATGGCGACTGACTATGGGCCAAAGAATGATATTTTCACTTTCTGTTTGTGTCTCTTTCTCATGGTTTTTTCCCTTTTGGTCTGATTTTTCTTACACAACATGACAAATATGGAAATAAATTTAGAAAGATTATATATGTTTAGCCTATATCAGATTGGTTGTTGTCTTGGGGAGTGGGGGGGCCCCCCCCCAAAGGAGAGAGGGAGAAAAATTTGGAACACAAAGTCTTACAAAAATGACTATTCAAAACTGTATTAGGAAAACAAATAATATTTATTTATTTATTTTTGCTGAGGCAATTGGGGTTAAGTGACTTGTTCAGGGTCACACAACAAATACTATTTAAAAATGAAAAAAAAAATTACTTTGTGTAAATAGATCTATTTGTTCCCTATTAAAAGATTTAGGACTAAAAGGGACATTAGAGGCAGCTAGTGACAAGACAGGTTCAACTGCTGGGCAAGTTATTTGATTTCTTTCTGCCTCAGTTTTTTCATCTGTAAAATAAAGGTAGTAATAATAATAATATCTATTTTTACAGGAATTTGTGAGGAGAAAATGAGATATTGTTTGTAAAGAGCTTTGAAACCCTTAAAGTGCTACATAGATGCTTACTATTATAATTAGAGATCATCTGGTCCAACTCCTTCATTTTACATAAGAGGATTCTGAGGATACTAACACTTGTAACAACTGATTATCAAAAGCATTCTCTGGACAATTTAATGGAATAAGTTTTGTAATTATGCAATATAATACATAAATTATATAATGTCATATCATATCATATGCAATATGTATTGTAATGTGTAATATATATATATATAAAACAATGTATACATGTAATACGTATATTATATAATTTCATATTACTTTCCAAAATTACCTAAGGAATACAAAACTTTGCCAGCTGTGGGGTACTATAATCCATTGCTGAGGGTAACCTATTTACACTTTATGTTCTTATACCATAAGAACCAGTCTAGACAACATAAAACCATTGACATAAAGCCACTCTCACTCATAAATTTCAAAAACCAGCTCTGAAAAGCAAAAGAGAGGCCAGTAAATCTCTTGTGAGGGAATGGCAAAGGCAGGTGAAGACACTAAAATGCCACTTTATTAAGCAAATTCCTCCTTCATCAGAGGAAGTTATGAGCAGGGAATTTTCCCCTCCCTAGACTTCCTGGACAATTTAACAAGCCTTAAACTCTTTACCTCCCAAATAAGAGGAGCTTAAAGTTTATTCAATTGAATTGTTGAATTAATTGGGGCTAGCACAATGCTTGCAGCAAGTAGGCAGGCAATCTCCAGATTCTCCTGATCCAATCAATCCTCTCCAAGAGATCTCTCCCTCACCCTCTCATTAACATTTTGGTATTTCCTGGTTTTTTTTACCTTTTCTTTTGTCACACTAAGCTTGCTTTTGGAACATAAATGACACCCAAATGTATCTCTAGGTGATGAAGAACAGCATATCTAGTGGCCTGTTGAATTACAATAAACTTACAGTAAAATCCTAGATCTTTTTTTCATATGACTAAGTATCTATCCACAGTTCTCTATTTTATCATTTGATTTTAAAACTTATTTATTTAAAAAAAAAAAAATACACACACACACACACAGAACTCATGATTTCATTAAGTTAGAATCTCCCAGCGAAAAACTCTATCAAAGCAGATCCACAACTTCTCAGCATGCAATGAAGGAGAAAGAGGGAGAACCTGAAATCTTAAATAATTCATTCATGGTTACAGAGTAATTATGTGTCACAGGCAGGATTCAAGGTTTTTTTGACTCCTGGGGCCAAACCTCTAACCCTTATGTTACCTTGCTCTTCAAGTTTCTATTTAACCCTATTAAATATCATCTTATAAGATTCTGTCTGAATAACTTTTTGGATCCTGAAACTCACTCTACCAAATATTTCTTTTAATTTTCTGTTATCCATATCCATTGCACTAGGTGACATAGTAGATAGTTGCTGGACTGGAATCAGGAAGACCTGAATGCAAATCCAGCTTCAGACATTCCCTAGGTGTGTGACTTTGGGAAAGTCCCTTAACCTGTGTTTGCTTCCATTTTCCCCAAACCATAAAATGGAAATAATAATAGCTCCTTTCTCCCAGGGTTGTGAGGACCAAATGAGATATTTTAAAGCATTTTGCAAACTTCAAAATGCTATATACTATTAAGTATGCCATCTAAAGATATGCATATTGTTTGTTTCTCATTTTCCCCTTTTTGATCTGATTTTTCTTGTGCAGCATGATAAATATAGAAATATGTTAAAAAGAATTGTCCATGTTTAACTTACATTGGATTACTTGCTGTCTAGGGGAGGGGAGAGGTGGGGGAGGAGGGAGAAAAATTTGGAATGTTGGTGAATGTTGAAAACTATCTTTGCATGTATTTTGAAAAATAAAAAGATATCATAAAAAGATATGCATAAAAGGTCAAACAGCATAAAGCCAACATAAATAATCAACATTTATAGCACTTAAGAAATAGAGCAGTCGGTCAGTGGCACAGGATAGGATATCAGGACAGTCTAGGCAATAACCTTAACAATCTAGTATTCGATAAACCCAAAGACCCCAGCTTTTGGGATAAATACTCGCTATTTGGCAAAAACTGCTGGGAAAATTGGAAACTAGTGTGGAAGAAATTAGGGCTTGACCCATGCCTAACACCACATACCAAGATAAGATCTAAATGGGTTCATGATCTAGATATAAAGAGGGACTTTGTAAGCAAGTTAGAGGAACGTAATATAATTTATCTCTCAGACATGTGGAGATGGAATAAATTTACGTCCAAAGAAGACCTGGAACTCCTAATTGAACACCAGATGGATAATTTTGATTATCTTAAGTTAAAAAGTTTCTGTACAAACAAAACAAATGCAGACAAGATTAGGAGGGAAGCATCAAATTGGGAAATCATCTTTACATTTAATGGTTCTGATAAAGGCCTCATTTCTAAAATTTATAGAGAATTGTCTCATATATATAAGAATTCAAGCCACTCTTCAATAGATAAGTGGTCAAGGGATATGAACAGACAATTTTCAGATGATGAAATTAAAACCATCTCTAGTCATATGAAAAGTTGCTCCAAATCACTATTGATCAGAGAAATGCAAATTAAGACAACTCTGAGATACCACTACACACCTGTCACATTGGCTAAAATGACAGGAAAACATAACGATGAATGTTGGAGGGGATGTGGGAAAACTGGGACACTAATACATTGTTGGTGGAACTGTGAATGGATCCAACCATTCTGGAGAGCAATTTGGAACTATGCCCAAAAAGTTGTCAAACTGTGCATACCCTTTGACCCAGCAGTGTTTCTATTGGGCCTATATCCCAAAGAAATCTTAGAGGAGGGAAAGGGCCCCACATGTGCAAGAATTTTGTGGCGGCCCTTTTTGTGGTAGCTAGAAACTGGAAACTGAAGGGATGCCCTCAATTGGAGAGTAGCTGAATAAATTATGGTATATGAATGTTATGGAATATTATTGCTCTGTAAGAAACGACCAGCAGGACGATTTCAGAGAGGCCTGGAGGGACTTGCATGAACTGATGCTGAGTGAAACGAGCAGAACCAGGAGATCATCATACACAGCAACAACAGTATTACATGATGATCAATTCTGATGGACATGGCTCTCTGCAACAAAGAATTGTCTCAAACCAGTTCCAGTTGTTCACTGAAGAAAACCATATACACCCAGGGAGAGGGAAATGAAATATGGACCACAACGTAACATTTTCATGATCTCTATTGACATTTGTTTGCATTGTGTTGCCTTTCTCGGATTCTTTTTTTTTTTTTCTTGTACATAGGATTTTTCTTGCATAACTTCTCAAGCCTTTCAACATTATTAGCATGTAGTGGACTTCCTGCCATCTAGGGGAGGGGAGGGGACTGGGGGTAGAATTTGTAATGGAAAGCTTTGTAAGGATCAATGTTGGGGAACTATCCATACATATGTTATACAAATAAAAAGCTTTAATTAAAAAAAAAAACATTTATAGCCCTTAAAGATTTGGAAAACACTTTTCAATTATTATTTCATTTGATTCTCATAACTTTAAGGAGATACATACTTAAGAATCCTGAGATACCCACCGTGACAGGATCCTCCAGAAGAGTGTCCATCTCAGTATACTTCAGATAGACATTTCCTCGACAAACACGCCACAGTAGACGCTCAAAGGGAGCCATTCTCTCCCTGTTTATGACACCGGCCATGAATCTGAGTAATAAATTATGAGAACAAAATTTTCCTAAGTTACTTAAATAAACCATAATAACTAAGAAAGTTTGAGGGAGACATGGTGATACCTACGTGCAAGAAGTAGTCTATGACATCACAATGTGCTTGAAGTCAGTCATAACATCAAGAAAATAATTGATGCAGACTCCCATTTCCTACCTGTGACCTTAGTTAAAACGCTCAGTTTTCTATCTATAAAATGGAGATAATATTTCCACAGCCTGCTCAAAATCTTAATGGAGTGGGTTATTTGGAAAGAAAACATTTTGTAAATTTAAAAGTTCCATGTAACAGAAATATTCAACATATTGCACATATATAACCTATCTGATTGCTTCCCATTACTCCTGAAAGAAGGAGGGAGCTGAAAGAGGGAAGGAGGGATAGAATATGGAATTCAAAACTTTTTTGAAAAGGTTAAAATTGTTTTAGCATATAGTTGGGAAGAAAATAAAAATATATTTTGAAAATTCTATATAAGTGTGAATTATTAAGACATATGCATTTATATTTATGTGTCTACATACCTGCATGTGTATATATGCATATGTCTATGTATACTATTGAGTTATTTGGTGACTCACAGAAATAAATGAGCCTCATAAGATTCTAGTATACCTATTTGTAAAATTGTAGGTCAATTTAGCAAAATTTAAGGAAAATTCATATTCTTGAGGTGCTGTTATACTATCCAAGACTGAGGCTCATTTTAGTTTCCTTCTGTTCTTAGGATTCTCATATTCTAAGAAGACTGCCAGAAGTCTAAGAAGTCTACCAGAAGACTGGTAAAAAATGCTTACCTGCTTTAGAAACCAAACATTCACTTATAAAGAAAATAATGATCATGGGTCATTATAGCATATGTTTTTAATAATAATTCACACCCTAAAATGACTTCAGATGAATATATGTCATGTCTTTTTGTCTATCCAAATATACCTAATTACCTGTCACAAACCTTCAAAAAATTTCACTTTTACCAATGTTCATAGATCAATTTTGAATTTGTGCTACTCTTTCTCAATAACTTTTTCCATTTGGCATTTGAAGAATCTATTGTTACTAAAAAGGTGAGACACAACTGACATTTGGATTAGTTTCTTTCTCCTTCCCCCTCCCTCCTTTAAATCCACTACAAAAAGTGTAATAATACTTTTGGCATCCAGAGTATAGTTGGCACATAGTATGCCTGGCACATAGTAGATTCTCAATAAATGTCGATAATAAATAAACCTAGTTGTTAATAAATCGATCTAGATTGATTGATGACAACAAGTATACTTACTAGACAATCATTTAAATAATCACCTGAATTTACAAATCAGCATTCAAAACTGCATGTGCTTTATAAGGAAACATTCTATATTTTAGAAATATAGAATAATAAAGAATAAACAAATAAAAATGAAATCAGATTAAAGTCCTTTCAGGCTCTCTGCTCTTGTTCTACAATAAGCTCTTGGATAGAAGCATTAAACTCATCAAAAAGTTGTCCCAAATGTCTCAATAAAGTTTTCTGTTATTAAAAGCTTAGAGCAATAATAGCTAGCATCTACAATATTGCAAAGAAATTTTAAAATATTGACTCATTTTATCTTCGCAACAACCCTGGTGCTATTATTGTTTCCATTTTACAGATCTGAGGCCACATTTGAACTCAAATCTTTATGATTTTAGATATACTTCTCTTTATCCCCTGGGCCTCTGTATTAAGACTTTTAGTGTACCTTTCAAGACATAGGGTCTGGATTGTGCAGGAAAAACCCAGCCCCAGAAGCAGATCACCAACTCTTTACCACAGGCATTAAGAACCTAATTTAGTGAGTTGTCTAGTTTTATAAATCTAGGAAAGATCTGATGTGGGATCTGATTACAGGTCAAACAGATTTTGTAACCTGACCTCTTCTCCCTACTACAGGGTGCTTTTTATCTTCTCTGCACAACTTTATTGAAGAAGAGATATTGGTTGTAGTTTGTTATTATCCCATTTCATGGAAGCATTGAGAGTTTATTTGCCCAAATTTGCACAAGGTAGTAAGAAAACATTGAAACTAAGATTGAAACTATGGTGAACTTGGCTCTTCTCAGCAATGCAGTGATTCAAGATAATTCCAATAGATATGGGATGGAAAATGCATCCACACCCAGAGAGAGAACTATGGAAACCCAATATAGATCAAAGTATACTAATTTTTTACTTTTTTTATTTGTTTGCTTTTTCTTTCTTATGGTTTTTTCCCCTTTTGGTTTGATTTTTCTTGCACAACATGACAAATATGGAGATATATTTAAAAGGATTGCACATATTTAACTGTAATAGATTGCTTGCTGTCTTGGGGAAGAGAGAAGTAAGGAAGGAAGGGAGAAAAATTTGGAACACCAGGTCTTACAATAAGTAATGCTGAAAAGTATCTTTACATATATTTGAAAAAAATAGTACTATTGGGGCAGCTAGGTGGAGCAGTGGTTAGAGCACCAGCCCTGAAGTCAGGAGGACCTGAGTTCAAATCTGGTCTCAGATACTTCCTAGCTGTGTGACCCTGGGCAAGTCACTTAACCCCAACTGCCTCAGCAAAAAAGCAAAAAAAAAAAAAAAATAATTATTTATATTTATATTTTAGGAAAAAAAAAAAAAAAAAAAAGATTGAAACCTAGGGCTCCTGACTTCCAAATCCAGCATTTTTATCCTTTTCTTCCAAACCAGTAACATCCCCATTCCCTGTACTTGATTCTTTATTATATGATGATTTTGTATCTCTCTGATTCCCCTTCTGGGAATATAGACTTTTGGTGGGCGGTAAGGACATGAATGTAGAAGGAAAATTTTAGTAATCCAGTTTTTACAGTAGAATGAAGGTGGTTTGCGGTTACCCGCAGCTTACTAACCCCAGTTTCCCAGCCGCTGGTGAAGGGACAGTCTTCAGTTCCAAGAGACCAGAGGTATCTTCACCAAAGAAATCATCAGTTAAGCTGCTTTCAGTCTGTAATCAAAACACAAGCCATTGAATTTACATTCTTTAAAATGGCTTTAAAGGCAGCATCTCTTAGTAGTTTTAAAAATAGTAAGAATTAACGTATCACACTGCTGTTGTTTGCCATCTGAGGAAGCATTTCTCAGCTTTTTCCTAATAAAAACCTTCCTGGAAAAAAAGACTCCAAAAACTGACACCCTTTTATGCCTGTTGCTTTTATCTGAAAATTGTTTTGTTTCTGTTCCTTCAGGTGCCAGTAAGTTTCAACTGGGATAGTTTGACTTGAAACAACAGAAAATCATGATAGCTAACATTTATGTAGTGCTCATATAATCCCCAGTGTTAGAATTTTGAGTCAGAAAAATAGTTAGAATTGCAAAAAGGCATTTTATCAAAGTCACACACATCTGGATTTGAATACACGTCCATTAACTCCAAATCCATCTACCAAACTTTATAACCTTGCCATTTCTTCCAGTAAAATATGGTATTAACCAGCAGGGGAAAGTACAGGTGCCACAAATTTTTCCTCTATAGTGTTATTCTATGAGGGTTTCTTTGGGTTTTTTTGTTTGTTTGCTGAGAAAATAAAACATTTTTCTCAGTTTCCTGTTCTCCTGAGTTTTTTCTTCCATTTTTCTCTCTTCCCTAGTTGTTTTTTTTTCTTAAATATATATATATATATATATATATATATATATGTTTACTATGTGTAATTTTAAATACTATTTTATTTGTTACTTCTTTCAAGAGAGACAGAGACAGACACACAGTGAAAGACACAAGGGAGCTTATCCCAAGTGATCTACTTTGCCCCCGGGGTGTGTTTGTGAGTATTTACCCCCTTCAGGCTATCACTTGAAAAACTGTCCTCCACCCCATCTTTTCTGGGGTACATTCATATCACCATTCAATGCTGCTTCCCCTTTCCCCAATCTACTCTTTCTCCCTCTTCCCCCATCAATCTGGAATATTAAAATAAAGAATGTATTCTCATTCTAAAGCAAATTGACCAGTATCTCAAATGGAAGAGTGAAGACTCTCATTCCTCTAATCACCCCAGCCTAAATCATCACCTCAAAGAAGTCTTCTGTTTTCTTCAGGAGATATTTGAGTTCTGTTAGTTGCAAGAAGTTGGTTCTCAGAGCCTGCTGATTCTGGTTGGCTTCCTGCAGCTCCCCCTCCAGCTTTTCCAAAATGATCTTAGAAATAAAAAGAAATGAAGAACTACTTTACAAGTGTTCTGGACACTCTAGGTGGAAATAATGTTAAGAACCTCAGAGAACTAAAGGACAAAGCCACATCCCTCAAGCTATTTTCAGTCAGTCTTGTTTCAGCCAAGTTCGTATCTCTGTGACCCATTTGGGGTTTTCTTGGCAAGGATACTGGAATGATTTATCATTTCCTTCTCCAACTCATTTGGCAGATGAGGAAACTGAGGCAAAGTTAAGTGACTTGCCCAAGGTCACACAACTAGTGTCTGAAGTCAGATTTAGACTCAGGAAAATAAGTCTTCCTGACTTCAGACCTGGTGCTGTATCCACTGTGCCCCCACCTGCCTTTAGGGAAGCTCTTAACACCTGACAAATGCCATAATTTCAAGATTTGGAAAGCAAAGGATGATTTAGCCTAAATTTGATTGAAACATTTCAAATTCACTAAGACTTTTAGGAGTGTGTGTTGTGTGTGTGTGTGCATGTGTTTGTAAAAACAGTTGTGTTTTTATCAGACCTGTGTTTTTAATAATGTAGGGTACCTTTGAGAAACTCCTTCTTCCCAGGCAGATAGATTCATTCTCCACAATTTATAATCATGAGCATTGTTTGAGACAATAAAAGGTCAAGTGCCTTGCCTAGTGTCACATGTCTAGCATGAATCAGATTCAGAACCCATTCTTTTTTGCTTTCTTGTTCTCTATTCACTAACATACTTTTCAATATAAAACTAAAATTAAGGTTTGGGTATAACTCCACATAAAATCAACCAACAATCCAGTAGGAAACTTAAATGTAGAAACATGCCCATTTGTATCTATGCTGAATTACACAGAATAAATTCTATGGGATATTCTTTGACCATTCACAGACCCCATCCTAACCTCATGACAGCTGCAAGCCCAAAGATCCATTACAACAGCTCATCGTGGCATTCATACAACATCTCATTTGAGTTATTATGCATTATCTTTATTTTAAAGAGGAGGAAACAGGAGAGGTAAAGCCCAAAATTATAAATCTAGGGAAAGTATTTGATTCCAATTCTTTATTTCCAGGTTCAGAATTTTAATTGCTACATGACATCACCCAAATTCATTCTTAGAAAATTAGGAGTTGCCTCCTCTGGTACAGCACAGCTGGTGAATCATTTGGTTAATATTTATTAAGGGGTTGTTATTACCACGCCTTGTGCTAAAACCACCAAAAAAAAAAAAAAAAAGGGTAGGGGGAGACAGCTTCTGACTTCTTGGAGCAGACAACAAGTAAACAAATAGGTACAAACAATCTACCTACAGGATAAATAGGAAATAATTAAAAGAAAGAAGGAACTAGAATTAAGAAGGGTTGGGAAAGAAGGTGGACTTTTAGCTGGGACTTAGATCAATCCAGGAAAATCAGTAGGTAGAGAAGGGAGAGTGGTCAAATCTGGGAAACAGCCAGAGAAAATGCCCAGAGTTGAGAGATAGAATGTCTTATTCATGGAGTGACAAGAAGACCAGTGTTACTGCACAGATGAAGTGCTGAGAAGTAAAATATAAAAAGACTGGAAAGGCAGAAAGGGATTAAGTTATGAAGGCCTTTGAAGACCAACCAAAGAAAGGATTTTGTATTTGATCTTGGAGGTAATAGGGAGAACCTGAAGTTGATTGAATGGAATGAGGCAGGGGACACAAGGGTGACATGATCAGATCTGAGCTTTGGAAAATCTCTTTGGTGGTTGAATAAAAAAATGAATTAGAGTGAGGAGAAACTTGGCAGGCAGACCCACCACAAACTATTGCAATAGTCAAGCTAGATGGCTGGATTTTATTTGGAGCCCTCAGGCTAGGGCAGGTATTGAGGGGTACACCCTGGAAGTGCAGACTGAGGAAGTACCCTCCAGGAACGAATGACAACACAAGAGGAAAAAGATCAAGGATCAAATATTGAGGGTACTGTCAAATTTGCTATTCTTCTTAGCTTTACACAGTCAGCCTTAAGCTCACTGTGCATGGAAAACTCCACTCTCTTGAATCTATTCCACTCCATCTCAATTGGAAATAAGATTCATCCTTCCCCTTCTCTTCCTGATACCAAGACCACCAGCCCTAGCAGCAGGAGTCAGAATAACCTCTGGCACACAGCAAAAGGGTCTCTCCTTTATTTCCTGCTTTGTAACTTTCCCATTGTCCCTAAAATACAGACATAGAGCTTTCTAATGGGTAGATTGTCAAAGGCCACAATGTCTTCCTTCTCCCCTTCCTCCCCTCATTGTTTCTCCAAATTTATTGCCTTTGTCCCAAATTGTAGTCAAATAAATTAATCTGATTTCCTTTTCCATGTTGGAAATGAGGGGAAAGGGTGTGAAAGAGACTTCATCTAATATGAATTCAGTCAATATGCAAAATCATACACTGGCTGTACAGTCAGAGAATCTGGGTTCAAATACTACCTTTGATATTTAATACTGGTATGGCATTGATCAAGTCACAATCTCCTTAAACCTCAGTTTCCTTATCTGCAAATTGACTAGATGGCCTCTAAGGTCTCTTCCAGCCAATCCCTTTATTTTTTAGAAATCTACTTGCAAACTTTCTTCACCTCCTTCAGAAACTCATTCCAAATAACAATGCTCTAAGGGACAGAAGCAAACTACCTATCTACTTTTTACTGGTAGAATACCTTTAACATACCTCAAGATCAATCATTTCCCTAGGTAGAGGTGTCTGTGGGGATTTGTCAGGTATTTGGATCACAATCTCCTCTTTCATCTCATCTTCTAGGAAACCTAATAGGGAAAAAAACATATCACAGAAATTAGGCTAAATGACATTTCTTTAATCCAGAAAGTTATCTTGTTTCTTTAAACTTGTGAAATGGATTTAGGGACCTTTTCAACATGAAAAGTATCCTCCAGAAATCCTCAGCCTCTTCCATTTCTACTACCATCACCTCCAGTCCATGAAAATTGTCTGAACCAACTCACCTGGCCGGCTCAGCACATTGTTGTTTCTGAAAACCCACTCACAATTCTCTCTTCCAGTCCCTAAACTGAGTAGTCTAAGGATATTGCCACTGAGAACATCCTTGTGGGTTGAGTCCTCATAAACAGCTTATTTCATCTCTTTCTATAACTCCTGACCTTTTCTGGCCAACCATAATAGAGAAGATGGTTCAATTAATCAATCAACAAACATTTTGTCATTATAGTGCTTCCTATGTGCTAGAAATTGAGGATACAATGAGGGACAAAATTCTGTATATATCTTATATATACGGAGTAAATGAAAAGTAATCTAAGAAGGGAAGGCACTAATAACAAGGGAGACTGGGAAAGGTAAACTAAGTCTTAAAGGAAACTATGAAAGTGCTAATCACATCAACTAAAAACATATCACTTATTGAACAGAAGAATCACACAAGGTTTCTATTTTATTTCAAGGCACCCAGGTGGCAGAGTGGATAGAGAGATAGCTCTGGAGCTAAGAAAGAGTTCAAATCTAGCCTCAGACACACTAGCTGTGTGACACTGAACAGACCACTAGTGAACTTTTGTTCACCTTAGTTTTTTCATCTACAAAATGGGGATAACAATAGCAACTATCTCCCCCCAGCATTAAATGAGGATCAAATGAGATAATATTTTTAAAGTTATGTAAATTACTAGCTATTATTGTTTTATAGCTGGTTATTATGTTGACACAAGCAGATACTAAAAGAAAGGTTTAGCATTGTGGTCATAGGGCTCAGATTAGGGAAAGTGGAGGAAGAGTTCCTTCATTCTTTTTCCTAACATCCTCTCTATTGTCATTCATTGCAAAAGCAAGTCCTTTCACTTCATTATAACAGCCTGGGAAATGCTCAGAGATGGAAATGGAAGCAGAGCTGTATCAAGTTGTTTTAATTAACTAAAAAAAGTTAAGATATCAGATAATCAATTAGCATTTGTGAAGCACCCACTATGTACCAAGCAATTTTAAAAAAAGACAAAAAATAAAATCTTTTTTTCTCTTCATTGGACTGTGAGCTCCTTGAAGGTAGCAACTCTTTTCCTTCTTTTTGTATACACAGAGCTCAGCATACTTTGACACATTGCAATTTTTTGATAAATGTTTATTGATAAGACTGAATTTCAGGCCCACAAAGTCTTCCAAAGTTTAAAGAAGAGAATAAATAAATAAGATTCCCCTGAAGTTGGAGCAGAGACTAATTAGAATGCACTTCTTACTCTCAACTTAAGAACTGTTAAGGTACAGAAATTCAATTCAACAAGCATTTAATGAATGTCCATAATGTGACAGACACAGGGAATATCTAAAATGTGACAACACTGGACTTCTATTCTACAATATGGGTTCTTACTCCTTTTTTTTGTTTCATGTGCCTCTTTGGCAATCTGGTAAAACCTATGGACTCCATAATGATATTTGCTATATTTCTAAAAGTTCATAACTAAAGGAAATAGTGTTCTTTAGTTAAAGGTTGGTGAAAATGTTATTTTGTTCCTATCCAAATTCACAGACCCCTCCCTCAAAATCCAAGGGGTCCATAAACCCCAGGTTAAGAAACCCTAAGAAGCATCACTTTAGTAAGCTTTGGGGGAATGCAGAGATTCTATGAAGCATGTCTATTGCTGTGGACATTAAACCTTAAAATCTTGTGTCTAGTTTTGGTGACTGAAAAATATTGTGTGGTTGTTGAGCTGTTTCAGTCATGTCTGATTCACTATGACTTACCCTTAATTTGGGGGTAAGACCTAAAATAGCACAAAGGATGAAAAGAATCAAAACTTTTGAGTTTGGAAAAATGGAGGCTAAGATTGAATGATAGAAGAGTGTAGCTTTAAGGAAAACACTAGTTTGCTCACCAAAACATATAACCCCCATATAACACAACTAATAGTGCCCATTTATGGGAAAATGCTTTAAAATACTCAAGTATGTGGTGCAATTTCCATTTTACAAATGAAAAAACTTAGGTTCATAGAGGTTAAATATTTTCCTTGGGGTCACTCAAGTATTAAGTGTGAGGGTTAGAATATGAACCTGAAACTACTTATTCCAAGATCCATGATCTTTCTTCATCATACTATCTCTAATCTCATTTGGAAAGAGTGGCTATGAACTGAAATTGGAAATGGATCCAAGAATGATTTTGATAAATTCAAATGATGATTGATCCACAGTGGGCTCATAGAAGCAAGTTTAGGTGTTTGTGATTAATCCTGAAACTCAAGAGTAGAGAAACTACTTATTCTATAAACTGAATTTTGTTTAAGTGTCAGAAACAAAAGATTAGACAAGATATATGATAACTGTTGTTCTGTTGTTAAAATTGTATGAGTTCCCTTTTATCCCTATTTCTTGGCCACTGACCAAAGAATTCCCTCAGATGTTAGTAAGACACTGACTTACGGAGGATTCTCTCCAGTGATTCACACCTTCGGACTTCATTCACAAATTTTCTTTGGAAGCTGTTCACATTTGCATTTAGCTAGGGAAAAAAAAAAAAAAAAGATAGAGATAGAGCACCACTCTTGAAGTCAGGAGAACTTGAGTTCAAATATGATCTCAGACACTTAAGAGTTCCTAGCTATATGACCCTGGGCAAGTCACTTAACCCCAATTGCCTCAGCAAAAATAAATAAATAAATAATTTTTAAAACGGGTGGGGGGGGGAGGAGAAACAAAAACAAAAACCTGAGAAAATTACATAGGACAAAATAGGACTAGCACACTTACACTTTTCATACTCCTCAAGGATTTCTATCTACCCCAAACCTAAAAGAGTTAAATATATTTCACTTCCCAAGTGTTCCATAAGTGTGACTTCATTTACTGAACTGAGTTTCTACCATGCTCAGTAAAATGAAAAATCCAAAGATCAGATGATAACTGTTATGACTTTGGTCATTGTGAAGGGAAAAGAAGGAGATTTGACAAACTCACTAAGAGAAAATTTGAAATTCCACTACAATGAGAATACAAGAATCAGTAGGTAGAAGAATATACCATATCTAACAGTACACTTTAATATAAAGATTTATGGTTTGCAAAGTGCTTTTATATTTATTACTTCATTTGATTCAACAATTTTGTCAGTAGGTCAATAAGCATTTATTAATCATCTATTATGGGGTATTGGCCTAAGCACTGGAGATACAAAGAAAGTCAAAAGCCAATCTGCCTCAAGGACTCAGGCTAATGGAGGAGATAACATGAAAAATAACTATGTACAAATAAATTATATATAGAATAAATAGAAAGTGATCATAGATATTCTCTGAATCCCCATCTCTCCATCTTAATCCCAAATATTATCTCCACCTCAGAAAAAGCCTTATTCTTCAAACTCAGCCTAGATTGTTGTTACTGTTGGCTGACACAGAAGCAGTTTGGGATAGGGAATAAAGAAGTTGATCTACAAATTAGGATGACCTAGGTTGGAGTACACTCTGACACATGTTTGCTTTGTAACCATAAGTAATCCATTTAAACTTTCCTTGCCCCAGTCAACTCTGTCAGACTGACAGTAATGTAATGTTTGATTAACCAAAAGATCCAAGCTTTCAGGGAAAGAACTCACTATTTGGGGGGGGGGGGGGGAAAACCAATTCGGAAAAAGTAATATTATGACATGGGGCACTTTTACTTCTGGAGACATCTCATAAAGGCTGAATTTGGTATTAAGAAACCAAGTTTTGAACTCTGCTGGCTGTGTGACTGTGGGCAAGACATTTAGGGTTTTTCTTCTTCAATAAAAGGGATTATATACTTGTATACCAGTTGAAAATTTTAAAGTGTGACTTAAGTGTCAGCAACTATCATTACTTATTATTTCCTGTGAGTAAAAGAATTCTAGAAAGGAGAAAATAAAGGTCCAGAAAATTATTTTCAAAGTTCCAAAATTCCAAAGTTGTCAGTCATAATCAAAATGAGAACCCAAGACCTCTTATTCCCAACTCATCATTTATTCCACTACATTTCATTTTGCCTTCCTATGCCAGTTAAGTTGACTGCTTATTTTCAAGAAATTCTTATGGAACCAGGAAACTTAGGTTTCATTACTAGCTCTGTCACATCAGTTTCCTCATCTCTTAAAATAAGGTAGACAAGTATAATAGAAAGAACATTGAATTTGCTGTCATCAATGACCTGAATTCAAATTCCACTTAAAATTTACTATGGAGAAATCATTTATCATTCTTGTGACTCAGTTTTATCATCTATAAAATGGGATTAAAAATAACTGCATGGCATATCTCCTGGGGATTTTTATAAGAATAAAATGAAATAAATATGAAATGATTTGCTGTTATTGCTGTGCCGGATACTTAACAACAGAGAGACGTCTTAAAATCAGGCTAATTGTATGTTTAGCATTTTAAGTGTAGTAAAGGACAAAGATTTCCTAAAGGTTACTATTACTAATTACAGAGAAAAAAAAAAGAAACAATTTCAAATTTATAACATAGAAAGAGAGGAATTTATAACTGCCAAAAAGAGTAAAAAGTAAAGATTTTAAGGGGGTTTAGATTTCAAAAGATAACTGAAAAAAAAAATCACATCAGATCAAGTTGTAAAACTAAGAAATGCTGATGGGGGAGTGAAATTTACAACCATCAGGTGGCACTTGTAAAAATTCTTTTATCTCTGATCAGTTCCTTATCTCAGTAGAAATAGAAATCTCAGCTAATTTAGTTTACCATTAAATGTGGAGCTATGTGAGCAAGAATTGCACTTTTAACATATATTGGATCACTAACTGTCCAGGCAAGGGGACTAAGGGGAAGAGAGGGAGAAAAGTTTGGAGCACAGGGTTTTGCAGGGGTGAATGTTGAAAACTATATTTGCATGTATTTTGAAAACAAAAAGCTATTATTAAAAAAAAATAGCACACCATCAGAAAAGCCTCAGAAATAAAAATGGCTGTGCTAGAAGAATCCAAATTTAAAAAAAATTCAAAGAAAAACTCATAATATAATTCACAGGGATGGCAGGAGGAAACTTTTATGAACCTTGAGATACTATATAAAAATGATTAACAGAGAATAACAGTAATTCTCGAGTCCTCACTCCATTGTGACTCTAAATGATACTGTACTTACATCTTTAAATTGAACCAATCCCAATTCCCCAAGTTCTGCTACACAACAGTATGCAGCTTCAGCCTGAAGAAACAGCTGGGACAAGCACATCTCTTCACTTCGAAATACAGACGCCATGCTGGCTCAGTCTTGGTCTGAAAGAGAGGGGGAAAGGCATTTTTTTTTTCTCACTTTTTAGTATTTTATTTTTTCCAATTGGGCATAGTTCCAAATTGCTCTCCAAAATGGCTGGATCATTTCACAACTCCACTAACAATGCATTAGTGCCCCAGTTTTCCTATATCCCCTCCAACACTTATCATTATCTTTTCCTGTCATTTTAGCCAATCTGATAGGTGTAAGGTCAGAGTTGTTTCAATTTACATTTTTCTGATCAATAGTGATTTAGATTATTATATAAACTTTTTAAATATTTTTTATATTTTTATTTTATTTATATTATTTAAACTTTTTTAAAACTGTGCATACCCTTTGATCTAACAATGTTATTCAGTCTGTATCCCAAAGAGATCATTAAAAAGGGGAAAAGACCCAGAGGGAAAAGAAGAAAGGTTGAATAAGTTATGGTATATGAAGGTAATGGAATATTATTATTCTAAAAGAAATGATAAGCAAGCTGATTTCAGAAAGGCCTGGAAAGACTTACGTGAACTGTTGCTAAATGAAGTGAGTGAAACCAAGAGAACATCATACATAACAACAAGAAGATTAAGTGATGATCAACTGTGATGGACTTGACTCTTTTCAACAATGAGGTGATTCAAGGCAATTCCAATAGACTTAGGTGATGGAAAGAGCCATCTGCATCCAGAACATTATGGAGACAATGTAGATCAAAGCATAGTTTTTCACCTTTTTTTTTTAGTTGCTTGTTTTTTCTTTTATTCTCTCATTTTTTTCACCTTTTGATCTGATTTTTCTTGTGCAATATGATAAATATGAAAATATGTTTAGAAGAATCGAACTTGTTTAACCTATAGTGGATTGCTTGCAATCTAGGGGAGAGAGAGGAAGGGAAGAAGGGAGAAAAATTTGGAACACATGGTTTGCAAGGTGAATGTTGAAAACTATCTTTGCAGGTATTTGGAAAAATAAAAAGCTATTATTCTCAGAAGAAGAAGTAGAAGAAGGAAGAGGAGGAAGAGAAGAAAGGGGCAGCTAGGTGGCACAGTGAATAGAGTACCGGCCCTGAAGTCAGGAGGACCTGAGTTCAAATATGACCTCAGACACTTAAGACTGCCTAGCTGTTTGACCCTGGGCAAGTCTCTTAACCCCAATTGCCTCAGCCAAAAAAAAAAAATCCAGAAGAGGAAATTTCCTAAGTCTCCCTTGGGTATCTAATAAAATAATTTCTAACAGTCTAAAATCTAATAGCAGTCTTTCAATAAGCACTTAAATTAGATACATTCAAGATATGTGGGTGGGTGTGTGTGTGTGAGAGAGAGAGAGAATAAGTATATGGAAGATAGCATTAGAGAAGGTTATAGATAAATCCTCTAACAGAAAGTGATCTTTGAGTTAAGTCTGGAAGGAAGTCAAGGAAACAGTGGTAGAGTTTAGGAGGGAGAATTAATTAAACAAAACAAACAAATGTGTTTTTGCCTCTTGGGCAGATAAGGCAGGGAACTCAACTAGAGAGCAAGTTTTACTGGGCAGGTACAGGCACGGGATGTCTCTGGAACAAAGCCCTTCCTATAGCTCTGCCCTTGTGATTACTCTAAATGCAAGATACCTAGCATACAAGGAGGGGCTTGTCCATTTCTCATTCCCAGAAAAGAATACCTTAGGGAAGCCTTGATCCTCAGCCTTTGACCTCTCCTATATCCAAATGTCCCTAAGTTCCAATATCCAAATCAGTTAAATAAGCATTTATTAAGCATTTTCTGTTTCCCAGGCATTGAGTTATGCTCTAGAGGTATAATAACAATAACTCATTAAATGAAGGAATGAATGATAAATAAATAACATTTATCTCTATAGGTTATATGCCAGGCAAAATGGAATATAACTAAATGTACTAAATGCTTTATAATGGTTATTTCATTTGATCCTCACAACCTTGTAAGGTAGATGTTATTATTATCCCCATTTTACAGATAAGGAGACTGAGGCAAACAGACTAAGTGAGCTGTCCAGGATCACATAGCTAGTAAGTGTCTGAGGAGAGGTCTTTTTGACTCCTGGACCCTCTGCTCTATGCACTGTGCCACTCGGCTTCAAAAGCAGTCCCTACCCTCAAGGAGCTCAAAATCTAACAAAGCACCATGCAAACAATTTTGTAAAACAATCTATATATGCACAGGATACATTAGTAATAATCTCAAAGGAAAAGTAGTAGCACTAGGGGAAACAGAGAAAGGGTTCTTGCAGACGGTGCAAAGTCTTGAACGAAGCCAGGGAATTCAGATTGAGATGAGGGAGAGCACTGTAGGCATGGAGGAACAGCCATTGAAAAATACAGAGTCCTGAGAAGTGTCTCTTGAAGAACTTCAAGGTCTGTGTTCCTGGAATGTAGAAAAGTTTATTGGATGGGGGGTGGGAGGTCATTTTTAATCAGACTTGAGCTTTAGAAATATCATAATAGTTGAATGGAGGAGGGAATTAGTGGGGAGAAAGTTGAGGCAAGCAGACAAACTAGCAAGCTACGAAAATTGTCAAAGTCTGAAGTGATAATGATAGTTCCTAAATAGCAAGAGAATTCTGTTAAAGTTGACTTTCAGCACATCCCATTATCCCAAATCTCTTCTGTATTAGATGCAAATTTATAGACTTTCCTTCTCCTGGTCAAATTCATCTTCACCTGGGCTATTGTTATCCTCTTTCCTTAAAATTATGTATATCTTCATTAGTGTTGAGTTCAGATACCAATTTCTTAAGGATAGGAAACTGTTTAGATTTTAGTTTTTTTATACCATTAAATTGTAAGCTCTTTAAAGGTAAGAACTGTCTTTTGTTCTTTTTGTATCTTTAGAGCTTAGCACAGTGTCTGGGAAATAATAAATGTTTAATAAATGCTTATTGACTTTACTTAGATGGTAGAATTTAGATAAGCTGGATGAAAGAGTGGCCAAAGGCACTTAATAAATGTTTATTGATTGATTGGTTATCCTTAGCACAATGTATTATAGGTAGCAGGCATGAATTCATATTTCCACCAGAAAAATCTTCCTTATTCATAGACCTAATCTTCCCTCCTTTTCTCCCTGGTAGAATCCTTCCAAGGGGAATGAGAAAGGAAGGATATTATATTCAGGCATTTTTTGATTCAGTAATTCCAGCCCAACTCTTCATGAACCCATTTGGGGATTTTCTTGGCAAAGAAGTTAGAATGGTTGGTCATTTCTTTCTCCAACTCCTTTTACAGATGAGAAAACTGAGGCAAATAAATAAGGTTAAGTTGCCCAGAATCACATAGCTTTGGTGTTTCAGGCTAGTTTTGAGTTCAAGTTTTCCTGATTCCAGGTCCAGTGCTCTATCCACCGAAAACCACTCTTTTCTGCCAAGAAAACCTCAAATGAGATAAGCAAGAATCAGAAATGCTTGAAATACCTGACAAGGATTTAGCAACAAGTCTTTTAGAGAAAGCAAAAGCTCCTGTGCTTCTCCCATTCATTCCCCAAGATTATGACTAGGGGCTCTGCTCCTAAGCATTTGTCCCTTGGGCTTTTTCCCTTGGGAAAATAAGTGACAAAAATAGCTACATCCCTCAGTCCCATCCCCACCCTCACCCTCGGGGAGTACTTTGGTATTCTAAACCTGTATTAAAACAAATCAGATTCAGGAATAAGATACCAAAACAGTAAGCAAGTTTTCTCTGAAGGGATTGCTTAAAATGAGATCATAAAGAGGTACTTTTAGTAGGCGTTTAAAAGGCTGACTTATAGACTTAGTGTGCTTGGGAAAATTGAATGCAACCAGAAGTAAAAACCAAGTCACACACCTGGGCTGTCTGAATTAGGGTGGAAACACACACACACACACACACACACACACACACACACACCCATGCCAAGCCAGAATGGAATTACCTAGTGGGTTGGGTGTAAACTCCTGGAAGGCAGGGACTCTCTTGCCTCTTTTTGTATTACCAGAGTTCAGCACAGTATTCAGCACATAGTAATTGACTAATAGAAGTTTATTGATTAATCTTTCTGTGATGCCTGGAAGGGAAGTGCTATGATTTGTTGACTTTTATGGGAAATTGAGATTACAGAGAAAATTGAGATTAAGAGACAGAGATTAAGTGTTTTGTCCAAATGTAAACTCAAGTCCTCATTCTCTATTCTCTATACCATCTAACTTCACTTGGCAAAATCTGTTAATTTATCAGTAGTCCTTCAAGCAGTATGTGGCCAGCTCTCCCCATTACATTCCTGTTTATTTGTGGCATGATAAGTGCCTAGACTTACATATGGTTTTCTGGTGTAAAAAGCATTCCTATATATTGACTATTATACCCTGTTTCAAGAATCAGGATCTCTGCTTTGTCATTTTAGAAACTGAAAAAACCATAGTGCCAGAAGTTGCCAGGATCTATGCAGAAATCCCTCAGTGATGGAGAGGCTTGCGAATCTCAGATCTCTAATCAAGTGAAAACTGGGTCTGGAAGGAGGGCTATAATTAGATCTGAGATATCTCCATGTTAGTGGAGCTAGTCACCTTCTCTATATTCCTGCATGAACACCTGTCAGCAGAGGAGGCTGACTAAGCCTTGAAAACCTGGAACCTATGACTAGCATAAAACTAGTCAGTTTATGTAATAGAGCCAGGTTTTCCCCACCTATTTCAGGACCCTTACTTGGGCAAGCCCAGCTCAGTTTAGCAAATGAGTTTATAGTAATTGTTCAGGCTGAAGACCTACCAAGAGCCTGAGGGAAAGGACAGAGTCCACATTCTCAGTACCTCCCAGGTAGTAACCAACCAAGAGGCCTTTGAGATTAGAATAATTTAGTACTCCATAAAGCTTTGAAGTTTCCTTTAACCCTCAGTTAACATTTCCTTGGGCAAAAGGATTTAGTTCTTTAAAAACAAAACAAAACAAAACAAAACAAAACAAAACAAAAAAACCTACAACCATTTTTTAGAAAGGAGGCTAAGGCTGAAATTTTCTTTTTCTTTTTTTTTTTTAAATAAGTTTTTTTCTTCTAAACATAGTTCCACATTTGTCATGCTGCACAAAAAAAAAAAAAAAAAAATCAGATCAAAAGAGGAAAAAATGAGAAAGAAAAAAAGAGCAAGAAAACAATGACCAAAAAAAGGTGAAAAATCATATATTATGATCCACATTCAGTCCCCATAGTCCTCTCTCTGGATGCAGATGGCTCTTTCCATCACAAGATCACTGGAAACTGGCCTAAATCACCTCATTGTTGAAAAAAACCAAGTCCCTCACTGTTGATCATCACAAAATCATGTTGTTACTGTGTATAGTGTTCTCTTGGTTCTTTTCACTTCATTTAACATCAGTTCATGTAAGTCTTTCCAGATGTCTCTGAAATCAGCCTGCTGATCAATTCTAATAAAACAATAATATTCCATTACAATCATATACCATAATTTATTCAGCTATTCCCCAACTGATGGGCATCCACTCAGTTTTCATTCCTTGCCACTACAAAATGGACTGCTACAAACATTTTTGCACATGTGGGTCATTTTCCCTTTTAATAATCTCTTTAGGATACAAACTCAGTAGAGACACTGCTGGAACAAAGTTTTATAGCCTTTTAGGCATAGTTCCAAATTGCTCTTCAGAATGGTTAGCTCAATGCACAACTCCACCAATAATGCATCAGTGTCCCAGATTTCCCACGTTCCCCTCCAACATTCATCATATCCTGTTATCTTAGCCAACTTGAGTCATGTGAAGTAGTACCTCAGAGTTGCCTGATGGATACACTGAAAAAATCTGAAAAATATACAAAGTATCACACTTATGATTCTCCCAATTTTGCAAAGAGGTGGGGTGGGAGTATCTCCTCATAACATTTTTAACCAATATTCTTCGTAATCCTATGACATCCCCTTTTATGATTGTTCTTTTCTTTTACATTGTTGCAGTCATTGTATGTATTGTTTTCTTGGTTCTGCTCACTTTGTTTTGTATCAATTCATGTGGATCTTTCCATGTTTCTCTATACTATCATATTCAGCATGACAGCAGTCAGGCTATTCCATCATATTCAATACTACAGTTTGTTTAGCCCCTCTCCAATTAAGGAGCATTTTTGTTTTCTTTTTTTACCCCACAGAAATCTCCCCAAAAGGAGACAGCTAGGTGGTTCAGCCCCAAGAAAACCCCAAGGACAATATGGTTCACCAGGTCATGAAGAGTTGGACACAACTGAATGACTCAATGATCTGGCCAATCTGGCAAAATCCTGGGAAGGGTGGACAATAGACTTCTAGTAAGCCCTCCTTCTACAAAGGCATAAAAGAAACTGGTTTATGATTGAACTCTCACCTTAAACCCACCCACCTGACCTCCACTTTCTTCACTACCTAATCTGCTAATCCTTCAACTCACAAGCAAGGAGTGGGGAGAAGGAATGAATGAGTAGGGGGGACAAAGCCTCCCTGAACTTTCTTTAGGGACTGCTACTTCCAATTGCTTTGATAACAAAGCTGATTTAGGGGATCAGAATGGCCTTTTAGATAGAAGGTCATAAAGATTTGATCTGTCTTCATAGCCATTGCTATGACCTGGGAGAGTGGGGAAGGCTATTTTTTAGGTGGCTTGGGAAAGCACTTTGCTCACACCAACACAGCTGTAAAATTTTACAGTAAAATATTACTGTAAAAATAACCAAGAGAAATATCATTGCTGTGATCACCTGGCAGTGCTGCCCAAAACTGGACAGTAGCCTTGAGCTGACTTCTAGAGAAACTAAGAAGTCTCCATCATCACTCCTCCCAACATCTCCTAATACTCTAAGGATATAACTCCTAATTCACTTATATCAATGGGAGAGGTATGGGAGTTCCCCACTTCAGGAAGAGCTCCATAGGTAAAATTAGCAGGCACACCCTGACTGCCAGTAGAATAAAACAGACCCCACCACCATCAGTACTATCACCAAAGATATTAGGGACTTCAGGACTGGGGGGAAAGGAGTAGTGGATTTATTCTCCGAGGTGTCTGGCTCTTTGTGAAAGTGTGCTCTTGGATTTTACACCAGCTACAACCTCCCTGGACAAAATGTGTGTGTGTATGTGTGTGTGTGTGAAGTTTTATTTATTATGTGGGGAGACAGTAAAGATCTCAATAACATCTCCACCCATCTAAATAAAGGAGCCCCAAAGAAGCTTAAAAAACTCAGAAGGAAACTGAATTGCCTAATCCAAATAAGAACTGTCACAAATCCCCTTTTTCCAGGATTGGGGAGTTTAAAATTCAACTAGGCATTTATTCTCAAGGAATCTTGCCTCCTCCCATATGCAGACACAGGATCCTTACTCTTCTCAAAAAACCAGATTCTAGCAGATCCTATGACAGACTCGGAAGTCTTTATAAAGTAACCCACCAGACTTTATTGAGAAGAGGGTTTCATTTTCTGCAAGGTCTCAATGGGGTGCCCAATGGGTCTTACCAATTTTTCTAATTTTTTCCTGACTGTCCTTCATTTTGTTAAGAATACTCCCTCAGTGGGGCAGCTAGGTGGTGAAGTGGATAGAGTACCAGCTCTGAAGTCAGGAGGACCTGAGTTCAAATGTGGTCTCATACACTTGACACTTCCTAGATGTGTGACCCCAGGCAAGTCACAACCCCAATTGCCTCAGCAAAAAAAGAATACTCCCTCAAAAAAGCTAACTTTACTGTATTCTTTCGAGCTCCTTGTTTCACAGTAAAGAGTCCATGATATTCTGAAGCATCCCTTGAATTTCAAGTCTGCTAAAATAATTCATTAGTTGCAAGCATTTGTTTATATGGTGCTTTAAAAGTTTGCAGAGCATTTTACAAGCATTATATCTCATTTTATTCTCATAATAGCCCTGGGAGACAGGTTTACTGTCATTTTTCAGGTGAGCAAACATTCAGAGGTTCACTGATTTATCAATGCTAGTAAAGTCTTGAGACCAGAAAAAGTTAAGTGATTATGTATGAAAAGGAAAGCAATAGAATACCCTTCTATCAGGTGTTTTGTGAGACTACCCAATGATTAAGCACCACCTCAATCAAAGGCACTGTACCTACTGACAGAATTTAGATCACACTGCCAAGGAAGAGTTCCATCTTATGTGTATTTTTAGCACTTAGCTCAGAGACAGTAAGGCTGACCAAGTTTATTTTCTAATTCCCAGGTCTCCCTGGTTATTCTGAGTGCTAACATCACCATGTCAGGGAAGGTTTAGTTCCCCTTCTAAAGAAATATTTTTCTCTTCATTCTTTCCTCCATTAAAAAGTAGTTATGGGCTATTGCTAGTCTCACTAAGCCATTAGCACTGTGCCTGACACATAGTAGGCATTTCATAAATGCTTGTTAATTGTGTTTTGCAATGTCTAAAAAATGATTCCTCTGTTCTTACAGAGAAAAAGGATAAGAATGTTTGATCAATCAACATTTATTAAACACCTACTGTATGCCAGACACTATGCTGGGCACTAGAGAGACAAAAAAGAAGCAAATGACAGTCCCACCTTCATGAAACTTATGGGAGGGAGAGGAAACATGCAGACAAATATATACAAAGCACATTATGTTTCCAGGAAGGCCAAGGAAAAGAGAAAGAAAAAAAAAAAAGACATAACCCTATTAGGGATCTCCAAACAGTGGAAGTCTTTCTCTTACCTTAACTTCATCCAGTTCTTTTTTCTCCTTAATTGTGGCCAGAAGCCCAAACTGCCTCCCTAGGCTGTGGGGAGCCCTCCTAAATTTCTCTTCCAACAGAAAACGCAAGCCCCCAGCAGAAAGCTTAATGACCTTTCATCCAGGTGATCTTTAGCCTATAGCAAAGGGTAGGAGGGAAGAAGGAAGGAATTTTCTTTGGTTTTCCCAGCCCTCCCCCTCCCTGCCTCCACCCAAGCAAGCTGGCTGGCCTGGGGGTGAGCTGGCCACATCTGGCTCAGTCTCATTCTTGCGTGTCTAAACTCTAACTGGAGCCAGCTCTATTGTGTCAACAGGAGACCTGTTGTGAATGGTGACAAAATGGGCCAAGCCTGGCCTGGCCACACTGATCTGATTGCTCATACTGGGAGAACTTTTATCCTTGTCATGCCCTCCACCCTGACATTGCCATTTCCTAGGGAATTACAGTCTTGTATAGTCAATAATGCATCACTTGCTTCAGGAAAATGAAAGATCCAGGGAATTAGACAGCAGATTTGAAGTTAACCACAATGCTGCAGAAGTGATATTCCTAAAACACAGGTCTATCTAAGCCATTCCCTGCCTCAAAAAGCTTGATTGGCTCCCTACCATGCAACAAAATTAAAATTCCTCTGGTTGGCATTTAATGTCTTTGGCCATCTTGCTCCAGACTGCTTTTCCAATTGGAGGGTTGAAGAAAGGTCCCAGGATCTTGTCTTCCAATGAGCCTAAGTGATATCTACAAAGTCAAAGCTTGAATAGAAGAAAGGCAGGTATTAAAATGGCCCCCTCAACAAATGTGGGCTCTAAGAAGGGATGGGGAGGGAAAGCAACTAAAAAAATGATTCATATGAAGCATCCAATGAAGTTCTGTGACCTTTCAGCTCTAAACAGTGGATAACTAGGAAAGAAACAAGAATTTATTAAGCACCTATCATTTTCCAGGTGCTTAGTGCTATGGGTATTATTTCATTTAATTCTCACAGCCATCCTGGGAGATTGGAGCTTTTATGATCTTCATCTTATAGTTGAAGAATATGAAACAGACCAGTTTAATAACTCACCTAGCTAGAAAGTATCTGGAGTTGGATTTGAACTCAGGTCTTCCTCTCTTCAGGTCTAATGCTCTATCCATTGAACCAATGATAATTGCTTCACTTTTTATTTTCAATTTTAAAATCCAATGAGTATTTTGTTGTTGTTATTCAGTCATTTCAGTCCTGTTCAACTCTTTGTGATACCATTTAATTTTCCTTGGCAGAGATGCCGGAGTGGGTTGGCCATTTCCTTCTACAACTCCTTTTATAGATGAGGAAACTGAGGCAAACAGTTAAGTGACTTTTTGAGGATCACACAGCTAGTAAGTGACTGAGATCATATTTGAACTTAGATCTTCCTGCCTCCAGACCCAGGCATGATTTTATTCACTTAAAATTTTCACATGGGAGAATCATTCTGAGTTACTTTAAGTCCCTCTTTAACCTGGAGCCCTCTCACCTTTTCTCATACTAAGTATTCTGTAATCTAGTGACAATGACCTTATTGCTTTTGCTTGCAGGAGTCTCCATTTGTCTCTATATCTGGAATTGTTTCTCTCTTTTATATCCAACTCCTCATTTCCTGGCTTCCTTCAAGTCCAAGCTACAATGCCACCTTCCACAACAAGCCCCCTTTGGTACTAAAGCCTTCCATCTGATGATTATCTACAATCTATACTATATATAACTTATTTGGACATGATTGTATGCATATTGTCTTTCCCATTAGTTTGACTTCAGTTTTACTTTCTTTGCCTTCCCATTGCTTAGCATCATCCTGGCACTTAGTAAATGTTTAAAAAATATATATTGACTTGAGTTACTTGGGATATAAATTCTAATTAACTTAAACATATACTTTTGCATATCATAACTATCATCTCTAAAGCAACATCTTTATTGCTTTAATAATTTTCATCACTGGGATATTGCTATAGCTTCCTAATTGATCTCCTTACTTCTGGTCTCTCTCTTCTCTATTCTCCATCTAGTGATCAAATGGATGGTCCTGAATACACATCAGAGTATTATCACTCTCTTACTCAAACTTTGAGTGTCTTCCTCTTAAAATATAGAATCCACAATCTGGTATTATTTCAATCTCCACAGGATGGCTCCTACCTTCCTATCCAGTCACTGTTACATGGCACTCCCCTTCTTAGACACTAGCCTGCCAGCTATTTCTCCTACAAGACATTCTGTCTCCTGTCTCCATGAATCACAGGTAGTACAGGTACTCAGATTCACTCTCCTACTTCACTGGCAGTTCTGGTTCCAAGTAAACAGCTGCCTATTTCTCCCCCTCAAGATTTAAAGGAGTAACTGAGGAAATGGAGGGAGTTTTCTTATACTAGTAGTCTCCCATATCTGGAATGTACTTCTTCCTTATTTCCATTCTCATAATCCTTAAAGTTCTTCAAAACACAACTCAGGTGCCCCCTCCTATATATTGACCTTTTCTGATTAGTTGCTAATACTTTTCTCCATCTTGAAATTATGAATTATATACAGTGTTGACTAAAGGATTAATGGATAGAATACCACTCTAGGAATGAGGAAGCCCAGGTCTTAAGTCTTGCTTTGGGTACATAATAGTGAAATTACCCTGTCCATATCTTGCATATCTTAGCAAGTAACACTGAGATTGCAAAATTTATGTTGATCTGCATTTGTAGAGGGAGATTCCTTATCTGGAATTCCTTATTCCAGTGAAATTACTTGTGTAATTCAAAAATAATATAAAACATTTGCTTTTCTGTATATGTTATAGGGCAGCTAGGTGGTGCATAAGATAGAGCACTGGGCTTAGAGTCAGGAAGATGAATGAAATCTGGCCTGATCTTTGCCAAGAAAACCCAAATGGGGTCGGTCATGAAGAGTCAGACAAGACTGAAATGACAAAACAATAACATATATTGTATCTCTTCAACCAATCAATAAGCAATTATTGAGCTCCTATTTATTATGTGCCAAGAAAATGCAAATTCCTTGAGAGCAAAGATCTTTTTATTTTTATCTTTGTATATCTGGTACCCATCACAGTTCTTTTGCTGCATATAGAAGACCTTTAACAAATTCTAGTTGAATAGTTTAGAACCACAAAGCTGGATACTGTTCATCACCCATCACTTTGAAAACTGGCCTTCTGTAGGATCTAAGTGTGGACCACAAAATAGCATTTTCATGCTTTCTGCTGTTTACTTGCATTTTGTTTTCCTTCTCAGGTTCTTTTTTTTCTTTGTAGATCTGATTTTTCTTGTACAGCAAGATAACTGTATAAATATGTATACATATATTGGATTTGTCATATATTTTAACATCATTAACATGTATTAGACTATCTGCCATCTAGGGGAGGAGGTGGAGGGAAGGAGAAAAATTTGAAACAGAAGGCTTTGCAAGGGTCAATGTTGAAAAATTACCCATGCATATGCTTTGCAAATAAATAGCTTTAATAAAAAAAAAAGAAAACAGACCTTGATGATTTGATTAGAGAATTGTGGTATCTGACTAGTTTCCACAACAATCAAGAAAATTGAGTAAAAACCAAAATGATACATTTCAGCAAAGGAGCACCTTATCGAAAATTGAAGTGAATGTCCACAATTCTTTCATTTGTCTAGAGTCAAACCTACCAATGGACTATACAAAGTTTAATACTAAATATACTGCTCCTGATGAAAAAAAAAAAAAAAAAAAGCTTTCAGGATGTCTCATTGGAGTATGTTGGGATAACAATCATATTTAAAGGCTACATTTAGATATGAATTAGGGCATTTTGCTGTACAGGAGAAATATAATAAAGGGAATTAGAATAGCAGAACCAGCAAGGAAAGAGGACTTATAACTTGTGTGCTTCTGGGCAAAGCATTTAATTTCCCTAGGACTCAGTTTCTTCATCTGTAAAATGGGAGGGTAGAACAAAATTATCTCCAAGTCCTTTTATATGTCTTAAATGCCTTGTTAACAATAATAATTTGACAGGTAGCATTTACATAGCCTTTTGAGATTCCCAACATGAGGAACAAATAAGCTTTTTATAAAGGCTTTTCCTGCTCAGCACTTTTTGGCATTATATAAATTTGTCTTCCCTCCCTACTTCTTTTTCATAAGTTATTTCATTTGTTCCTCATTTAGTAAACGAGCTTTTATTAAGCACCTACTAAATTCCAGGCACTAGATTTAGCACTGGGGATACAAAGAAACATGAAAGACCTCCTCTCAGGGAGGTCAAATCTAATGGGGGAAATGCAACTCTTGATGTTCAATCAAGCTATATTCAGGATAAATTGTAGAAAATCAGTAATAGGAAGAAACTAGCACTGGGGGAATTGGGAAGGGAATTTGGGAACCTCAAAAGCTGGGATTTGAAAGAAACCAGGGAAATTCCTTGCTACCACTAGTGAAGTAGATTCTCTCACAGATGAGGACATTGACATTGAGACAGAATTTATTTCTAATTCCATGGGGAAATCAGAGGCAAACTGCCAATTAGGGTTGATTAAGCACTTGTCTTTCTAGGATTCTTATTAAGGATCTTAATATGCTGGGGAATTTCTCTAACTGGCACTTAAGTTCATGAAAGGATGAGACTTGTAGTTATCTCCTGGCTCTTGAAGAATGGAAATTAACTAAAAACTGAGAGTTTCCTTTGTACCATATCCTTGTACCTGGGATTAGGAAGAGATTTTGCATAAGCACATGTCTCAGCTGTGCTGGATCATTTTACAGTGTCATCAGAAGCACATAACCCTTCAAAAAATAAAGCTGGTAGTAAATAAAATAAAGGCTGTCTCTCCCTGAAAGTGCTTTCAAGTTTAGTTAAAAAAATAACATAAATCTAATGAAAAATCAAAACCTTACCTTCTTAAACTAAGCTATTGAGCTTGGAAATGAAATAGTAAAAGAAAGTGCTCATGTGGAAAGGGATTAGCCATTTTTAAAAAGAATATCTGAAAATTAAGATATTTAAGACTATCTAGATAATAATCTTTGATTTTATGACAGATTATTCGCTAATAATCTATCAGTTGAAAATCGTTTTTAAAAAAACAATGTTTTTATTTTTCAAAATACATACAAAAATAGTTTTCAACATTCCTCTTTACAAACCTTGTGTTCCAAATTTTTCTCTCTCTTTCCTTGACTCTCCCCAATATATGCTAAACAACTGCAATTCTTCTATATATATTTCCACAATTATGCTGCACACAAAAAATCAGATCAAAAGGGGAAAAAATGAGAAAGAAAAAAACAAGCAAGCAAATACCAACAAAAGTGAAAATACTATGTTGTGATCCACATTCAGTTCCCACAGTCCTCTATGCAGATGTCTCTCTTCCTCACAAATCTATTGGAATTGGCCTGAATCACCTCATTGTTGAAAAGAACCTCATCCATCACAATTAATCATCACATAATCTTGGTGGTGTTGTGTTCAATGTTCTTTTGATTCTACTCACTTCACTTAGTATCAGTTCATGTTAGTCTCTCCAGGCCTTTCTGAAATCATCCTGCTGGTTGTTTCTTACAGAACAATAATATTCCATAACATTCATATAGCATGACTCATTCAGTCATTCCTCAACTGATGGGCATCCACTCAGTTTCCAGTTCTTTGCCACTACAAAAAGGGCTGCTGCAAACATTTTTGCACATGTGGGTCCCTTTCCTTTTTAATGCTCTCTTTGGGATACAGACCTAATAGAGACACTTCAACTAGAAATCTATTACACCCCTTCTTGCTTAATGAGTCTACTACCCATTATCATAGACTCAGAATTTAGGACATTAATCTCTTTATTTTACAAATGAGAAAGCTGAAGATCCAGAGCTTAAGTCAATCAATTGAAATTTCTTGTTGTTCAGCCTTATCAGACTCTTCACGATCCCATTTAAGGTTTTCTCAGCAAAAATGCTGGACTGATTTGCCATTGCCTTCACCAGTTCATTTTACAGATGAGGAAATAGGGTTAAGTGACTTGTTCAGGTCATACAGATGTATCTGAGATCAGATTTGAATTAGGTCTTCCTGACTCCAAAACCAGTGCTTCCACTGAGTCATCTAGCTACCTCCTATGTAAAGGATAAAGTGTACAAGAAGAAAAAAAAAAGAAAGAAACAAAGAAAAGAAAAAGAGATAAAGTGTCCCAAAAGTCTTCATCCCATTTTAAGCTATTAACATTAAAAACACATTAAGACTTTTAGGATAGCCTATATCTTTTCTTTTATTTGCTCTAAAAATTCTTCCAAGACTGCCCAGTGCATAAGAGGCATTTAATAAATACCCACTGGATTGAATTCAGCAAGAGTCATCATGGTGTTGTGTGATTAGAGAACTGGATTTGGAATCCATCAGACTGTGTAACATTCAGCAAAGCATTTAATTTCTCTCTTTTTCAGGTAACTCATCTCTGAAATGCAGGGTTAGGTTTTATAGCCTTTTTAAGGTGCTTTAGCTCTAAGTCTTTGATCCTTTGGTCAACTGTTAAAAGATTCTAATCCTAGTTTCTTTTTCTTTCTTTCTTTTTTTTTTTAATTAAAGCTTTTTATTTGCAAAAGATATGTATGGGTAATTTTTCAACATTGACCCTTGCAAAGCTTTCCATTACAAATTTTTCCCCCTAGTCCCACCCCTCCCGTTGATGGCAGGAAGTCTACTACATTTTAACTATGTTAAAATATTTGACAAATCAAATATGGGTATACATATTTCCACACTTATCTTGTGCAAGAAAAATCGTATCTACAAGAAAAAAAATCTGAGAAAGGAAACCCAATGCAAGCAAACATCAATAGAGAGCATGAGAATGTTATGTTGTGGTCCACATTTCATATCCCTCTATCTGGGTGTATATGGCCTTCTTCACTGAACAATTTCTAATCCTAGTTTCAGTGAAATTCAAAGATACCCATAATTTCAGACTTCAGAGTTTTCCATGGACTCCTTTAAGCACCATCCCTGATTTATCCAGGCTGAAATTACAATTTACTTTCATACAGATTACTATTTCAGCCATATAAAAATAGCTAATAATAGCTCACATTTTATAGCACTTTTTACTATGTGCCAGGTACTATGCTAAGCATTTTATAATTATTATCTCATTTGATCCTCACAACTCTGGAAGGTAGATGCTATTATTACCCCCATTTTACAGTATGAAGAAATTGAATCAAAGATTCTTCTCTTTCTTTCTCTCTCTTCCCCCCCTTTCCTCTTTCCCTCTTTCTACTTTCTCTCTCTTTAATATACATACACACAAACATATATGTATATACATGTGCAAATATAAAAAATACTGTTCAGTAATTTTTCAGATGTTTGACTCTATGACTCTATTTCTTGGCAGAGGTACTGGAGTGGTATGCTACTTCCCTCTCATTTTACAGATGAGGAAACTGAGGCAAGAAGGTTTAAGTGATTAAGTGACTTTTCCAAATTCATTCAGATTCATCAGATCATTTTGATCTAAGACCAAATTTGAACTTGAAAAGATAGTCTTCCTGACTCCAGGTTTGATACTCTATCCACTGCACCACCTAGCTGTATTTAACATACTTGTAGGTCCTAAAATCTCATCATCACTATCTCAACTCAGGATCTGAACCTGAAAACCAAATCTTCTTTATCCTCCATGAGCATGGAAACAATGAGAAAAGGAATCATCTCAGAATCCTAACTAATAGTGCAATGGCATCCTGTTTATTTACTGCCCTTTAAATTTCCCTACCTTCCCACACCTTGTTCTCCACAAATATGATGTGATTGATGAAATGCACTGACAGGGAGCACACATAGTTCATTTCCCAGGACACCGAAATTGTTGTTGTCAATATGTGTGGGGAATGACAGGAAAATCTTGTTCACACTTACTGTCCACTCTTTCTTCTGAATAGAAGTGAATACTCACAGGAAAAGATAGAATGATCACCAATTTACAATTAGTTACAAATGGGCAAAGACTTGCCTAAAAGAATACAGAGGATAATGACGTAGAATTTGGGTGACTAGTTCTGGTCCTTCAGTTCTTCAGCCCAAAAGCCCTCCATCAGCTCACACTTAATTAGAGAGGAAGAAGGGGCCGCTAGCAGGTTTAAAGGAAGGGGAGAAAAAGAAGAACTAAAAGAGAGAAATAAGTTATTAGCAAAGCTTGTAACTAAGAAAATAGTACAAGTGCCCTCAAATCAACTTTGTAATTTTTGAAAGAAATGTAAATTAGTATCAATCAGCAGGAAAAGAGAGGGAGTTAGTTACTATAATGCCTCACAGATGGATAATATTAACAATTTTGTTGTTGTTCAGTCATCTCCAAATCTTTATGATTCCATTTGGGTTTTTTTTTTTCCTTTTTTTTGGCAAAGATACCAGAATGGTTTGTTATTTCCTTCTGCTCATTTTAAGGATGAGGAAAACGAGGCTTATTTCTGAAGCCAGATTTGAACTCAATGAAGAGGTATCTTCCTGACTCTAGGTCTAGCACTCATATACCAGCACACCTAACTTCCTTTTATTCTTGCTCATTTGGTAGCAAAGTTTGATTCTATGTTGATCAAGGTGTGCATGAGTTAAATAGCTTGACTCTCAGGTGTCTTTGAATGAGGGCACAACGTTATAAATTGCTTTGGTCAAATAACAATTTGGCCCCAGACAACTTCTTGGCCACACTGACTTTCCTTTCCAAGTATATGGACTAAAATTGAAAAAATAAAAGTAGCTGATTTGTTTTCATGAATGTATTTGGTTTTTGCCATAACACCTTACCTTAAAATTACTTTCTGGGAACTCAGACTCATATTTACCAAGAAACAGATCAATCTGACCACAAACATAACAGCACCAATAGAAATATCTCCTACAAAAGGATAAAATAAAAACAAGTGTAATTCTGAGATATGGGAATTTAATCATCACAGTCACCTCCAGAGAAGGCTTTCAATGCTCATTGGTTGCTTTGTTGTTCATTTGTGTATGATTCTTTAAGACCCCATTTGGGTTTTTTGGGCAAAGATACTGGAGTATTTACCATTTCCTTCTCCAGCAGATTAAGGCAAACAGAGTTTGCATCTCTGTCCAAGTCACACAGTTATTAAACATCTGAGGCCACGTTTGAACTCAGAAAGAAGGGTCTCTCTGATACCAGGTCAGTTACTTTATCCACTGAGCCATGCAGAGAACATTTTAAGGTCAGAGTAAATAAGGAAAGGAGGCATATAGGTGGCTCAGTAAAGAATGCACTGGGCAAAGCAGGAAGTTCAAATCTGTCCTCAGAAACTTATTAGCTATGTGATTCTGGTCAAGTCACTTAATGTTTCTATGCCTCATTTTCCTCCACTGTCAAATGAGCTACAGAAGGAAATAGCAAAACATTCTTTGGGAAGAAATAGCAAGGGGCAGCTAGGTGGCACAGTGGATAAAGCATCATCCCTGAAGTAAGGAGGACCTGAGTTCAAATTTGACCTCAGATACTTACCATTCCCTGCTGTGTGACCCTGGGCAAGTCACTTAACCTCAATTGCCTAAGAAAAAAGAAATGGCAAACAAAAATCTTTGCCAAATTGGATCACAAAATGCTGGACACACCTAAATAACAATGTCAAATCAATAATTCAGGAATACTGACGAGAATAGGAACAGGAAAGAACTTTTTAGGGCAGCTAAGTAAACCCCTTCAGTTCAATGTGGAGGAAATTGGGCCCCACAGATTTTAAACGACTTGCCCAAGATCACAAAGCTAGTAAATAGAAAAGTTAGGTTTTGAATAAATTCCTCCAAATTCAGTATTTCAGCTTTCTGATGACCAGATTAGCTGAATTCAGAGAAGTTCCTCATCAGGCTGAGTCCAAAACAAGTCCCCAAAGCAATTTCTGGGATCTCATGGCTGGTAAACTTTGTCACCAGAGGGAGTACCCACACTGGTGAAATCTTGGATCACTATAGGGTTATTATCTTATTCTGTGAGTTTCCTCTCTCTACCCTCTCCTCCCTGCATTTTTTCCCCTTTTTTATCAAAGTGTTTAATTTAGTTGGTATTTTACACATTTAATTCTTAAAGATGGCGTTATAGATTCCAAAAGATTGAGGCAATCTCTTCAAATAATCAAACAAGTACTTCAACCTGGGGATGATGGGACCAGTTGCTATCAGCTCAGAGAAGGGCAATTGCTACAAATCAGGGCTTCATTTACTATCTTATTGATTGTCCAAATTAAAAAAAAAAAATGATTGGGGGGTAAGGGTGTGGAAGGTGGGTAGGTGGCACAGTGGATAGAGCACTGACTCTGGAATCAGAAGGACCTGAGTTTGAATTCAACCTCAGACAAATTTTTTAAGCAATGTGACTCGGCTAGTTATTTAACCCCATTGCCTAAAAACAAAATAAAACAAAAAGTCATGAGGAGAAAAAAAAAAAAACTGCTAATAATGTAGATTGAATTTAAAAGTATACTCTTTCCCCAACTCCAACCCCTAGAGTGTCAGATCTTAACAAACCCTGGCCTCTTTGGGTAAAAACAGAATTATGAGCCAACATTATGATGACAAAATATTGTTATGTCATTCTTAAAAGTTACAAAGCACACACATACATAGTCTCATTGAACCTTTACAAAAACTCTCAAAGAAGGGAAGGAAACAAGCAGTTAAGTGGTGAAGTGGATAGAGCACCAACTCTGAAGTCAGGAGGACCTGAGTTCAAATCTGGTCTCATACACTTAATAATTCCTAGCTGTGACCCTGGGCAAATCACTTAACCCCAATTGCCTCAGCAAATAATAATAAATTAATTAAAATTTAAAAAGAAGGGAAGAAAAGTGTTATTCCTATTTTCAAGATCTTAGGAAAGGATCCTAGTACAACTCACTGATGAGGAAGTAGAAATCCAGAAGGAAAGTAGCTTTGACATCATAAGATTGCTTTTTTGGCATCTTTGAGTCTTTTTATATCATATCTAGAGCTCTTCTCAGTATATCACACTACTTTTGGGGGAAAAGTTGTTTATCAGAGGAGGAAAGGCAAACATGGTATGGCAGAAAAGGTCCTGTATTTGGACCCAGAAATTCCCAAGTTTAAATCTTGATTTAGTTATTTACTATCTTGGTGATGCTGGGCAAATTATTTCCTCTCAATAGACTATTTGCCCCATTTCTATGATGAGGAGGGGGAGGTAAAGCACATGATCTCTAAGGTCACGACCAAGGTCACAGTTCTGTGTTTCTGCTCATTAGAAAAATTATTGCCATAATGTGGATCAGTTGAAAAAACTCAGGATTATTGGCCTGAAGAAGAAAGGACTTAGGGGATATGCGATAGTTATTCAATTAGAGTTGTCCAAGAGTGGAATGAGCTTTCTTAGAGCATAGTGAGCTCCCTATCAGAGATTTTCAGTTAGAAGCTGAATTGTTCCTTGTCACAGGTGGGATTTGTCTAAAGATGTGTGTCGGACTAGGTGAGGTTCTGTCCTATTCTAATTATATGAAATTCATGAGAACTCTGGACTGCTGGGACAACTTGGACTTTAGATGTATTTAACAAAGTGATGTAAACAGCTAAAACAAAGTACCCTGGAGAGGCACAGAACAAAAAGATAGGTGACGTCCAAGGGAGAACATAAATTCCTAAGTGTGGGGAGGGAGGGAGGGAGGATTATTAGTTTATTCCTTTGTTTCAACTCCTTCCAACCTTCCAGCCTTCACAAAAATAAGTGCCATTGTCATAAGGGGACTCAAATGAAAAAATGAAGAGATCAATGTAAAGTAGTCCCCTATCTTAGGAAAAAAAAAAAAAAAAAAACACATTCAGCATACAAGTTCTACTGAAGTTGAGAAGCCAAAACCATTTTATCACCCTGAATTCATTTACTGAGGGACAAAGGATCATCATCTCCATTTTATAACTGTAGAAACTCATCATAGAGTCATAGATTTAAGAGCTGGAAAGAACCTTAGATATCATTAGATCCAAACTCTGAATTTAGGTAAGAAAAATGAGGCTAAGGAGGTTAAGGGATTTCTCAACAGCCTATGGCTTACAAATAGTTTGAATTGAGAGTCTCCAAGCCTAGCATTCTTTCCAAGAAAGAATGGAAATTTACCAATTAGCATAATGGCTCACATTGTGATTATATTTGTTATAATTAGTTTGTAATTATAATTAGATTATAATATGAAAGTGTTAGTTCCCAAACTACCGGAAAAGGCAGCATGAGGTTGTACTTGTTCAGGTAATAACAATAAAAATAATAATAATTGGAAACTCATAGCTGAAAATTTTTGTAGTTTTTTGTATACAGTGCTGGATTTGGAATCAGAGACCTGGGTTCAAAACCTGACTTGGAAAAATTGCTCAACTCTATAATTCTTGTTTTCCTTCTTTTTTTTTTTGCTGAGGCAATCTGGAGTTAAATGACTTGCCCAGGTCACACAGCTAGGAAGTGTTAAGTGTCTGGGATCACATTTGAACTCAGGTCCTCCTGACTTTAGGGCTGGTGCTCTATCCACTGTGCCACCTAGCTCTCCCTCCCTCACTTCTTAAATGAGAGAGTTGGAGTATGTAATTTCTTAGGTCCCTTTCAGCTCTAAAATTCTATTATCTAAAAGAGCAGTTTTGTGGCTGGGCAATACCAAGCCATCTAATCTTAAAACTATTAATACTGTAAGAAACCTAGAGATCACCATGTCCCACTCCTTCTTTTACAATAGAGGAAACCGAGGATGAGAGAAGGTAATTTGCCTAAATCAACACAGGAAGTTAAAGGTAGAGATTAGGGCTGGAACTCCTTGTTTCCTGAGTTATTACATTCTCTTCCTCTTGAAATTATTTGGCATACTTTTTGAATTTACTTAATATGCATATTTTGGTTTTTTTCCCTTCCCAGAGATAATATAGTAAACATTTATATAGTGCTTTTTGTGTTCTATCACTTGATCCTCACCACAACCCTGGGAATTGGGTGCTATTATGACCCTCATTTAACAGATAAGGAAACTGAGGCTGAGAGAGATTGAGTAATTTACCAAGGGTCACACATTCAGCAAGTAAATATCTGAAAATTAAGCTGATAGGGTCAACTCAATTGGGCCTCTGCCCCTGTTCAATAAATTATTAAAAACAAAACAAAATACAAACTCCTCTTTCAACTCCCCAAACTTCACAGTTTAAAGGTGGGGGGAGGGAATCATTTTTCTTTTCCAGAAGCAAGAGCAGTAGATGGGAGTTCACTTTGCTCCACCCCTTCTCTTTTCTTTTAAACAGGAGAGCACAAGTTTCCCAGTCTGCCAGAGTCATTTTCAAGGTTTCCAGAGGACACACGATACAAGGCCATTCTGGACAGGTGCCTGCCATCTCCACCATGAAGCAGCTTTCCTCTGCAATGTACCTTCCCATCAGCCTCGTCCTCTTGTCTGTGTCCTTCTACACAACTTGCTTAGCAGGTAGAATTTTGTGTTTGTTATCCGCAAAGGGCGGGGGGGGGAGAGAGAGAGAGAGAGAGAGAGAGAGAGAGAGAGAGAGAGAGAGAGAGAGAGAGAGAAGGAGGAAGGGGATTTGGCCCAAGGAAAAAAAGAAATGGGATTTTCAGTCCAGATAGAGCTGGGAATTGGGGAAGGGGATGTTTTTAGATTTAATATCCTGTTGACAAAGGTCAAATCCCCAGATTTTACCTGGAGCATATTGATAGATGTGCTAACATTTCTCTTCTGAAATGTATTCAGCTTTTCTTTGCCATTGCTAAGAGCAAAACACCAAAAAAAAAAAAGTTTCCTCAAACCTAACAATTGAATTAACTCCAAAATATTGTTATTGTTACTTACCAGTAGCTTCTTTCCTTCCCTAGGAAGTCAGTGAAATGACTTTTCTTTTCTCTTTTTGCCAATCCCTACCTCACTGACCTGGAGTCTTCAGAGACTGTCAGTAGAGGGCTAGGAAAGCTTCTTTCTACTCCGTTGAGAATGGATTATGTCTGTTAACCAACGCCAAGTTTAGCCTAATTCTAAGAGGTTCATTATCTCTGGGCTGGCCACCAGGTGATGAGTGGTTTTTGATGTTTTTCTGTTTTGTTTTGCTAAAACAACTGGCCAATAGTAGGCTGACTATTATATATTGTCCACTAAGGCATGGAAGGGTTGAGAGCTGGATCTTAGTTGGAGGGAGCACTCTTACCAATAAAATCATGGATTTTATGGAAGTGTATGTGTTTATTTAAACATTTCTATTCTTACAATATTCTAAATCCCCTATTATTGCTTCCTTTCCTTCAAAATCAATAATTCCTTGAATAATACATAGCTCCAAATGCCTTCTCTAATTAGTATATCATCTGATTTATTCTCTGGCTATTTCTCATAGACAGATAAAATGACATATGATAAATAGAAAAAAAATTAATGTACACAGAGATTAGGAAACTCCCTAGGATAAATTACATTGTTCATAACATCAAAGGATCATAAGGGAAAGGGAAGAGAAGGGGGAGGAGGGAAGAAAAGGGGGAGGAGGGAAGAATGAACATCTGCATAGTGCTTTCTAGGTTCCATGAACTTTTTAGAATATAGGTCTTAGAAGCGGAAGGGAATTTAGAGATTATTTATGCTCATTTTACAGATGAAGAAACTGAGGAATCAAATTTCCCTGTTTTCCAAGTTAGTATTCCACACCAGCTATTCTCTTTTTTAATAATATTTTTTTTATTTTCAAAATATTCACAAAGATAGTTTTCAACATTTATCCTTACAAAAGCAGCTACTCTTGACGTGTAATCTGAGGAACCTCTGGAGTGACAGCTTCAAAACTATTTTCATAATAATTCTAAGCCATTTCCATTTCTAATACAGTAACTATCTATAAATATAACTCTCATAAAATAAAAGCTCTTTGGGAGTATCCTCAATAATTGAGAATGGAAAGGGGACCTGAGACCAAAATGATTGGGAAATGCTTCCCAATTGCCATCAGCAGCACATTTTCAATGGTCCACAAAACTATTACTAAGATAAATCCTTTTTTCTTTATAAAGTATATTTATAAATTAAATTTATGCATTCATAATATGCAAGTACACACAAATTTTGCATGTAATTTTCAACAACAATTAAATTGAAATTCACTACTTAGATTTTGAAAGTGAATTTCAAAATATAAAATGCTTATTGTTTATTAACTTCTCCCTCCATGCCTCCTTTCATTCTTTGTTCATCACTGTGCATGTATTTGTGTATATAATTTTCCTTATATATAGTTATTTCTGCTTTGATGGGTTTTTTTATTCACTTTTCATTGTTTCATCTTTTTTACTCTATAACACTTGCAAGGTATCAGATCATTCTCCAAAACAATTGATAAAGAACTTGTCCAAGCCTTTTTTTTTTTTTTTTGCTTTTTGCTGAGGCAATTGGGGTTAAGTGACTTGCCCAGGGTCACACAGCTAGGAAGTGTCCAGGCCTTTTTTACTGAAATTGTGAATTATGAAAGTGTTGGTTCCCTAACTACAGTATCAGACAAATGTGATCATACTATCTTCTTTTTCTTACAATTTTTGCCAACTTTCTTTAAAAGTTTTACTCCTATTGTAATTTTTTTTTAATTTTGTACTCCAATACAAAAAAAAGTTTGAGCAGTTAGCACCTAATATATGTTATTTATTCATTTATATATTATATATATTTATTACTGATTTTGTTGTTGTTTCAGTCAAATTTGACCCTATTTGAGGTTTTCTTAGCAAAGATACTGGAATGATTTGCCTTTTTTTGTCTCCAGTTCATTTTACAGATGAGGAACCTGAGGAAAACAGGGTTAAATGACTTGCTCAGAATCAGACTGCTAGCTAGACTGAACTCAAAAAGATCAGTCTTGGGGCAGCTAGGTGGCGCAGTGGTTAGAGCACCAGCCCTGAAGTCAGGAGGACCTGAGTTCAAATCTGGTCTCAGACACTTAACACTCCCTAGCTGTGTGACCCTGGGCAAGTCACTTAACCCCAATTGCCTCAGCAAAAAGCAAAAAAAAAAAAAAAAAATCAGTCTTTCTGATCCCAAATCCAGTGTTCTATCTAGTATGTACTTTGTAAAATATTCACAAGAACACAAATTTTAAAAAGATGAAAGAAAAGATTCCACTATTTTAATTCAATCAGTAATGGATCTAGGTCTTTATTTCTCTCCAACTCTTCCAGGATTGACTTTTCACTTTAACTTATTCTTTGCCAATTTAATAGGAATGAAACAGTATCTCAAACTTTTAAAAATGGCTTTTTAAATGAAAAAGTTTAATGATGATTTGCAATACACTTCCCCATATTTCTAAATTTTTTGTTCACATTTGTTGACCATATGTTAGTCAGTGGGAACTGCATGTTACCCTTGACTTAAGAGAAAATTCCTTATAAATTTCAGGTAAAACTATACACACACACAAACACACACTTAATCTACAGAAGATAACTGGTCCACAGTCTATCTCTAAACATTGAATCTTTGCCCCCTGTTCCCTTTTCACCACTTGTCCTCCCTTATTCTGTGTTCTATCTTTCTGTGTCACTGAAAATCCAGGGGTTCTTAAACTTCAAGAAGAAGAGAAAGTACAGTCAGAAAAGTGAGGATTCGATTAGTTTGGCTTCATTACAAAGTAGAGAGGAAATAAGTACCAGGAATGTTTATTGTGGCAAGTAGTTGAAAGAACCATGACGTATGATTCAAAAGGTAATATGACTAATTTGTAACAAACATGCCAGAATATGAATGTTTTGTCCTGAAAAGCAATCTTTATAGAAGAGAATTTTCTAGTTCTAATGATGCTTTTCATGCTTAAAACCATTTTTTAAATTTCCCTATTGGAATTGCCTTTTAAAAACAAGCCCCCATAGTGGTGATTGGATGAATGGACTCCAGAAAAAGACTATTTCTCTGGTAGCAACTCAGAATCTGAATGGGCCTTGCCCACTGTAATAACAGAAATAATACTAATAATTGACCTCATGCTTAAGATTTGTCAAGTTCTTTACATACATCATTCCACATCTTTTAAAGATGGAATTGATTTTTGAAAACTAATAAATATTTGCAATTAATAATGAAAAGGTGAGTGAACAAGCTAGGTCTTTGATTCAAAACCAGGTCTGAATTTAAAGCAATGAGTTGCCTCATTTATGCTTTGTAAAATGATTCTCAAGTCTTAATTCTTAAGACAGGAGTCCCAAAACATTTAGATCATCATGAGATCAGGGTATTTTGTAACTATGAAGCAGCCACATAAAATGTACAGACAGCTGCAGAAAGAAATGTCAACTCATTCCAGTATCTTTGCCAAGAAAACCCTGTATGGAATCATGAATACTAGGGCAACACCAAAATGATTGAACAACAAATGTACAGATCAATAAAGTGACTTTGAAAGGGATAATACCTATTTGGATGTTGAAATTCTGTAGTTGTTTTTTAATGAGTAATGAGCCATTTCCAGTATCAGAATGGTTGGTTGTTGCATTGATCATAGTTCTTAAGAATTTCAAAGCTGTTTGTCTTGATAATGTTATTATTCCTGGCTCTTTGCCCTTCATTCTATATCAGTTCATAAGTCTTCCTAAGTTTCACTAAAACCAACACTGACTTTTTTCTTTTGACACAATTGTATTCTATCACATTGATATACCATACTTTGTTTACTTTCCACCTCATCAATGAACATATCTTCAGGTTCCAGTTTTTTGAACTGGAAAACCACTACAAAAAGAGTTGATATAGATAGATCACTTTGTGCTTTCTTTGTCTTTAAATAGTAGTAGTGGGCAACTAGGTTGACCCAGTCATTAGAGTGATGGGCCTGAAGTCAGAAAGACTCATCTTCCTGAGCTGGTCTCAGATACTTACTGGCTGTGTGACGCTAGATAAGTCACTTTACCCTATTTGCCTTAATTTCCTCACCTGTAAAATGAGAAGGAAATGGCAAACCACTCCAGCACCTTTGCAAAGAAAAAGCCAAATGGAGTCATGAAAGCAGGACTGAAATAACTGAACAATAGCCATAGAATAATAGTGGTATCAAACCTATATCACATCCAACATATTGAATGGAAAATCTGGGCTCAAACTCCTGTGCTGATACACATTGGTAACTTCAATCACTTCAAAAGGGCCTCAGTTTCTTCACCTGTAAATAAAGGGGTTAAACTCAATGGATTTTAATATTCCTTCCAGTTATAAATTTAGGACCCTATAAGCCACCACTTCTCTTAAGTTGATCCTTCCCTCCCAACCAACTCATCTCTGCATTTTTCAAATGGAATTTGAAATTTCACTGGAATCTTATGTACCAAAGATTATAGAAAGTGCACCCAGGCCCCTTAGCACCTGGGTGCTCTCTTGAACCTGCACCTCAGGGTGAAGCATCTGGAGATCAACACTGTTAGATCATTAACTCTTATACTGGGAACACAAAGTTTATTGGAGTGCTTAGAGCTCCCAAATTCCATTTATAATCCTGGAATAATCAGGGTTTATTTTTCTGCAGGAAACAACATCATCAGTTGACTTGGGCTTCACATGGGTGAGAAACTATTTTCACTGTCCTTAGCAAAAAAGACAGGACCAGTCAAAAAAACTATTTTTATCAAGAAGGTGAAAAGGGTTGGGAAATCATTTTCTCCCACCCAAATGCCTCTCCCCACTCCAATCTCCATGCCTTTCAGGTGTAAATAAATTTTGTCAGATTACATCAACTAATTATAGTACTTGAGTCTAACTTTTGAGAGGCTTCGGGTGGGGTAGCAAAACTTTAATTAGAACTACAGTTTTATGCCTTAGGCTAAATAATAGGTCTTTTTTTCAAACTAATATTCCCCTCCCTACAAAAACCAAAGATCCTGAAGGACACATTGTCCTAAAATGGGAACTTGGGAGCTTTCTGGTTTCCTGCCATGCCAAGAGAAAAGGATGAATAATAGCATTATAATATGCTGGAGGGGATATCTTCAAAATTTATTTCTAAGACTAAGTCTATTGAGGGAACCCCAAACAAAATATTTAATTTCTTCCCATCATATATACAAAAAACTTAAATCTGTAACCTGGGGACATGTCCTCCTTTCCCTAAGGCTGCTTGAAGATTTGTAGCATTAAGTGCCTGTACTAATCCTAAGGAAATATTAGAGATTCCTTAATAAATATGTACATTCCATTAAAATTCATTTAAAAGGGACTCAAATTTGTACAGAGAGCTACAATCACAAAAAAACTTTTCACGTTCATTATATCAGTGGCTAATAATCATTGACAACAAGCAAGGATCTTATAACCTCTGACACTACGTACAGGAAGATTTGGAATAACTTAAAAGATGGTGTTAAGGATGAAGAACTAGTCTGCTAACCTAAAGTATATGTTGTGTTTAATACTTTAAGCAGCTTGCAATACAGGCTGACTTGAAACCAAGTGACAAAGCTGATTGAAACATTCTGGGTTTTGGTTTTAATATCAGTCTATGAGAGGAAATATTGAATAGATAGCTGTTTGTGGAGTAAGATTTGCCATTGGAATCTATAAGACATTTGCTAGCTGCATGACTCTGGGCAAGTCACTCTACATATCTTGGATACATAAGAGTACATATTATATATGCATAAACTAAATTATAGATATTAATTTGCTTGATTGCCTTGTTGGAGGAACTTTCCAAATCTGGAGTGCTTCAGGCTGATGAAAATCTCAAATGCTCATTAATCTTCAAGAGCTGTTTAATAATCTGTAAAACACTGGGAGTAGATTCAATGACCTCTAGGCTTCCTTCCAACTCTAGGATTAGAGTTTATGGGATTAGATTGGATTAGAAGGTTAAGTACTGCCAATATTATACCCATATTAGAGATGAAGAAATGAGCCAGTGAGGTTGCTTTGTTTCTGATCACAAAGCTAACAAACAAGGCTCTTTCCTCTACCTCTTATTTCCAGGACAGATTAGTAAACCTTCCTTTGAGTGCTATTTGATGTATTGATTCTGCCTCTCTATTTTGTTTTTGTTCTTTCAGAAACACACAACTCTTCATCTGTTCCTTCTCCTGTGTCAGACTCGGAATTCATAGCACAGTGCTCTAGTAAGTTTTCTACAATTGCTGAAACTCCATGGCCTGGGGTTTAAATCTCTTTGTTGTTTAAGTTTCATTTATTGTTCGAGATGATTAGATTTCCCCATCCTGGGTTGGGGACAACTTTGTATATTATGAATATTTCTCCCTGTTATCTAAAAGAAGCCTAAGAGATTACTAAGTCTTTTTATTAATCTATCTTCAGAGTTATTGGGTGTAAGACTTCATGGAGAACCTAATAAACCAGTCATCTGGTGTAACTTGAGACAAGATGGTGGAAGACTGAAATACACATTAAATTTCAAAATGATAGAATCTCAAGGTTGAAAGGCACTTAGTACAATCCACCAAATCCAAAAGTTTCATATGAAGTATTTTTGATATGATCACTTGGCCTCTATTTAAAGAATTTCTTTTTTGGCTGAGGCAATTGGGGTTAGTTAAGTGACTTGCCCAGGGTTACACAGCTGGGAAGTGTTAAGTGTCTGAGGTAGATTTGAACTCAGGTCCTCCTGACTTCAGGACTGGTGCTCTATCCATTGTGCCATCTAGCTACCCCTGTTTGAAAAATTTCAATGGAAGGGACAAGACTGCTAGGAAGCTACAAAAAGGCATTAGAAGTCATTTTAAGTCATTTTAGAGATAGGGAAACTGAGGCAAAACAGGATTAAATATTTTGCCTAAGGTCACTAAAGACATAAGTGACCATGCCAGGATTTGAACTCAGATTCTCTGATTGCAACTCCATTATTCTTTCTAGTATAGTATGCTGCTATTCCCTCCATGTTGGGCCAAAATCTGTCTCCCTTAGACTTCCACCCATTGAATGCTAAAAATTGCTACCCTCGACAATTACATAAATGATTGTGTATTTGGGAAGTAAGTTTTCTCACAAACATTGCTTGTAATTTGCTAGAATCTAGAGATTTTATAATATCTAATAAAACACTTGTCATAGTGTTGAGCATGGGTGAAGGGTACAGAGGCACTAACGTGATATACAAAAAAGAACCATAGTTCTGGAATGAGAGGACCTGCTTTGAATTCAAGCTCTATAATTTAAAACTCATGTGACATTGGGCACATAACTTCTTGGAGACTCTAATCATTCATCTATGTGATAAGGGAATTGGACATCTAAGATGTTCTCTAGCTTTATATACTCCTATAATTTATATATTAAAACATTATTAGTAGTTGATTACAAAATAGTAGATTTATGCCCATAAAACAAACAAACCTGAGAACCACCTCCAGGGAACCCAGAAACTACTAGATAATTAATTTACTAGATAAAAAAATGGAAGTGCTAATTTATGCATTCCACTATGCTGTTAATTGCTGGCTCTTACCTTAGATGTGTTATTGTGAGTTCAAACATCAATTTTTTGCCTATTTATGAACAGATAGAAGATGACAAAGGAGAGTAGTTTTCAACAGTTCAATCATAATCTGATTTTTGGGTTCAGATTAGATGCACATGGACATTTGTTTTCTATGAACTACAGCAAAAATAAATACCTTATTCCAGGATGGACCTCATATTTTAAAGTTAGAAATTCCATTTGTATTTCACTGGCTGTGATCAGTACAAGATTAAACATTGAAAAATACAAGATTAATATGAGACCAAGGATTTAATGACTTGATTTTCTGATAGATTCCTTAGTTTTGCCTTGCTCACATGAGTATAGCTCTAACACTAGCAAGTTCCCTCATAAATATGGCTCATTTGCAGGGTAGAGGGATGGGGGAGATGAGGAGTGGAGCACATAGATGAGGGAGTTAGGGCTAGAGGGGAGAGGGGATGAAGTGGGGGGATGTGTGGATAAATCAGGCAAATCCATCCTCCTCAGGATAACAACTCAGAGTCCATATGATCCTAATCTCTCCTTGGTAATATCACTTTGGCTTATAGAGGGAAACTCTCCATCTTCCATGGATAATAACTATTGAAATTAAATTATATTTATATGGGGAAGAGGAAAAGGAGGAAGTATGGTGAAATGTATCTCTTTTTCTTCAATAGATGTAGATTTCTGCTCTAAGGCTGCCCAGTGCTGTAAGCATGGAATGGATGAAGATGGTTGGATTGCAGCAGCTATTGGCTGGAGTCTCTGGTTTCTCACACTTATTTTGCTCTGTGTGGGTAAACTCAGAAAGATAACACCTGAAGAATCCAAGTACACGAAAGCATGAAATTTGGGACTCCATGGGCCAGACTATCAAATTCCACCAGTTTCCTAAATGAAGAAGGAAAGAAAATAGCCTTGAAATAAGATTCAACATGTCTTTTAAAAAAAAAAAAGGTGCAGAAGAAGGAAATGTCCAATTTAAGCAAGAATAATGGTACTTTTACACTTAGTTTCAAAGGGTCGTGATTTGGCTCTAATAGTTTTCCTCAAGTAATTTAATATCAGAATTATTTCCATAAACATTTGCAGAATTGAATCAACAGGAAGAATTTGTAAAATACCCAGTTATGTTCCTAGCACCATCTTGACACTCAAGGATACAAAAAAGGAACAACCAAGAGCCATTCCTCAATAAATAAATGGCCAAAAGACATGAACAGCTTTTGAAAGAATTGCAAATTATAAATTACACTAATTGACATTTGGAAACTTCCTCAAAATCAGTAAAAGAAATGCAAATTAAAACAACTCTGAGTTTTCATTTCTCACCCTGAAAATTGACCAAGAAAACAAAAAGGATAATCAATATTGGAGGAGTTGTGGGAACATTCATACACTCTTGGTAGAGCTGTGAATTCATCCATCCAGTTTGATTATCTATCTGGAATTATGCGAAAGTGTGACATCACTGTTCATACCTTTCAATCCAATAAATCCTTCTACTAGATATATACTCAAGGAAGTCCCAAGATAAAAACAAATCACTGCATTGTGATAACCACAACTACAACAAAAAACTGGAAACAAAGTGGTTGCTCATTAGATGGAATAAAACTAAACTAGTATATAAATGTAACAATTACTGCTACAATAGAAAAGAGGGGAAAAATCGCAAGATTTTTCAGCTCTGAGTGACAGAAAGCAAAAAAAGTTCTAGAGAATAGTTCAGGGAATATATTTGTCTCCTTTGACAAAAGTGAGGGGGAAACATTAAGGGAAAATATAGACACAATCAGATAATAGTGACTATCAAATAATTTTGTTTAATTGATTTTTTTCTTTTTTATACAGAAGGATTAGCTAGGCGACAGGGCAGGACAATGGTATAGACCTAGAAAAAAATATGATGTAAAAGCAAAAGGCATCAATAAGAAATATTTTTTAAAAGTGGATTGTGTATATTGCAAGCATTCAAAGTTATTTTCCTTCCCAAACCTGTTCTTTCTCCTGAAATAATTGTATTATTATTCTTCTAGTCATTCAAGCTTGAAATTTGAGAAACATCTCCCACAGTTTCTATGTCCAATTGTCAAATTCTGTCCTCATCTTCCTGAAAGTTGACTCTTCTATTGCTACATTCCATTCTCATTATGACTGCCTCTAGATAAATCCCTTGTTATCACCTGATTGAATTCAATAGCTTCTCTTTGATCCCAGTCTACAATTTGCCCCACTCCAAATCCATCCTACTCACCTATCACAAAAATTAATCTTAATCAAAAGATCATCATCTCCCAGGAGTGAGTGGTACAGTAGGAAAAGTCTGAGGGTCCATCTGAGAAATTCACCTGTGTGAGCTTGATAGCTATGTGAATTTTGATAAGTCAAATAACTTCTATGAACCTCAATTTCCTCATCTGTAAAAAAGAGGGAGTAGTACTAAATAAAGATCCCTTCTAGTAAGTCTTTGATCTTATTATCCTCCTTGCTATTTTCTTTTTTTTTTGGGAGGGAGGCAATCAGGGGTAAGTCATACCTCTGGGCCAGGGGTCATACAGTATGTGTCAAGTATCTGAGGCCACATTAGAACTCAGATCCTCCATGGCTCCAAGGCCAGTTCTCTATTCATTGTTCTGTCTAGCTGCCCTGATCCTATTTGCTTCAGTTTCCTCATCTGTTAAACAAGCTAGAAAAGGAAATGGCAAACCACTTTAATCTTTCACAAAAAGACCCTAAATTGAATCACAAAAACTTAGACATGACTGAAAATGACTGAACATTTCTTTCAATAGACAATGAGGATCTTTGATTTAGTAAATAATTTGCCCAGAATTGCACAGCTAATAAATGTCTGAGGCCAGACTTGAACTCAGGAAGATGAATCTTCCTGGAACTTCCTGCACAACCTACCTGTCCTACTGAAAGAATTAACATTCCTCATTCAAGACATTTCCTAATCTGGCTCCAAACTAATTTCTGGTCTTATCTTCTATTCCTCTATGTTCAGTTGGACTATGCTATAGCCTCATTCCCTAAACTTATTTTGAGTTTTCACATTTCTCCACCTTTCTTCATGCTGTTCCCTACTTTTATAGAATTTTTTCCTATCTTTCTGCCTACCTCAATGCTAAAGCTCAGCCCAAATGCCACCCCCAGGAAGGTTTTCCTGATTCTCCCATCCTGATCTTCTGCAATCTAATATTTAACAGTTTTGAATGGAACATATATATCTTCAACCCAATATATCCAGAGTAACTCATTATCTTTTCTATTGAACTCACTCCTCTTCCAAATTATTTATTAGTGTTGAAAGCTCCACCAGTCTTCCAGTCACCCAGGATCACTACCTTGATGTCATCCTCCATTCCTCCCTCTCACCCCATAAAACTAACCACCAGTCAATGCTTGTCATTTTTATCACTATGACATCTCTCCCATCTGTCACTTCTTCACTTACACAACTGCCACCCTGATTTAAGCTCCTCTCATCTGGATTATTATTTATCACTGAGTCTTTTTCAGTCTTGTTTTACCCTTTACGGTCCCATTTAGGGTTTTCTGGGCAAAAATACTGCAGTGATTTGCCATTTCCTTCTACAGCAGGAATTATTATAAGTTTTCTTATGATCTGCCTGTCTCAAATCTCTCCTCACTTTATCCTTCCCACAAACATCAAACCAATTTTCCTAAAGTTTACAATCGACAATGTTCCCAATCACCAAATATTTCTGTACCTCAGTTTGGTCATGTGTAAAATGCAAAAGTTCAATCAAGTCCTTTCCAGTTCTAAATTTATCATCCACTGAACTCCAGTGGCTCCCCATCAAATATAAACTTTCATCTTTAAAGCTCTTCACAATCTGGCTCCTTGTTCCCTTTCAACTGATTGCTTCCATTCCCTTTGTGATCCAGCCACACTTGCACAAGGTACTCTGCTCTTTTCTTGATTTTTTTTGTATTGGCTCTCCCTCATGCCTGCAGGGCCCTGCCTATTCATGCTGCCTCCTCTTCGAAGCCCTGGTTTCCTTCATCACTTCACCAAAGCATCATCTGAAAGATACCTTTCCTAGCTACTGATGCCTTTCCTCCAAACTGATATTGTATCAACTTTGCATGCATTTTGGATATGCCAAAAGCATTTATCAAACACTAGTAGCTAAACACTGGAAACACCAAGACAAAATCATTGTTCACTGACAGATTAAATTATTATTATTATTATTATTTTTGCTGAGGCAATTTGGGGTTAAGTGACTTGCCCAGGGTCACACAGCTAGAAGTATTAAGTGTCTGAGGTCAGATTTGAACTCAGGTCCTCCTGACTTCAGGGCTGTTGCTCTATCCACTGTGCCACCCAGCTGCCCAACAGATTAATTTTTTCAGAGAACATACTTTCTAAGGAATTGGTATTTGGGGGGGGGAGGTTGTTTTTTGGGACTTGGGAAGATGAGTTTTTTTACCTTATCTTATCCTGAATTAGGTCACCACACCACTTCTTGTTCACTCCCAAACGATACTTTGACCACAACTCCATCCCTGTCCTTTTGATTCCTATTTCACATTCTCCCATTACAATATGAGTTCCATGAGGGTAGGGACTATCTTTTTTATTTGTATTTATATCCCCAGCACTTAGCAAAGTTACAGGTATATAGTAAGCACTTTATGCATGCTCTTTTATCATTCATCTGGATTTTCTTTCAAATTATATCAATAGTTTAAATGATCAATTTATCAACTTATCAACAACAAATTGTCTACATCAAAAATAGCAATTATTTTAAACAATGAAGATACATTAGGGTAAATTATTTTTTTTAAGTTTCCACAGTTAAAACTCAAGTTTGTATGGGTACCTTGCAGACAAGAGGAACTAACTGGAATTTCTGGAGGAGTGAAGCAGCATGCTCTTACCTGCACTTTAGGAAAATCACTTTGGCAACTTCATGGAGGATGACTTGGAAAAGTGAGACTTGAAGAAAAGACCAATTAGTTTAGCTATTGTCAAGGTCCAGAGAGAGAAGATGAGGATTCAGATTAGAATAGCAAAGACTTAGGGATGATTCAAGAAGTAGAAGTAGGCATAGACTCCTGAGTTATCTATATTCTGACTTAGATTCATTTAGTAAATGGGAAAGGAGTTCTCATAAGCCACCACTGACTTTTTTTTTTTTTTTTTCACTTCCTATTGAGAGAAGACAGTATCTGACAGAAGGTAGAACACAGAAAGTATAGTTTGGATATACTGAAACCAAATGTCCCTTTGAAAATTGATATCCAAACAGGTAAAAGAGAAAAAGGCTGATATTTTAAGTTCCAAATGAAATCCTTCAGGTTTTTCAGACTTTAACAAAGGGACTATTTAGAAAGACAGAAAGGGAGTTCTTGTCTCTACATCTGTGGCAAATAATAATAATAATAATAATAATGACTCTTCCCAACTAAAGCACTAGCTTCTTTCATCCTGTCCACAATTAGAGTCATTAAATACCTTATTGCTAGTGGGCAAAGTTTTTTCTGAAGATTAATTTACCCTGGAAAAGTATGATGTACTTAATGTTCTAGTCAATTCCTAATGTGGTACAGAGGTAACCCTGGACTCTGGAAAGTGATATCAGTGGTATGCATGCTCTGACAGGTGTTAACAAGCTGGAAAAGCTTTGAGGATAAATTTGGAGATAGTGCATCTGTCATCTGAAGACAAACTTAGGTAACATGGAAAGGTCATCACCAGAAAGCTGGCTAGCCTCCCGGAGATGGATATCTTTGGTGATAGCAATATAAAAACTAGTTAGAAGTGTAGATTGGGTAAAAAGTGGATCAAAAGAGAACATATCAGTTACATCAGGGATCTTTGAAAATATCGAATAATGATAAAATGTTAGATAATTATCATCCTTATAATAACAATGGTCATCAAAGGCTTGAAACGTCAAACAAAAGAGTTTGTATTTTACCTTGCAGACAAGAGGAACTCACTGGAATTTCTGGAGGAGTGAAGCAGCATGTTCTTACCTACACTTTAGGAAAATCACTTTGGCAACTTCATGGAGGATGACTTGGGAAAGTGAGACTTGAAGAAGAAAAGACCAATTAGTTTAGCTATTGCCAAGGTCCAGAGAGAGAAGATGAGGATTCAGATTAGAATAGCAAAGACTTAGAGATGATTCAAGAAGTAGTGTAGAAGGTGTTGACAAGTCTTGGCAACTGATTGCATATATGGGATTAGAGAGAGTAAAGAAACAAGTGTCTCTGATGTGGTGAACCTCAGTGACTGGAAAATCAGTAGGTTGTCTCAGAGAGAATTAGGAAAGTTAGGAAAAGTAGAGGGTTAGGGTGGAGCAAAGAGATGAGTTCTGTTTCATACATGTTGGGTTTGAAGTGCCTATGGGACATGTTGTTAGATACGTCCAGTAGGCAGTTTGTGCTGTGAAAAAGCTAATAACTTATTCCATTAATTACATAAATATTTATTTCTTTATTTAGAAAAGTTGCTTGTTTAAGGTATAATTTTTTTTACATAATCACTTTTTTTTCTTAGTCTTTTGAATTGAATAAAATAAACTTTTTGAAGTCAGCAAGTCCAATTGTCATGTTATAAGTGAGAAATATGAGCTTTGAAGGAGTCATGTGACTGGCTTAATGTCATAACTACCAAGTACTAGGACTGGAACCCAAGTTTCCTAATTTCCTTCCAGATGCTCTTTTCTGAACATTATGCTGTGTTCATGGTTTCAAATGATTTGTCTATAGTCTTGACCTAGGCAGTTCAAATAGGATGAGAAATCCAGTACTCTCTTTCCTCAATCATGTCTGCTCTCTAAATCTTCATCAGAATATAAGATGACAGGGAAGGCTGGGACACTGATGCATTGTTGGTGGAGCTGTGAACAGATACAGCCATTCTGGAGAGCAATTTGGAGCTATGCTCAAAAAGTTATCAAACTGTGCATACCCTTTGACCCAGAAGCATTTCTAATGGGCTTATATCCCAAAGAAATCATAAAGGAAGGAAAGGGACCCACATGTGCAAGAATGTTTGTGGCAGCTCTTTTTGTAGTGGCTAGAAACTGGAAACCGAATGGATGCCCATCAATTGGAGAATGGCTGAATAAATTATGGTATATGAATACTATGGAATATTATTGCTCTGTAAGAAATGACCAGCAGGACGATTTCAGAGAGGCCTGGAGAGACTTGCATGAACTAATGCTCAGTGAAATGAGCAGAACCAGATCATCATACACGGCAACAACAATACTATATGACGATCAATTCTGATGGACATGGCTCCCTTCAACAATGAAATGTTTCAAACCACTTCCAATTGTTCACTCAAGAAAGCCATATACACCCAGAGAGAGGGATGTGAAATGTGGACCACAACATAACATTCTCATACTCTTGATTGATGTTTGCTTACATTGTTTCCTTTATCTGATATGTCTTTTATGTAGATACGATTTTTCTTGCACAACAATGATAAGTTTGGAAATATGTATACATATATTCGATTTGCCAAGTATTTTAACATAATTAACATGTAGTAGATATCCTGCCATCTAGGGGAGGGGTGGGGAGCTGGGGGGGAAAATCTGTAACAGAAAGCTTTGTAAGGGTTAATGTTGAAGAATTACCCATACATATGTTTTGCAAATAAAATAAAATTTTAAAAAAAGAATATAAGATGACAGGAAAAGATAATGACTAATGTTGGAGGGGAGTGGGAAAACTGGGACACTGATACATTGTTGGTGGAACTGTGAACGGATCCAACCATTCCGGAGAGCAATTTGGAACGATGCTCAAAAAGTTATCAAACTGTGCATACCCTTTGACCCAGCAGTGTTTCTATTGGGCTTATACCCCAAAGAGATCTGAGAGGAGGGAAAGGGACCCACATATGCAAGAATGTTTGTGGCAGCCCTTTCTGTAGTGGCTAGAAACTGGAAACTGAATGGATGCCCATCAATTGGAGAATGGCTGAATAAATTATGGTATATGAATGTCATGGAATATTATTGTTCTATCAGAAACGACCAGCAAGATGATTTCAGAGAGGCCTGGAGAGACTTGCATGAGCTGATGCTGAGTGAAATGAGCAGAACCAGGAGATCATTATACACAGCAACAACAAGACTATATGATGATCAATTCTGATGGACATGGTTCTCTTCAACAATGAAATGTTTCATACTGGTTCCAATTGTTCAGTGATGAAGAAAACCATATACACCCAGAGAGAGGGATGTGAAATGTGGACCACAACATAACATTTTCATGCTCTCTATTGATGTTTGCTTGCATTATGTTTCCCTTCTCAGATTTTTTTTCTTGTACATCCGATTTTTCTTGTGCAACAAGATAACTATATACACATTCGATTTGTCAAGTATTTTGACATGGTTAACATGTATTAGATTTCCTGCCATTTAGGGAAGGGGGCAGGGGGTAGGGAGGAAAAATTTGTTACAGAAAGCTTTGCAAGGGTCAATGTTGAAAAATTACCCATGCATATGTTTTGCAAATAAAAAGCTTTAATAAAAAAAAAATCTTTATCAGCACAATCTGTGTGAGCTCAGGGAAAATGAGGTACAAGTTTGTCTGGGAGTAATGGAGAGCAGGGTTATCACAGATAAATGAATCTGCAAATGCACAATACATATCTCTCTCCAAAAAATAAATAAATAAATAAAAATGCAAAAGCCATCATTTAAGCCCAAATATTCAACTGTTTCTCCCAAATATTTGCTTTGCATTTTAACATTTAAAATCTAACAAACATAAACTTTATCATAAACTTAGTAAACTTTAGTTTGAATTTTAATTATAAAATTATTTTGATTATAAAAAACAAATAATCTGGCAAACTAGGGTACAAATTTATATTTAACACCTCCCATATATTCTATAATTTGACAAAGTAGAACCAAATGAATTGAGATGAAAAACAAAACATTCACTGTGTCCCCCTTTTAAATCACTCTGTGAGTCTGTCACTGCTGACTTTGTCAAGTATTTTTTAAACTACCAGCAGAACATATTTTTGGTTTTGTTTCCTCTGCCAGGGAGAATGAGCTTTTTGTGGGAAAAAATGGACCAAAAATCACTTATGGGATTTTTGGAGATAGAAAGGGAGCAAGGTAGATAGGTTTAATGGATAGAGTGCTTAGAGTCGGAAAGACCCAAGTTCAAATGTGACCTCAGACACTAGTATTGATCTTAGACAAGTGCCTTAATCTCTGTTTACCTGAATCCACTGGAAAAGGAAATAGCAAACCGCTCCAGGATTTTTGCAGAGAAAACCCCAAGCATAGTATTAGTGTGCTATGGTTCACAGGGTCAGGTAAGACAGAACAATGACAAAAAATGAGTTATTGTCATTGCTGAATTCAGACAGGCAGACCCCAGATGACTTACTTCTTAGGATATTCAAAGAACTGGATAATGTACCACCGTATCATAGGAAGGGACCACAAAGGTCAATCTCTTTATTTTATGGATTGGGAAACTGAATTTCAGGGAAATGAAGTGACCTTGCTAAAATCACACAATCAATAAGTAGCAGAACCAGAATCTGCATACAGGTCTTTGGTGAGGTCAAATGATCACACATAGGACCATAGATCTAGAACTGGAAGAGACCTCAGAGGCATTCTCATCCAACTTCCTCATTTTACAGAGAAGGAAAATTAAGGCTCAGAGAAGCTATACCATAGCTGCAAAGCTATTATTAATAATATGGAGAATAAATGAGGTATTTCAGGATTTAAAAAAAGATAAATGTTAGCCTTGTTTTTAAAAATGGTAAGAGAATGGAAATGGCAAATTCTAGTCATTCAATCAACAAGCATTTATTAAGCATTTGGTAGGTGCCAGGTACTGGGCTAAGCGCTAGGGATACAAAAATGAAGCAAAGCCACTTATTTCCCTCAGTGAGCTAATATTCTAATGGTAGAAATAATAGTGCAATAAATGAACACATATAGTAAATATCCAGAGTGGATAGAATGTAATCTGAACTCAGGTCTTCCTGACTTCAGATTTATTGTTGTATTCACTGTGCCACTGAGCAGCCTCAGTTGTAAACAACTCCCATTTATTCAGCTTACCAGGACAAATACTTAGCATGGAATGAACATGAAGTACTTTGCAAGAGAAAAAGGGAATAAAATAAAGATAACTAACTGTGAAAATATGCACTGGAAAGAAAAGTTTAATAGTCAAAACTGTACCTAATAGGTGTAAAGAGAGAATTCAATCACTGGACAATTCCATTACAAGTGCAGTTGAGCTTCCAAAGGCTATAGATTTATCACAACTTTCTTTATTCAGTCATCCTTTCATCCAACTGACATTTTATTAAGCACTTATTATGTACAATATTATGTGAAATCTATAATAAATAAGATATTATTTCTGCCTTCAGTGTTTATAGTCTAAAAGAAACTATAATACATGTTTTAAGATAAATATAAAACAAAGTAAAATATGCTAAGTACATAACAGAAGTATGAAATTCTGTAAGATCAGATAAGCAAGAAATTACTTCCAGGAAATAAAATCATGAGTTTTCCTGGTGGTATTTGGGTCAGATACAAATAGGTGGAGATAGGGACAGAAGCACTGAAGTCATAAAATGACAAATGAAATTGGAAGATAAGAGAGTAAGATATATTTAGAAGAAAGATTTCATTATTTTGGAGAAGAGAGATAAGGGGGAGTATAGCATATAGGAAATAAGGATGGAAAGCCAGGTTAAAGGCCGATTGGACAGTGCCTTAAATACTAGGCTATTTGCCTTTTTTCATTAGGTAAATGGGTACCATTAAGTTTGTGAAATGGTGAAATGATGTGATCATACCTGTGCACTAGCAAAAACAATTTAGAAGTGGTATATAAATAATAGATTGGAGGAGAACTGTAATCTTTCCCCAGATCTGACAATGATTTAGGCAAAAAGTCATGAGGGTCTAAATATGGATATTAATAGTAGAAGTGGGGAAGAGGAGATGAATGCAAGGTAAAATCAACAGGGTTTAGTGATTGCATAGATATGTTAGATGAAATGGGAAATGTTTTCCCATTTGAACATTTCAAAATTATAGGCAAGGATGAAAGAAAACAAATGGCAGTGCTCTTGACAGGGAAATCAAGAACAACATAAATTTAGGAGTAAATAAATTCAGTTCTAGACTTAGTGAACTCGTGGTGTCAGTAAAAAATTAATAAGTTACCTAAATCTTTTAAAATTATTTTTCAGAGAATCAAAACTATGATTAGCCCAGAGGGCACATGGTAGAAAAAAAGTAGGTTGTAGATGTTTCCAGAGACAACTTGTACATAAGAAATGACATAAAAGATACTGTAAAAGAAGTCTATTTTTTTAAATCAAAAGAGTTGGGAGGCCAATCATTTACCAAGAGGGGAGAAAAAACAGGTATTCAACCTACATCTTACACTGGTATCCATATAATGGCTTGGATAGATTTCAGGTGAATTCATGAATTTGGATGGTATATAAAAAAATCACAACTTTTTTTCCACTATTCCCTAAGTGAAACTCGGAATTTCCTTCAATTTTTTTGTTTCAATATTTTATTTTTTCCAATAACATGTAAAAACAATTTTTAATCCTTTTTTTTTTTTTTTTTTTGCAATTTCATGTTCCAACCTTCAATTATTAAAAACAAAAACAAACAAACAAAAAACAACACAAAACTGTTCTGGTGAGAAGGTACTAGTATTTTTCAACTTAGCAAATAAATCTAGCATTATCCTAAACAACTATTACCCTTTATAAATTTAAAGATTTTGATATACCAGTTGCCTTTTCAAAATGAAGAATCCTTTCTTTATATTCTCAACTAACTAAACTCATGATGGATTCCATCTAGCTAATTTAGTCCTATGGAAGGTATCTGGAAGTTGCTGAGTTGAACGACTCTGGCAAATGTTAGTGAAGTCATTACCAAATCAGACATCAGAAAAGAATAATCACAGTGATTTTAAAAATTATTTATACTGGGATCTAAGGTGTGGTGTTATCCAAATTTGAGAAGACGGAGGTTCACAGAGCTGAAAGGGATCTTATTTCCACCTCGTTTTGTTGAAGTAAAATGAAATACTTGCAAAGTATGTTGCAAACCTTAAATTCCAATATAAATATTAGCTAGCCATTGGTCTGTAAGCTTCTTGAGATCAAGGGCTTTTTTTTCCTTTCCTTTTTTTTTTTTTTCTTTTCTCCTTTTAATTCCAGTACTTACCACTATGTCTGGCAGAGTTGGCACATAATAAATGGTAGGTAACTGACAGATGATTAATTACCACTATATTTAACAAAAAAGGGAAATAATCCCAATGCAAAGAAAATCAAGAAAAAAATATAAATTTGACACCAATTCTTAGTTTTTATTGACATTTCCATTTAAACTGCTAGGAAAGCTGTATAAATTGTAAACATGAAAACCAAACACTTGCATAAATTATTTCAAAAACTACAGCAATGAGAAAACTGCAGCTAAGAAAGGATAAAAACATAAATGACTAACAGAAGGGGGAAGTTTCAATTTCTCAACCATGTATGCATAACTGAGACTTAAAAGCCCCTTCCCTAGAAAAGGGAGGAAAAATATGTCTAGTTCAAGTTGCAGTGTAGATGTTGGGCTTTCCGTGCATTTACACACACATACACACATGTACATATGTATATATAAACAATTATAACCTAAGGGTAAAGGGATGGGAAAAAACCAGGAGAAAGGTCCTTGACTATCCAGGGAAAGAAATGACAGAACCCAAAACAGCATAACTAAAAGCATTTAAAAGAGAATCATCCCTCCCACAATCTGTGCTTTTTTCCACATCAGAAAGGAAAATCAGAAGGACCATTTGTTATCACCTAAAGCAAGTCCTCAGTGGTCTAAAGCAATCATTTTAGTTGACCTTTAGCTAGCCACACCTGGGAGGCCAAAGTGCTATCCTACAAGCTAGACTTGAATTTGACATTTCAGTTTTCCTGCCTCTTAGAGATATAAGGCATACCAGCTGTTTGGTGGGCATGAGAAAAAACTGTTCTCATTGTTCTAAACTGTCCAAAAAAGTAAACAAACAGTTCCATGTGGTGATGTTGACTAATATGAGACTCCAAAATGAAGGTATTCAACTGTCATTTCCTTTCCTTCCACTTGCTCATGCTTGGATGAATGGCCCAAAGATTGATGAAAAGACTCCAAAACCAGGCAAACCAGAAAAGATGAAAATCAGAGTCCAAGTAATCCCCAAATTGAATCATCCACCTGAAAAATCCTTGAGTGGGTTGAATGTGCATCAGATTCAGACATTTGGTTTTTCCATTGTTATTACCAAGACCTGCTCATCCCAAGTATACAGCATTTAGAGTTTAATTCCCATTTCCTGCAGTGTAATGCTATCATGTGAATTTGTGATAAGGTACACATTAGCAGAAGTAAGCACAGATTCAGGATTTTCCTGTAGGATTTAGCAAGGAGTGTATCAGTCTTTGTTTAAAGATTTCCTCCCTACTTTCCTTACCCTCCACCAAAAGAACCACCACTTTCAGAATCATAACAGAAAAGATAAATAATATGTTCTCCTTAAATTAATAATGTTTTAAGTACTGATTGGAAAGCTCTTTATCAATTCCAAGTATAAGTATTGGGCAACTTTGTATATGGAACCATCTCACCTTTTCAAGTATTCCTTATATAACATTAGTTGAAATTCCACCAGCACACTTCAATTCATTATTTTCTGAGTTTAAAATATGAAATCCATAGAGTTTTTTAAAATTAGGAAAAATCTGTCCACTTTGAAAGCCTACAGGAAAAGATGATCTCTTAAATCCCTCCTCACAGTGTCCAAATCTGTGATTCAATATAATACCTGATTTGCTGTCTTTGGACAAATGTGAATAAAAGAATGACCTTTGAGGTAGCAATGAAAAGGGCAAACCTTTAGGAAAACTAATGTCAATCCTACAGTCTAGCCTGGGCATCCTTAAACAAACCCCAGTGAAACTTCTAACAAGCTAGGACACCTTAACCTGAGCTAGGAGGGCTGCTAGGAGGAAAGGGCTCACAGGAGGTATGGTTAACTTCTTTGCTCTTTGACATTTAATGAGTAACTTGTAAATTTGCAAATGCAAATTTGCATGAAAGTTAATAACATTATCCCTGGAGCAATCACTCAAGTGGCTCTGCAGCTTATCTGTAAATGGGAAACTAGAGTTTAAAAAAAAAAAAAAGGAACGGAATTAATTTTACTCAGACTGGTCTCAGGTAGGAGGCTCCATCATCTGTGCTCTGCACTATTTGTCTTACACAGATGGACAGATATGGGTGGGCAGGGAAACCTCCCCCTCTGATTTTCAGTTCCACATGCACTAAAACCAAAACACACAGTTTCAATATAAATTGAACAGAACAAAACAAAGAAAGCTTTAAGTACTTGTACCATAGATGAACATTGAGAAAGCACATTCCCTTCTCTTTGCAGCCCCCATAGTCATTTGCGCATTCAATTCCTCTGCTAGGTTTTTTCCCCCTTCATGGCTGAATTCTTAGGTAACTTATTGACTGCAGAAAGCAGGGGTTTTCCTTCTGTAATAATTATCCTATTTCTTGTTTTCCCATCACCTTGGATCAACCCACCACATTCCTGATGTCTAAACAATAAACCCCACTTATATTCACCTTGTTATTGTCACATCTTACATATAACCTGTTGTCAACTCTGGTTCCTTTTGCTTTCAAAACATTTCAAGAATCTGGCTTTTTCTTTATGAATCTACAGTCACTACCTTGGTTGCTTGCATCTGGGATTATTTTATATCTGGAACACTACAACCTTCTAAAAAAGATTCCTATCTCCAGGTTCTCCTCTCTCCTCTTGATTCTTAACATTGCTCCTATCTTGTCTTTATCTATTAAACTTAACAACATCATCTTTCTCCTAAGAGGTCTTTCAGGTTTTTTCACTCTATTTTGGAACTAAGTTACTCAGTTTTACTTCATCTCATTTCTGGAAATTTCATCATTTCCTTTATCCATTCTCTACATTAACTTGCTAACCCTTTCCTGCCACCTTCTAAGCTGCTTATGAAATCTTTCTTTTAGGATGGTTTCTGTTTCTAATTAGAGGGATCTAGTTCATCTCCCTATGAACTCAACCAGATATGCCAACATCTTAGATTTCTCATTAATCACTGCCTAATAATATGCACTTCACTGATTTTGGGTAAAAGGCTTATTCAGTTGAATTTCCCATCTTTTGATCTGCCATGTCAACACAATCTGTATCATGTGCAGAGAGATGCTTAACACATACATCTTCATATGAAAGAAGACAAATGAAGTGATATTAAAGCAGATTAAAAGAAGAGAAAATGATCAAATTTATTTGAACTTAACATCAAGTGTATTCATTCACTTATAGATCAATGTTCACCTGATTATCCATTCCTGTACAATACTTTCTGATATTTGAATAATACTTCAAATTTTTCAGAGCCCTTTTAAATACTTTAAAAGCCCTATTTGACTGATGAGAATATTGAGGTTCACAGATCAGAAGTGACTAGCCTATGGTCACACTATGAGTTGACACAGCCAAGGCCAGATGTCTTGACTCCTACTGCAGTAGGAGTTGAAACTCCTAATGTTGAGTATTTGGGAAAAGGGAGAGGCAGTCATTTCCTCAAAATTCCTCCCAAGTTTTCCTCCAAATTGACAATTTGAATCACTAGGACACTGATGATACAATTTGATATTTTAAAATATTAAAATAGGAATTGGAGTATCCTGTTTACTTCTATTTTAAATCCAGAGTTGTGAAAATTGGATCTCAAAGCCCTAAGTTAACCATTATCAACATGAAGTGCCTTCTTTGAAAGCCACAACTGAGCAAGAGAAGAGTATTGTTGATGCTTTCTGGCACTTTGTTTTAATCAATGATAACTGCATCTACCAATGTTTTTGCTTTAATTTTGGAGACCTACAAGAGACTCTATTGCTCGAGGGCTTTTAATGGAAGTGAATGCAAGTTGGTTCCATATTAATATAACCAGAAAACTACAAAAGGTAGCCATCTGACTAGCTTACTGTATCATATTACAAAAAGCTGGGTATTTTCTTTGGTCTTAGATTAAAAAAATAAGTTTCAAGAATAGATGCAGAGATAGAATATCACTTTGACAAAATTGAAGGTCATTCAAATTGTTTTGCTGCATTTCTTTAAAATGGAAACCTATTTTTGCAATGTACAGACGAGACATATGTCTACTGGAGGACAAGGAGAATGGTGAAGGATTTTAGGGTTATGCCATTCAGCTTCATGCCAATTGAAGGAATCAGGCCTATTCTCAAATATGTGAGGAACTGTCATAGAAAAGAAGGTTTAGACTTGTGTCATTTGGCTCCAAAGAACAGAACTGCAAGCAATAAATGAAGTTGCAAATAAATAGATTTTGGTTTCATGTAATTAAAACTTTCTAACAATCAGAGCTATCCATGAGGAAAATGGGCTGCTCTGGCATGGGGGGTGGGGAGAGAGGAAGGAGGGTGGGCTTCCCCTTCACTGAAGATCTTCAAGTGGAAGCTGGAGATTCTTGAACATGTGTGGATTGGACCAATGGTCACTGAAATTCCTTCCAAGTTTGAGATGCTCTGATTTATTTCTCTATTTGTTCAGATGAGCAAATGTACACCCTACAAACAATAGCTGGGAGAAGAGGGAAACCTACATGTATCCCTTCTGCTGCCACCTTGTCTCAATGCTTTTAGTAAAATTCAACAATAAATTAAAAAAAAATTTCTCTTGCTAATTAATGATTGTACTTTTCCAGGAAGAAGTGGGTTCTAAGCTATTTACACCTATGGGTTCATAACAAGTACCTATGGCCTTTCAATTCCCCTCACCCTTTCCAAAATTGAAATGTTTTAATCAAGCCACCTTAATTTTAAAAGCATTTTGAAATGAGTATTAGACCATTTAAAACTCTTACTTAGAAATTCCCAAATGTCCAGAATAACAAGTAAACTTTATTTTATGGGACAACCATCACTAGCTAAAAACCAAGCCTTCTAATGATAAGGTTAAGCAAGACTTAAATTAAACAGAGAAAATTCTTTCCCATCTTTCTCACAGTAAGTGGGAATAGTCCAGGAAGCATCATAGATTTTAGAGATATAAGGAATCTTTAAGATCATCTCATTCAGGTTTCTTAATCTTTTTTTGTGACTTGGACCTCTGGAAAAGCTTATGGGCACTATTCAAAATGATGTTTGTAAATAATTTGAAGGAAATATTAAATTTCAATTTTTGAAAACAAAGATGTATTTCCTTTTCCCATCTAAATTCATGGACCCTCTGAAATCTAGCCACAGACCCTTGGGAATAAGAAAAAAGGGAAGGAATAAGCATTTATTAAGCACCTACAATGTGCTAGGCACTGTGCTAAGCACTTTATAAATATTATCTTATTTGCTTCTCACAACAACCCCAGGAGGTAGATGCTATTATCCTCACTTTACAAATAAAGGAACTAAGGCAAAAGGAGATTAAAATTGTTCAGGGTCACATAGCCAGAAAATGTTTTGAAGCTAGATTTGAATTCAGATACCAGGCATTATGCCACCTAAGGGGGAGACCACAACTCCTACATTAAGAGCCAATGATCTACCCCAATCCCTTTATTTTACAGTTGAGGAAAACAAAATGTGATTAATTCACAAAAGAAAAAAGTAAGTTTTTGATGAAAGCTAGTTTTTCTTGTTTTTGGTGTTCTTACAAAATTGACTTGAATTTTTCATCTTCAAGATTTGCTTTACATATAGTAGGCAGTTTAGTAAAACCTTGTTGAATTGAATCTATGACTCTGTTTCTTGGTCTGTATATTACTTTTTGTTTTTCGAATTAGCTGTGCTCTATTGGAAGAATTGCAGCAATCAGTCCCCTGGTCCTAAGAACATTATGTGTCTTTAAAAAGCAGGGATGTTTGGGCCATAAATTCCTTGTCCTTAGGTTCAAGCATCAGCCTCAAGCTGCACAAGAAATTTCTTAATTTTTTCTTTAACCCAAACAATGGTCATAATGAAGTCAAGACATAGGTCAAACTTTCTGAGGTGTTCTTTTCCTTGTCCAATCTATTACAGAGAAGCCAGACTGACTGAGTCATTTTCCTAGCTCAGTCCTACTGGAAACATGATTTAGCAATGTACTCATTTCAACAAAATGCCATTTTTAAAAAACTAAAAAACAAAAGCCAACCATAACAATTTTGGATTCTTAGGTTTCACTGTTTCTCAAACAAAACAAAACTTTGCCTAGGTGGCATTGCAGGATTAACTAGAAAGAGAACATCAGAGATCACAAAAGATCAAAGTCCTTATTATAAAGAAGAAGAAAATGAGAACTGGAGACCTGTGAGGTGACTTGCTCTGGTTTACAGAAAGAGTGGTCTCTGACAAAACAGGGATTCAAATTCAGGGCCTCTGACTCCTTATCTTAAGAATTTGTGAATTCTAAATCAACAATGCAAGTTGTAGGACCACAGTGATGTGCTAACCAAATCAAACTGCTTCACTGTATAGAAATGGATTTTACAATGAATAGTATTAATTAACATTGGATTCTATTGATAAATGAAAACACTTGATTCAGTAAAAAATGAATTACACATAAATATGAATTTAAATCTAGTCCATGATGGATTTTCAATAACCAAATAAATATTAAGCCTTTTTTTTTTTAAAGGGAGGTTTTCCTTTCCTACAGAGAATGAGTCTTTTAATATAGCCTTGCAATAAATGGCCATGATTTCATTTCACAGAAAGATCAAGGAACACTTAGAGCAGCAGCACCAAAATACAAAGAGGAGGCATGCAAAGGACAGTTTCATTTGGAATCGTCTGGCACTTAAGAGCTTCCCCATTTTGGTTTCTGATTAATCATTCACTTTTCCCCCCTCTTCTCTGGACAATCCTATTATTCTTGCTGTTAGTACTACTATTATAATGAGTTTCTATGAAGACAGGAAAAAAAGTCAAGCTTTTAATAAAATGTCCTTGAATTCCTTTTCCCCCGGAAAACAAAGCAGCAACATGATCATACTTATCTGAACTACAAAGCCTTAATAATGAAAAATGCTTGATTCCTTTAATCCCTTAACCCATCTACAAATTTTAATCTCTTTTCCTTAAATAGTCTGATTTAGGAGTTTTATCATCTTGGTTCACTGTTGTTTTTTGGTGGAGTGTTGCTTTTGACCTAAAATGTAGCAGTTGGCTGAATCCAGGTGGTCATAAATGGCCAACATATTAAACAGGTTTACAAATTGTGAAGTGGTAACTTGCGGCATCTTCTGTCTTTAAAACTTGCTGTTTTTCCTCCCTCCCCACATAGACACACGGATTGGTATCTTGTACCCTAGAGGTTCATCCCTATTATAAAACAACAACTCAGTTGGCTTCCTTTTAGTCTTACTTCCATAGGAAGCAGATACTTGGCAAATTGGCAAGGGAAGGAGGGATCAGCTGTGGAAGTTCTGCACTGTCGCCTGTTTCTGGGAGAGTCGGAGGAGCTCCTCTCGAATGGCTTTGATGAGAGAAGCGGAGGAATGCCCTGGTTGAAGATCTTCGGTAGAACTGGTGTTGTTGTAGCACAGCCCTGGCCCCTGGAGGCTCCTGTGGGGGTGGTGAGCAGGTGGTACGGAGGGCTCTCTACTTGAAGTCCTTGGCACCTGAAACAATGGTGAAGAAGAATAGTCTTGGTGTCCAAGCCCATGAGTCTGAAAAAACACAGTGAGAATTACTATACTTCTTGAAGAACTATTATTAGGACACAAAACAAAACAGCTAAAGGTAGTAACACATTCTCCTTTCATCACCTTCTCTCGTTTTCCAGTCTCTAACTGGGATTCAGCCAGGCCAGTTTTTATTCTTATCTTTCCCCACCCTTTTACCTGAAGCTAGAGGGAGAGGGCAAGGCAGCAAGGGGAGCCTTCCCACCAGAGAAAGCATGAATGTGTCAATGTGGGGTGATAGGAAGGCAGGATCCTTGGGGATAGGAATGGACATGCCTAGAGATGAACTGAGGAAGCAGGAAAAGTTACTTTCACAAAACTTGGAAAGATCCAAGATTTCTAATCAATGTAATGACCAATCATGAGTCTAGAAGACTGATAATAAAGTATGTACCCACCTCCCTGACAAAGAAAGGTGATGAATTCAAGATAGAGGATGAGATCCACATATTTGGACATAGACAAAGAGGGAATGCTGTGTTTGACTATGCATAATAGTTACAAAAATTCCGTTTTTCTTGTTTTGTTTTGTTTTCTCAACAGGGTTTAGGTAGAGTGTACACACACACACACACACACACACACACACACATACACACACACACACAATTTTAATTACTAGTTTAAAAAATTTAACTTGGACCTGTAGGGAACTTCTAGTAACTTTGTTTACTAATATACATCTGTACTCCTGTAAACAGAGAGTGAGTTGCCTGGGTCACTGAGAAGTTAAATGACTTATCCTAAGTCACACAGTCAGTGTGTGTCAGAGATGGGACCTGAACTCCCTAATGTATTATTAACAAACTAACTTCTACAAGATTATACCAAGATCAATTCTGATGGATTGGTTCTCAATTCAGGCCAGTTCCAATGATCTTGTGATGAGGAGAGCCATCTATACCCAGAGAGAGGACTGTAGGAATTGAGTGTGGATCACAACATAGCATTTTCACTTTTTGTTGTTATTTGCTTGTATTTTGTTTTCTTTCTCATCCCCCCCTTTTTGATCTGATTTTTCTTGTGCAGCAAGATAATTGTATAAATATGTGTATATATATTGGATTCAACATTATATATATATGTATATATATATATATATTTTAACATGTTAATATATATTGGATTACTTGCCATCTGGGGAAGGAGTAGGGAAAAGTGGGAAAATTTTGTAGCACAAGGTTTTGCAAGAGTCAATGTCTAAAAATTATCCATGCATATACATATATATATATTTTTTTTATTAAAGCTTTTTATTTGCATAACATATGTATGGGTAGTTCTTCAACATTGACCCTTACAAAGCTTTCCATTACAATTTTTTCCCCCCTACTCCCCACCCCTCCCCTAGATGGCAGGAAGTCCACTACATATTAATTATATTAAAATATATGACAAGTCGAATACTTGTATACATATTTCCATACTTATCTTACTGTGCAAGAACAATCATAGCTACATGAACAAAAAATATCTAAAAAAGGAAAGCCAATACAAGCAAACATCAATAGAGAACATGAAAATGATATGTTGTAGTCTACATCTCATTTCCCTCTCTCTGGGTGTATATGGCCTTCTTTACTGAACAATTGGAACTGGTTTGAAACATTTCATTGTTGAAAAGAGCCATGTCCATCAGAATTGATCATCATATAGTCTTGTTGTTGTTGCCATGTATAATGATCTCCTGGTTCTGCTCACTTTACTCAGCATCAGTTCATGCAATTCTCTCCAGGCCTCTCTGAAATCATCCTGCTGGTCATTTCTTACAGAACAATAATATCCCATGACATTCATATACCATAATTTATTCAGTCATTCTCCAATTGATGGGCATCCATTCAGTTTCCAGTTTCTAGCCACTACAAAAAGGGCTGCCACAAACATTCTTGCACATGTGGGGCCCTTTCCTTCCTTTAAGATCTCTTTGGATTATAGGCCCAATAGAGACACTCATGCATATGTTTTGAAAATAAAAAGCTTTAATTAAAAAAAAATAAAAAATAAGGATCCCTGAAAAAACAAAAACAAAAACAAAAAACTTCCAGTTAAGGCTGACAGAAGTCAAGTAAATGATCTAGGAGTTCTGCAGTGTGTTGTGTCCCAAGGGTTGAGTGGGGTTTTTTCTCACTCTAGGGTTATAGGGGATAAAGTTGAACACAAAGTAGGAGAAGGGATGGCAATGATAGCACCTGAGGTTTAGAAAAGAAGCAGGACATGGGTATGAGAAAAATATTAGAAACAAGCAAGCAAAACAAACACACAAAAAACCCCAAATATATGTAGAGAGATTTAAAAAAATCTACTTGCTCTTTGTATGTCACTTATGAAAAAGAGCAATATGAGCTAAAAACAAAACCAAAACACCAAAATACATTGGTTAACATTTGTACTTTGTAGATAAACCAACAAGTTATAGTGTTTAATTAAAATCTCTCTTAGATGTGTATGTATGCAAGAGGGCCAAATAAGGATTTCAATGGTTCTTCTGATCTGGTATTTCAGAGGATATCTTACCCCTGGATTAAGTAAAAAGATGCCTTTAAAAGAAGAATATAATACATAGGTCAAAACTACTTACAGCCACTTGAGGAAACATTCAGATTTCTTTCTATTAAAATTAGAACGTAGAGTTTGGGAAACTTTTAGTTTGTATGTCGAGGGTTGTAATTCCAGGCAATATAATTCTATCAGTATGAGTCAACACCTTCTCCAGAATGCATAGTTTCAGTGTTGCTTAGAACACTGAGAGGTTAAATGATATGCCAGTATGTGTCTGATGTGGCACTGAAATTCAAGTGTTCCAGCCTTCCCAGGTAAGCCCTAGAGGAATTTTTGCCCTAAAGCCCTGTTAAATGATTGAGTGCCTCTCCTTGAACAATATCTCAGGGAAGTTTCAACCATGGTTCATTTCACTCCCTCTTTCTTAGGCAGCCATCGTTGTTCAAATCCTTGATGCTCATTCACCCTTTCTTTCCTTCTCCCCACCCCAGCTTGTTCTTCTAGAACCATGATCAGATTAATTCTGCCATTATTCCAGGATGGCATATGTCAATCTACTTTCCTATAACCCCACTCTCTATGGCCTTAATTTTCAGGTCAGAAGCATTCCCTCCTTAGATACCACTTCTGAATAGGAGTTGTTTTCCTCCATCAGAACATAAGCTGTTAAGGGTCAGAGACAATCTTTGCTTTTGTATTTGTTTGGCACAAAATAGGTCCTTAATAAATACTTTTTTATTCATTCATAAGATATTAGATATAGAGTTGGAAAGGACCTCCACAGCCATATAGTCCAACTCTTCCATTTTATAAAGAAGCTAAGTGACTTTTTTTTTTTGCTTTTTGCTGAGGCAATTGAGGTTAAGTGACTTGCCCAGGCTCATACAGCTAGGGAATGTTAAGTGTCTGAGACCAGATTTGAACTCAGGTCCTCCTGACTTCAGGGCTGGTACTCTATCCATTATGCCACCTAGCTGCCCCTAAGTGACTTTTTTTTAAGGTCACACAGTTACTAAAGGGGCAGTAATCAGATTCAAATCTGAATCTGGGTCTTCATCCTTGAAATAAATCTTTCTTTCCACTGTTTCATGATGCCTTTCATTCATTCATATAGATAGAGATATCTTGTTGTATTCCTAATAAATGCTTTTTGGATTTAAAAGTGATTCTACTCAATACTTTTGATATTATATGTCTAAATAAGAGTTAATGAATTAAAACAAAAAAAAATATGCCTAAAGCTATGGCTGGGGTTAAATTAGCCTCTAGCAGCAATTACTGGAAACTTTATAATCTCTAGTCCACCAAAGAATGATAGAGATATATTAAAGTGATGATTTTTCAGCATTAGCGAGTAAGTTCATTGCTTTTTTTTTTTTTTTTTTTGCCTTTTGCTGAGGCAACTGAGGTTAAGTGACTTGCCCAGGGTCACACAGCTAGGAAGTGTTGTGTCTGAGACCAGATTTGAACTCAGGTCCTCCTGACTTCAGGGCTGGTGCTCTATCCACTGTGCCACCTAGCTGCCCCAAGTTCATTGCTTATTACAGCTTTTTGTTGCTCAGTCATTTCTTTTCATGACTCCATTTGGAATTTTCTTGGCAAAGATACTGGAATGGTTTGCCATTTCCTTCTCTAGTTCATTTGACATATAAGGAAAGGGAAACAGGGTTAGTTAAGTAACTTGTACAGGGTCACACAACTAGTAAATATCTAAAACCAGATTTGAATTTAGGAAGATGAATCTTCCTGCTTCCAACCCTAATGAACTATCCACTTGCACCATCTAGCTGTCCTATATTAATCAACCTCTGAATTTCCCCACACCCTTCCATATTAATTATTATTATTTTTTTTTTTGCTGATGCAATTGGGGTTAAGTGACTTGCCCAGGGTCACACAGCTAGGAAGTGTTAAGTGTCTGAGACCAGATTTGAACTCAGGTCCTTCTGACTTCACTTTCACATTGTTTAATCTTTTGAGTCATATCCAACTCTTTAAAACACCATTTGGTAAAGATACTGGAGTACTTTGCCATTTCCTTCTCCAGCTGTTTTTGGTTTTGGTTTTGTTTTGTTTTTTAAATAGATGAGGAAACTGAGGCAAACAGGATAAAGTGACTTGTCTGGGGTCACACAAATAATAAGTTTTTGAGATCAAATTTGAATTCAGGTCTTCCTGACACCAGATCCATTATGCCACCGAGTTGCTTTCCATATGGCAGAATCATGCTATTTATATAATGAGTTCCTTTAATGGTGTTTCACAAATGCAAAATACTTTTTTTCTTTTTAACTGGGCAAAGTACTAAAGCCCACATGGCTGAAATCTATTTTAAGGCATTCTATAGGAGAAAAACATTCTAAAGATAACTTTCTATCCATGAATAAAATTTGGGATATAATAAAAAGAATCCTAAATCTCAAGTTAAGAAACTTCAATAAATTATAGAGAAAAACAAAACAAAACAAAACAAAAAAACATTCTGATCAACACAATGATTAACCAAAAGTCCAAAAGAATGGAGATAATCACACCCTTCAACTTCTGAGCAAGAGATTAGGATAAAGAACTTAAAATGCAAAGATATGCATTTTTCAAGCATGGCTAAAGTGAGAATTTGTTTTCCAGACTAGTGAGGTATATATTGAGCAGTTTGTTTTTTAAAAAATTAGCTCGATGTGGGGTGGGGAAAGAATAGAATAGATGGAGCCATTTACAAAAATACTTGTTATTTGAAAAACAAATTAAGAATTATTTAAAAAAAAAAAAACCTGAATTTAAATGCTAGCTCAGCTATTTACCACCAAGACAAACTTCAACAAGTTGATTAATAGCTCTAGACATCTTTTTCTTCATCACAATATTCCTTCCAGTTCTAAATCCTTTCATTGGTGAGATGGAGAACTATAGATATGAAATATTATTGATGCTGGCATATAGAATATTTTTGTTAGTTTTGCTTAGGTATTTTTTCTTCTTTGTAACAAGGAAAGCTATACTATTGGTGGAAAAGGACTTATCCAGAACTGATTACAATGTACAAACAAAAGACATCATTGAAGCTGTTTTTTATTTTTCAAGTTTTGTTTTTGTTTTTAACAAATCCTCTGTTCCAAATTATCTGAAATGTTATTTTGTCTACTCAAGTATAGGATGCAATCTAATCCTTTCATGTTAAAGTAAGAAAACTTAAGTGATATGATCAAGGTTATATACAAAGTATATTCATTGTAAATTCATTTATTTGAAGTTTTGGCATAATGTCAAAGACAAATCAGGCAGTCTCCTCAGAGATAGAAGAAACTACTCTTTAGGAAAACAGATGAGGACATTTGCAGAAAGTACTTGTGCCAACATGATATAAGGTTTGCATTCACATATTAGCTAAATTTTCTCTCAAGGATGAGGAACCATTTTCTTATGGAACCAATGATAAGGTGAGCTAGCTATCTCAAAATTAATTGGCTATTTGAAATGATTCAAATAATCACCTAGTAAGACATCACTAGTGAGAATCTTTTTTTTTTAAACCTATTACAAATTACATATGGTGATTAATGCAGGCAAATAAGATAATATATATTTAAGAAGTTATGATTTCAAAGGTGAACTCCATGCACATATCAATAAAATATTGCTTGAAAGTCCACTTTAGGTAATTCTTGTCATATCTTCTGATTGTGAGTATACTCCAAAGCTCCATCCTGGTCTTTCTCTTCCATTCTCTTGAGGTTCTCACTAGGTAGCTTCATCAGCTCTAAAGGGTTCCATCATTATTTCTGTATAGATGACTCATATTTCCATTTTTAGTACTAGCCTCTGCTCTAAACTCAAGGTCGTATCAACTGTCTGTTTGACATGCCTAACTGGATAGCCTATAGTTATCTCAAACACAACATGTTATCTTTCTTTGAAAAGCCATCTGTTTTCCTAAATTCCCTATTTTTGTTGAGGATACCACTAACTTTTTAGTCTCTTAAGTTTGAATCTTGATACCAAATCTCAACTCTTCACACTTTCTCATCCCACACATCCAAGTCAGTTGCCAAATGTTTTTATTTCTATCTTCATATCTATGAGATCCATTCCCTCCTTTCCACTCATACAACCATCACTTTGTTCTGTTTCCTCACCTCTTTCAAGTCTACTGTAATAGTCTCCTTTTTGATGTCCCTGACTCAATCAAGTCCCTCTCTCTCTCCAATCTACTATGCTGCCACTAAATTAATTTACTATGACATATAAAAAGTTCGAGATACAGTTTCTAGTTAATAAATAATTTTATTAATTATGTTCACAAATAATTAATAAAAGGATGATTATCTGGCTGTCTCTCCTTAACCAAAAACTATGGAGCCCACTCATTGCTTACATTTCCTTGGAAGAGTGGGTATTCCCAACAGGTATAGCAACTAATGAGAATGAATATTATAACGAGGGATGGTCTTATTTCTAGTGAAGAAATTCTGATCAGTCTTGATCAAAGAAACTTATGTATGCCTATACTACCCCATCTAGGGCAATCTAAACAAAAAGGGGAATCCAATTCCACCCAGACCTGTCTGACTAAAACATAATGGGCCAGAATTCACCAATTCACCTAACCTAGAATTTCTTTATCTTTTGATCAGATCTAAGTTTTCTATCTTATTATCATCTCTGCATTTCAAAGGCTGTCTAAATAACTTCAGGGGCTGATTTCTGAATGAGGAAATAAGAAAGGGGAAAAAAATCTTAGTCCTAATTTAATAATTGGTTTTTAATACGAGAGAAAAAAAATTTCATTTCCTAAAGCACAGATCTGAACATGCCACCTTTGTACTCAATAAACTATAGCCATTACTTACTATCTCTAGGATCAAATATATATGCTTTCATTTAAAGCTCTTCACATGCCCTTTCCTAAATTTCCAGTCTTCTCACACATTACTCTCCTCTCCTCTCTGTCATCTAGCCATAGTGGCCTATTTGATGCCCCTTGAACAGGTCACTCCATCTCCTTTCTCTGGGGCTTTGAAAAGGCTGTCCTTCATACCTGGAAAGGTCACTCTCTTCAACTCCACCTCTCAGAGTACAAGGTTTCCTTCAAGTCTCAGCTCAAGAGCTATCTTCTGCAGGAGGTATCTCCTGCTCCCACCTCTTACCCCTAGCTGCTACATCTCCCCATCCAAGGTGACATGATGTTACAAATTATTTGCATGTACCATGTACGGAAAACTCTATATGTATCTGTTGTCTTCCCCATCAATAATGGTTATTAATATTAACAACTAGCATTTACACAGTACTTTAAAGTTTTCAAAGCACTTTATATATATCTCATTTGACCAACACAACAACTCTGTGAAGTAAATGCCACAGTCACATAATAAGTGTCTGAGGCTGGATTTGTACTTGGCTTTTACTGAAAGCTAGTCCAGTTGTAAGCATTGTAACATTAGGACCCAAACTCCTTGAGGGCTGGAATTATTTTGTTTTTGTCTTTATATTCCTAACTTAATATGGGACCTGACTTCAAAAGTGCTTAATAAATGACTATTGAATTAGTAATTGATTATGGTCTAGCATCTGTTTCATAGAAAATAGGACATTCTGTTAAAGAGAACAGACAATAAAAATAATTTCCCTCCCACTTTTGATTTTATGATTTTGCAATTAAAACCTAAAATCTGAATATCAGCTAAGAGGACACAAAACAAATATAATTTTATTAAAATTTGTTTTAGTTTAATAATTTTCCTCAACTTTTTATTTATGCTTTTTGCTGATTTCTTTTATAGTATTAATGGCATCATCATTTTCATCAAAATGGCTTAGATTTTATAGTTTTATTAGGGGGTTATAATTCATAGTTTATTTGTTGAGAACATTGTTTACAATATAAAATGATTTTTGGTTTTTGGTTTTATTAAGGAACATGGAGGTAAACAGCCAAGAGAAGGAGAAAACAAAGCAAGACAACAAAGTAGCTGAGGAAGAGTGGAAAGGAGAATCCCAATGATATCTAAATTATGACAGAGATTTTAATATGATTCAAACACAAACTGCTCACAGCATCTCTCCTCCCTGATTCATTTACAATAGAAAATGATTTTTGGTTTTATTAAGAAACATGGAAGTAAACAGCCAAGAGAAGGAGAAAACAAAGCAAGACAACAAAATAGCTGAGGAGGAGTGGAAAGGAGAATCCCAATGATATCTAAATTATGACAGAGATTTTAATATGATTCAAACACAAACTACTCACAGCATCTCTCCTCCCCGATTCGTCTTCCCCATGATAGGAGGGCCATCCTGGCCCACTATACTGGCCTGTTCTGCTGGATGAAATCTCTACTGGCTGTGCCCCGATCCTGCTGGCGATGCCCACCTGTGTTAGATGCTGCATCTGTGAACCTTAAGAACAAACACTTTTGTCAATATTATCATGGTCACTCAGCATGTCACATGGACTTTACAAACGTTTAAGTTAAGAAGGCAGATAATAAGGACTAATATTTCTGTCCCACAAAAAAAGAATCTCTGTTAAGTAAATTCTTACTTCAGCATCTCTTCCCTGAGACACAGAGGTGACCCTGAACCTACAAAGCCTATGCTTGCAAATAGCACGCTGGTTGGAAGGTCCTACCAATCTGAGAGTGCTTCAACCAAGTACAGGGCTGGTGACAAAATGCATGTGTATTATCAAAGGTTATTCCTCTCCCAAATTAAATTTAGATGTTCAGCATTGGAGAGCTAGCCATAGCAACTCCAAAAGATATACTACTAAGTCACAGAAGAGGTATAATCTGCTTTGGTAGAGGATGTTACCACATCAAAGAAACCACATATTAGTGACAATGGATAAATAAGTTTGGATCTCTTTTAAATGGGCCATAGGACCCATCTGGAGAAAGTCACAGATCCCTGAAGTATAGCACAGGAACCAAAAAGAGAAATCAGGGGGAGATTTATCCAAAGTCACAAAAGTCAAAGGCACAGTTTACACAAGAGAGTCTGACTAATTGCATGCTGGAGCATGACTTCTCCAAAGTTTTACATTTACCATGTTTTCAGAGTAATTAGCACATTTCAAGTAATAAAGCATAGTTTCTCTAAAACGTGAAATCATCCATCTGTGATAGCATTTATACTGGGACAGAAATAATCTAAGCTCATTGTGTGTGTGTGTGTGTGGTATGTTTTGATTTTTTTTTTTTTTTGCAAAACTAACTCATTTTTTTTATTACAGCTTTTTGTTTTTGAAACATATGTGTGGATAATTTTTCAACATTAACCCTTGCAAAATCTTGTGTTCCAATTTTTCCCCTTCTTCTCCTCATCCCCTACCCTAGATGGCAAGTAATTTAATATATGTTAAACACGGTAAAAATATATGTTAAATCCAATATAGGCATACATATTTATACAATTATCTTGCTGCATAAGAAAAATCAAATGAAAAAGGAAAAAAAATGAGAAAGAAAATAAAATTCAAGCAAACCACAACAAAAAGAGAGAAAATGCTACATTGTGATCCACACTCAGTTTTTACAGTCCTCTCTCTGGGTGTACATGGCTCTCTTCATTACAAAAGTATTGGAACTGGCCTAAATCATCTCATTGTTGAATAGAGCCACGTCAATCAGAATGGATCATTGTATAATCTTGTTGCCATGTACAGTTATCTCCTGGTTCTGCTCATTTCACTTAGCATTAGTTCATGTCTCTCCAGGCCTCTCTGAAATCATCCTGCTAGTCCTTTCTTACAGAACAATAATATTCTATAACATTCATATACCATAACTTAGTCAGCCATTCTCCAACTGATGGGCATCCACTCAGTTTCCAGTTTCTTGCCACTACAAAAAACGGCTGCCATAAACATCCTTGCACATGTGGGGCCCTTTCCCTCCTTTAAGATCTCTTTGGGATATAAGCCCACTAGAAACACTGCTGGATCAAAGAGTATGCACATTTTGAGAACTCTTTGGGCATAGTTTCAAATTGTTCTCCAGAATGATTGGATCAAAACTAACTCAGTTTTGAATCATAATTACTCACTAAACTTGAATGTTGCTTGGGAAGAGGAGTGTTTGGGGTGGGGTGATAGATTGTGGGGGGAATACTCATAAGAGTGAAAAAGCTATTATCAATTTTAAAAAACACCTGAAAATGTTCTCACAAAAAAAATCAAGAAAAATTGACAGATAAAAAAAAATGCTCAAATAAAGGCAAATCTTCAGTTTTTAGATATCCAAAAGATCATAAAAACAAAGTATTAGAAGGCACAGAAAGTACAGGCAGTAAAAACTCAGAACATGAGGCTAATGGGTGTTCCACATTAGTGGGAGGGGTTCCCTTTTTCTCAGATCCTTTTATGAAAACAAGTGCTCTCTATATTGGCATGAGGAGAAAAACAAATCCAGAAAAGAAATGAATATCACATTAATTATTTCTTTGTCATTTCTCAAAAACTGATATAAAACTAGATTATGGAAGCTCAATTCCTTAAAGGTGAATGAGATATTTATAAAAAACACTTAAAAGTGAGTTTAATTGGTAAATCTGTAATTATAGGTGACCCTGACTTTTCAAAGGTTATGCCAACACAGCACAATCTCTGACAGGTCCCATCTTGATGAAAAGCTTTTGAATATAGATCTGGAGATGAACTATGAGCTTATTGTCTAAAGATCAATCTGGCTAAATTCAGAAAACTATTCAAGATAAAAATCATGGAACCAAAGACTGACCACAACTCATGAAGGCAAGTCTACAAGGAAAAGTGGAATTGTGTTGTGTGTCAATAGAGTGAGTGCCCACCCTGACAAAATCATGGACATTCTGGAAATTTCAAAGCAAGTAAAACCTTCATAAAGGAATAGATGTAATATTTGTGAATAAACTAAGCCACACACAACATATTTTTATGTTTCTTAGGAGGATTATTTTGGATTCATTAAAAGTGTTAGTATTTCATTTGAAACTGCACCTATTTCAATTTTTCCCAAAACGTCTAGCTTTTCTTTTTGGTGGTTTCAAAATGTTTTAAAATTTAATATTTCTATATTTGAAGCATATTCTTTTAAAATATACATTGCAATTTTTATTTTTCTGTTTTCCAGATACTTCTACCAGTTGCAAGGAAATAATTTTCAGAAATAAAAGAAAAGTAAGGATGGAGGGGGAAAATGAAAGAAAAATTATGTATAAAGATTTAGGTGGGGGCAGCTAGGTGGTGCAGTAGATAGAGCACCAGCCCTGAAGTCAGCAGGACCCAAGTTCAAAACTGACTTTAGACACTTAACACTTCCTAGCTGTGTGACCCTGGACAAGTCACTTAACCCCAATTGCCTGAGCAAAAAAAAAAAAAAAAAAAAAAAAAAAAAGATTTAAGTGAATTGATAAACTTTAAGATATTAGTAAGAATATACATGTTAATTTTTCAGACCCAAGTTTTGGAGCACAGAATTTCACTGACTTTTTAGGAATGGTCTGATAAGTACATTAAATATTGTTGTAGCTAAGGTTTAAAGTAAGAGGAAAAAAAGGAACCAGAGTAAATGTTCTCTCCTTAACAATGATCATTCTCTGTCCCTACCACTGGGGTCCCAAACTACATCTTCTACCTTGGGTTTTCAAGAGAGCTAGAGTGGGCAAAAAAGAAATGAGAAAATTGGGAAGAAGCATAAAGAGGGAAGAGGAGGAGAAAAGGAGAAATGAAGAGTTGCAGAAAAAAAAAGGATTACATAAAGAAAAATCAGGAAGGGTGCCCTGGTGAGATTAACACCTCAAAATATGGAAAAATCTTATCAGAGACACCAAAGAACCAATATTCCCCTCCTTTCTTCTCTTCTCATCTTCTCGAACCTATACCTTAAAAACTGTTTTCATAAAGTTAATAACAACAAAAACAAATCCAAAATCTAAAACAACCAATCCCTTCCTACTCCCTTCTTAAACAAAGAAATGAGTTGTAAATTTGTCCAGGCATTCTAAAGCATGTACCCATGCCCCAGAAGTTACTAAATTGTATTTACCCTCTACCTAGCTATACCACTGCTAAGTCTACATCTCAAAGAGATTAAATAAAGAAGAAAAGGATCTGTGTGTATGAAAAAAAATTAGAGCAGATATTTTCATAGAAGCCCAAAATGAGAAACTAAGGAGGGGTTCATCAATTGGGGAACAGCTAAATAAATTCTAGAATTTGAATGTAATGGAATACTGTGTCATAACAAATGATAGGATATATAGTTTCAGAAGGAACAGGAAGATTTCTATGAACTGATACAGAATACAGTGAACAAAATTAGTAGAACATGTAAACAACAGAGAGAAAAACAAATCTGAAAAACTTTCAGAACTCTAAGCAATGGCAATAATAGACTGAATTTCAGAGGACTGACAATGAATCACACAGCACTCTTCTGTTGAACTTAAACATAGAATGAGACATCATATTTGGATATGGTTAATGTGAAATTAGAACAGCCATTTCTGAAAAACACCAGGCAATCATAAGGAACTTTTTTCTCATAAGGAAAAAGCGTATTTTATGAACCAGAAAATTGAAGACAGGTGCTTTGAGCAAAAACTATTAACATATGTACCTGAAGTACCTCCAACAGGCCGGGGCCGAGCCACTGATGGTATCTCTTCTGGATAGATTCCTCGGGTGGCAAATGCAGCCTCAGCTGACGACTGGGTATGCTGTGACTCTGGTGTTATCAGTTCTGAAGATTGCAGCAAACCAGGACCAAAACTTGGTCTGAGGAAAAAAATCAGTCTGATGTCAAATAGTGTATCTTCAACCTGACTCTGATAATTTCATTATATGCCCCCCCTTATCCCTAAATAAAAAAACTCATTCTTCTAGACAGAAAAAATAAAGCAAAATTAATCACCACAAGCCTTTACAACTAAAGGTTATTTGATATAGGTGAAGGCTGCTTCTGCTTCCCTAATCTGCCTCTCACAGAATGAAACTAAGGCCTCTAAGGTCTCCTTCATATATGAAAGTTTTTCAATTATTTAAACAAACTTAAAACTAATACTTAAACTGGTAATCGCTGAATCATCTTTTCTTCAAGTTAACCATGGTTAGCTTTTTAATAATTATGTACACTGGAAAACTCATACAAAAATAGAAATTTTAAAAGAATGAGATAAAGGTAGAACCAAATAGTTGGTTCTAGAGCTAATTAGGAGCCAGTAGAATTTATTGGATAGGGAAGTGACATGGGTAGGCCTGTTCTTTAGGAAAAGCACTTTAGTAACTATATGGAGAATGGAATTAGAGTGGGGTAAAGTTCTGAGGCAGTCAGGATATGGATGATTAGGAAAGGGATAATGGCATAAAATCAACAGACCCTTGGCTTGGCCCCAAGGAATGAGTGATCAGTCAACTTAAGGGTAAGAAGATAGATCACATTCCAATGTACTCTCCTTAGACAAGAGATAAAAGAATAAAGAAAATGCTTCTAAATCAGTTTTCAGATGTACATGAGTTTCATAAAAACAAAGCATTAGAAGGAAGAGAATTTACAGAATTTAATGACTGCTCAGAAAATGAGATTAATGGGAGGAATTCCTTTTTTTCTCCTTTTTTCCCCCCAGTTTCCTACACAATAATACAATAATAACCACTCTCTTCAATATTCTTCTAATCATTATATTCTCACACTTTCCTTCTCGAGTCTTGGGCTCTTTAGGTGAAAAAAAATTTATCTGACTGACCCAGACCCACCTAGATACTGTGCAGGCAAATTCATCTCCACCCTCAGGACTCCTACACTCTTGCTCCATCAGAGCAAAGAGTTCTTTGTTTTGGGCAACCAATGGCTGGTGAGTTAGACACTCCCTTCCAACTCCTCCATTCCCCTCACTACCCACACACATAGACTTCACATTTTTTTGGTGAGAAAGAGCAGAAGCACCATGATCCTTCAAGTCTCTCAGATTCTCAACCTCCTTTATCCATGACTCTTGGTTCCACTGAAGCTGCTCTCTTCAAAATTGTCAGTGTTCTCTTCATTGCCAAATCTTATAGTCTTTTCTCAGTTTTCATCCTTTTTTGAGCTCTCTGCAGCATTTGACATGATTGATGACTATCTCATTCTGGATACTTACTTTTTCCTCTATGTGCTGTTGTGATACCATTCTGCTGGATTTCTTCTTACATATCTACACATCTGACTCAGTCTCTTTTTTTATCACCATCATGCATATCATGCTCAAGATTTTGTCCTGGGCCCTCCTCTCTAAAAACTCTCTTTCCTGGTTACTCCATCAGTTCCCACAGACATTTCATTACCATCTCTTTAAAGATGTCTCCCAAATCTACAAATTCAGCCCTGGACTCTTTCTTGGGTCCCAATTCTATGTAACACACTGATTATTAGATATTTCAGATTGAATGAACTCACAATGTCTAAAACAGAACTCATTACCTTTCCCCCCCAAATTCACCCCAGTTCCAAACTTCCCTGCTTCTCTTGAGCATAACTATCTCCTTAGAGTTACCCAGGTTTGCAAGCTTAGCCCTCATTCCATATATCCAATCAGTTATATAGATATAAAAATTTCTACCTCCACACTAGCAATACATTCCCTTTACTCAACTATTTTAATTTAAGGCCTCATTGCGTTTTCCTAGACTATTACAATAGTCTTCTAATTTTACAATCTCAAAGCTTTACTCCACTCAAATTCCATACTCTATACAGCAGGCAAAGTGCTTTCCCTAAAGAACAGGTCTAACCATAACTTTCCATAACTGTACTGGCTCCCTATTAACTAATGACCAAAAATCATCTTTAACTCATTAATTAAATCATCTTTAACTCATAAGTTAACTTTTTAAACTCATTGTTTTAAAATATCTATTCCTCTACTTTATAAGCTACATAAATTTTATGTAGCTTATAAAATATATGAATATAATTAATAAAATTAGATTATTATATAATTATGGTAAGGTTGTGGGAGTGTGTTCCAAAAGCTTGCCAATTACTGCTTTGGAATACCTTCAACTAATCAAAGAACTTTTCAAACTGTGGTGTCTAGAACTGAATCATACTTCCAGTGCAAGGGTGGATCACTAACAGAGGACAAGTCTATGTTCACTGCCTTAATTCTATACACCATGTCTTTCAATGCAATTTGAGGTTACATTTGCTATTTAAATGCTATATTATTCACTTGACTTATATTGGAGCTTGTAAAAAACCCCAAAATCTTTTTCAGGTGAATTGCCATGTAGCCATGTCCCATTCACCTTGTTTTAGTAATTATTTTTTTTAACCCAAGTGTAAGCCTTTCTATTTATTTCTATTCGGTTTCATTTTGTAAGATTAGGCCCAATATTTATGATACCATTAAGAAGGCTCTGACTGCTGCTAAAGATTCTTATATTTCATGCAGTGGAACCACTGCTGGATCTATTCTCAAATTCTGCCACTTAACCACCTGTGTGACACTGGGCAAGTGGTTTAACTTTTCAATGCCTCCATTCACTCAAATGTAAAATGAAAGGTTAAAAGGACTTTTAAGGTCCTTTCCATCTCTCAGTATATACTATGATCCTTCACTCATTTCCCCAAACATCTATTTTGTGCTCACTACTTTAATATCTTCCAATTCCATACACACTTTCAGGAGATAACTTCCTTCGGAATACATGAGATTATGATCATAACCTCACTTATCTTCTCTCTACTTCTGTTCTCTACTTCTCTACTCATTCTTTATTCTTTCCCTTTGATCTGAGAGTTATCCTTTCTCCTTTATCATCTTCTTCAAGTCACTGCAGACTCAATCAATTCTAATTTTATTAGTATCATTAATCTCTCCCACTCTTGTTTCTCTCCTTCTCTCTTCAAACACACAAAGGTTTTCTCTATCTCAAAAAGTATTTTGTCAACTTCATGATACCTTCTTGATACCAGAAGCTAGTATCTTATTTCTACTTATTTTTTCCCTGTGGAACTTCTTGAATGAATCATATCTGCTTTCTCACTTCTACACTACCTCTGTCATTTGTTTTCCTGCAATCTGGCTGTCACAGAAATAATCTCCACCCTCAATGATCTATCCTCCAGGAAGTCTATATTCTTGCCTTCTTTTCCAAATTCTATCTATCCTTGCCTGCTTAGATTTAGTACCAATTCTTTCATGAAACTCTCCCAGATAACCCCCAATGGCAATTATCTTTCTCTCTTCAAAACTCTTATGGCACTTCTAGGTCATATGATCCATAAGATTATATAACTTTTGAGCTGTTGGAAGAGTTTACATAAATCATCTAATCTCAGGATCTATTTACAGGAAAGAGAAGGGAGTTCCAAGAAATAATGGTAGAGTCCAAACTAGAATTAAACTCTGCTAACTCCTAACTAATCTAATTCATTTACTGCTTCAGCCATCTTGTCTGGGATTTGAAGATGATGAGATTCTAAATGGACTGAAAATGTTCTTGGATACTGGAGAAGGAGAAAAAAAGGCTGAATTTGATTACCTGGTAAGGCTGAATTTTAACAACAATATATGATACTAATTTCAGGCAATGAAATCTCATGATGCCATGCCTGTCAATATTCTTTTACTGTAAGTCTTTCCATAAGCATTGATCTATCCAGCTACAATGTGGTATAACAGAAGCAATATGGTATAGTATCTTCTTACTATGTGAGGTTGGGCAAGTGTGAATTTAAGTTTCTTCATCTGTAGAATAGGAATTATGATAATTGTACTATTTTTGCTTCCTTATAGTACATTGAGTACTTAACTGTTAAAGAGTTCAAATGTGGCAATACCAATGTACTCAGTGAGCTAAACAGATGGCTATAGAGATAATGGCAAGAGACTTCATCCCATGTATCCCATGTTTATCTTCTGTGGAAAAACCGAACTAGGATTTAACTTCAGGTATGATATTCCCTTAAGCCTCATCATGACTGCCATTTACCATTCTGATTTTCCTAATCTTATATTTGTTGTCTTTCTCCCTCTTTAAGCTACCTCTTTAGGGTTACTCTGTGAATTTTTCATTTCATAAAAGAACTTATTCAAGCTTATAACTAAGCAGTTAAAGTTTAAAGAAAATGCTGCCCATTCTCTTAGGTGATCTAACCTGTTTTATGTTTAGTCTGCGTGACCACGGTAGTTAAGCTCATGAAGGACATAGATTGTACCTTTGTAAATGAAGCAATCTGCTTTTCCAATTACTGTTTGAACTACAAACTCCATGGATATTAACCACAGGTCAAAGTCGCCCTTGTCTGTGCTGTGCTGCCCTGAAGTTAATATCTTGTAATGACTGCAGAGCTGGGTTTCTCCTCACTAAAGGTATAATTAAATGAATGCAGATCTAGTTTAGGAAACCTTTTAGAATCTGTACCACCATTCTCACATTCCAAAGAAAAAAGTGGATAAAGAGGGTCCCAAAACCCCGGTGAAAAGGGGACCCAGAAGGACACAGCCATAACAGCAACATCAGCAAAGTTGGTATCCTTACCTATATAGCCCTTCCTGAGGAAGGAAGTTGGAATGAAATAGTTAAGTTGGTGGGAGTTGGTAATTGGGAGTTAAGTGCAGATTCCCCGAGCTGAACATTTTCTCATGATGATAACCCCTAACTGATGGATTTGCTACTTTACCACATATCTTTAAACTAACTATTTGTTGGGGAAGTATTGGAGATTCAGGAATGACTTGAGCTAGGTAAATTCTAGGGTTCCTTTAGACTCTAAGATTCTATAATGTTATTTGCCAGTGTGAATCCTGAGCTCTAACTTAGTATATGACTCATAGTCTGAAAGAAAATAAAGAGAAAGAGGAAACAAGAAAAGAAGCTAAGTGGGGGCTGTGAGAACTAGAGAATACTCGTGAGTGTGTGTGTGTGTGTGTGTGTGTGTGTGTGTGTGTGTGTGTGTGTGTGTGTGTGGTGTATTTTTCTACCTCTCTGCCAACAGCCTTCTCACCCTGACTATACCTCCACCCTACAGCCTGTTCTTTTGAGGTCAGGTGTACTTTACTCCCAGCTCTATTCTTCTCTGTAAAGACCTCAGCGTCTCTCTGCCAACAACCTTGTTTCTATGTGGGCATCTGCCTGCTCCCCCATCTTAGAGCTTTCTAGCTCCCCTTTTTGTATTATCTTTCTCTATTAGAATATCAGATCCTTTAGGGTAAAGGCTGGGTTTTTTTATTTGTATTTCTATTCCCAATGCCTAATGCAATGCTTAAGACTAAGTGCTTAATAAATGTTCTATTTATCTGTCTGAATGAGCATGAGTATATAAGACAGTTGGGTGAGTCTGTGTTTGTACAAGGAAGAAAAAAAAAGTGTGCATGGAAGAAAAAGTGGGGCAAAAAGTAAGAAAGAAGTGCCTAAGAAAATCCAGTTCTTTTCACTTTTTGAAAAGTGTCATGGAGTGTGATCCTGGGAAATCACTTAACCCCAATTGCCTCAGGAAAAAAAAAAGTTACCATGGATTGTATGAAGACAATTTCAGCATTTTTCTCTATTATCCTGGACATCTAAAAAGACATTGCTAAGACAGGGTTTTCTCTCATGTGCCCACAATACTTAAAAGGAAAAATTATAGGAAATATAATGTTTGATATACAGTACAGTACAAATTTCTTATGCTTGTTTTAGAAGCAAAAAGGCAATTCATGAGACTAATACAAAATACTGTTCCTTCTGAAAATATTACCTTGATAAGGGACCCGATGCCGATGGAGGAGTCATTCCATAGTCTTCATATCGCTGAGGGAGGGGAGGGGGCAGATAAAGGAAAGGAGAAAAAGAAGATAGGACAAATATTTATATTTATTATAAAGTGGCAAGAATAAACATCACTTGTTTAGTTTTGCAGATTTTTCCTTTCAGGAGTTTATCGGTCCCACAAAATTTTATCTTGCAACTGATGTATGACACTGCCAGAGAGTGCTAAGTGCTTTAGTCACACAAATCAAAGTACCAGGTTTCAATCACGGATGGAGCTAATTATGACAAAAATTAGAAACAAATATTTTTAAATTTCTTATTTTTTGAAACAAATCTAACTTTACAATAACAGTTAAACATTAAAGAATACTATACTTAAAGACAATAAATGGAACAAGGGTTAAATCAGTAAACTCACAGGTATGATTTAAAGCTTTCTAACTATCCTTTATCAACTTTATCAACTTCTAACTCATATAGATAGAATCTAATTAGGATGACATTTTACGTAAGTTATCCTGAGTCATAAAGGTAACTCAGAAGGTAGTTTAGAGTCAGGTCTCTTCCAAGAAGCAAGGGTGTCGGGTTCAAGGATTTCAGGGACTTCAGACCAAAGTACTATCAAACGTACATGTAGTTTCCTCACAGTTCTTGGCTTTGTGTTCCCCACTAAACATCCTCTTACATTCATGAGCTTTTTTATTTTATTGGTTCTTAAGATCCCAATACTCAGTTATCTCTAAGGGGTTATTATTGCCAATGAGAGGAGCAATACCTGATGAACTTGGACCCTCTACACTGAGACTAAAGCAACTATGTTTCTAAGACAAAGCAGAAAAACTCCAAGTTTAGCCAGAGATTTTGGCGTTTTCTTATAGCTGCTTGCCTGAATAAGGAGTAAGGAGTACTCTCTAGAATTTAGAAGTTTTATTGCTTATGGTGGGTACTGTAGACAGATTCCTTTAGCTAGGGCTCCTCAGAATTGATTTAAAAAAATTCTAATAATATTTTATTTTTCCAATTACATGTAAAAGATAATTTTCTTTTTCTTTTTTTTTGGGGGGGGGGAATTTAATCATTTCATTAACAAGGATAACAGGTTATTTTAAAAAAAAAACCGATCATTTGGCCATCTCGTTTAGACCAAAGACAATTTATCAAGGTTCTTGGGACTTATGAGGAGAGAAAATGTGAAAGGAAAAAAAAAATGGAAAAATAGATGACAGTGACAAATGACAAAAATCAAAGGGGGCAATCCCCTTTGATAACATTGACAAAATCAAAAAGGACAGATAAAAGACACAAAGAAAAAAAAGTAGATGTCTTCCTTCTTCTAGATAGTAAAGATAGTTTTCAACATTCATTTTTGTAAGATTTTGAGTTTCCTTACTTCCACCCTCTTCAAGACAGCAAGCAATCTGACATTGGTTATATATGTACAATCATTTAAAATATACTTCCATATTAGATATGCAGAACTGATTTCTATAAGGGCCTATAATATCCCTTCTACAGCACCCTGTTTTCAATATGTTCTTTTTAAAGTAGGTTCCACATAATTATATAAACTAATTGGAACCTTGCAATAATTTGAAAAGTTTTAAGAAAAAAATTTAAAGTGAAAAAAAAAATTAAAGTGTTCTTGTCCCTTCTAGTGTGGTAAGAGGACAGGAATTTGAAATAAGAGGTCCGGGTTTTAAATACTAGCTCTATTATTGGATTGTATTGTCATTAAAGAATCTTACTAGTGTGAAAGAATACTAGCTCTGGAGTCAGAGGAAGCTGGTTCAAATTCTGTCTTTGCTATTTACTGCTTATGTGATCTTGGGCAAAGTCATGCTTCCTCAACTGTAAAAAGTAAAATGATTTGAATTAGATGGTCTCCAAAGTCGCTTTTAACTTTAGATCTATGGTCCTACAGCTCCAGAACTGTGATCCTAAAAAAAAGAAAAAGAGGAGAAAAATACATGGTGCACAATTAAAACAACTCCAACCTGATCTATTTAAATCAAATATTGACAAAGAATAATCTATACTGCAGACAAAAATTGAGGTCAGTGTGAAATTGATTCTTTAGTGATTTGAAAAAAAAAGATACCAAAAGTGTGGGAAAAGAAATATTACCTTACTACTTATAAAATGTAACCAAAAGAATATAACTTCTGATAAATATACATACTTTCCCATCTATATGAAATCTTTATGAAAATAGTTTACATATGAGACATCTAGGTGGCTCAGTGGATAGAGCACCAGCCCTGAAGTCAGGAGGACCTGAGTTCAAATCTGGTCTCAGACACTTAACATTCCCTAGCTGTGTGACCCTGGGCAAATAACTTAACCCCAATTGTCTCAGCAAAAAAAAAAAAAAAGAAAAGAAAAAGAAAAGAAAATAGTTTACATATACATTGAAGGCATACTTACCTAATCAATAAGCATGTATTAAATAGCTTAATATTAAATATTAATTAATTGAAATATTAAATATGCTAGGCAAAGGGCTGTAATACGAATATAAAGAATAAAACAATAACTTCTCTCAAGAAGTATACATTCTAACAAGGAAGACAAGTACATATTTAAATATATAAAGAATAAATACAAGGATTATCAGGAGGAAACAAATTTTCAAAGTGTCTCCTGTCAAAATTACATAAAAGATATGAGGAGCACAATGCTCTGATTATTAATGCATTAATAACTTATAAAAAGATTTATAGTCAATAAATACAAATTCTAATTTGAAGAGAGATTTCCTATAGATGGTGAGGTCTTCCAGATGCATCTTTTTGAAAAGGGCATGGTGCTATTATTACATCAAACCCTATAATCTTGTAAAGTCTCTTCAATTATATTTATAATCACTCAGAAGAATTGGGTCTCACATATGTATAACATAAAAAAAATTCAAGCTGATGAAAAATGCCTATTGTCTAGACCAGTGGTATAAAACTCAGAAATGGATCACTGCAGCCATATATTGACTCAGAAAACACAAATTAATATCATGTTGTATTAATTTTTTTATTTTGTTAAATATTTCCCAATAAAATTTTAATCGAATTCTGGCTATATTTGGGAGTTTAGTTGAAAATAATCCAATATACAATGGGGAGATGTATGATAGGAATAAGACAGTTGTGACATATGAGAAATAAGGACTTTAAAAGACGTGTTAAAGAGGATGTTTTCAAAAAACCAATGAATGGGGAAAAAAAAAAGATGGATACATCTCATGGCAAAAGTGAAGGATGTTTTAGCCTATAAACTTTGTTGGTACCCTCTCATTGTCAAGAGAACCCCAGCATGTTGGTTGGACCCTTTCTGAAACTATGGGAGGATAAGAACAAGTCCAAAAATAACAAACCAAAAAAAAAAAAAAAAACAAACAAACAAACCAATCAGCATGGATGTAATATGATTTGTGTCACAGTAAGGAATAATCTCATCAGTGAAAATACAGACTTACTGGAGTACTGGAGAATACTTTACCTGATGAGGGAGTATTGTGCTGATGACAAAAATGAAGTACTTGGGCATAATTCTCCAGTGTTGCTTATGATAAAGTCTAGGTTCATAGGATTATGGGGCTATAGATTAGAGCTGAAAAGAATTCACAATGCTGTGTGTCTCAGGAGCAATCTCCAACTAACACTTGAACATTGCATGCTCCACCATCCCTCAATTCAAGATACTTGTGGGCTCAAACTCCTAGAGCAGCTCAAAAGTCTTAACCAATGTGTATCGTTTTCTTTCTTTCTTTCTTTCTTTCTTTTTTTTTTTTTGAGGCAATTGGGGTTAAGTGACTTGCCCAGGGTCACACAGTTAGGAAGTGTTAAGTGTCTAAGGTCAAATTTGAACTCAGGTCCTTCTGATTTAAGGGCTGCTGCTTTATCCACTGCACCACCTAGCTGCTCCACGTGTATAGTTTTCAACAGTAAGTCAGAGTACACAATTAGCTCAAAGCAAAGATATTGATTAAAATGGCATAATAAGAAAAATAACAATAAAACATCTGCTCCGAGAAATGCAAATTAGGACAACCCTGAGGTACCACTACACACCTGTCAGATTGGCTAAAATGACAGGAAATGATAATGATGAATGTTGGAGGGGATATGGGAAGGCTGGGACACTGATGCATTGTTGGTGGAGCTGTGAATGGATCTAGCCATTCTGGAGAGCAATTTGGAGCTATGCTCAAAAAGTTATCAAACTGTGCATACCCTTTGACCCAGCAGCATTTCTATTGGGCTTATATCCCAAAGAAATCATAAAGGAAGGAAAGGGCCCCACATGTGCAAGAATGTTTGTGGCAGCCCTTTTTGTAGTGGCTAGAAACTGGGAACTGAATGGATGCCCATCAATTGGAGAGTGGCTGAATAAATTATGGTATATGAATGTTATGGAATATTATTGTTCTGTAAGAAATGACCAGCAGGACGATTGCAGAGAGGCCTGGAGAGACTTGAATGAACTGATGCTGAGTGAAATGAGCAGAACCAGGAGATCATTATACACGGCAACAACAATACTATATGATGATCAATTCTGATGGACATGGCTCTCTTCAACAATGAAATGTTTCAAACCAGTTCCAATTGTTCAGTGAAGAAAGCCATATACACCCAGAGAGAGGGATGTAAAATGTGGACCACAACATAACATTTTCATACTCTCGATTGATGTTTGCTTGCATTGTGTTTCCTTTATCTGATTTTTCTTTCTTGTAGATACGATTTTTCTTGCACAACAATGATGTGTGGAAATATGTATACATATATTCGATTTGTCAAGTATTTTATCATAAATAACATGTAGTGGATATCTTGCCATCTAGGGGAGGGGTGGGGACTAGCGGGGGAAAATTTGTAACAGAAAGCTTTGTAAAGGTTAATGTTGAAGAATTACCCATGCATATGTTTTGCAAATAAAAAAAATAAAATTAAAAAAAAAACTTTATACCAAAAAAACAAACAAAAAAACAAACAAAAAAAATCTGCTCCATAAATCTATCCCACAAATATATGAGTAGTGAAAATGATCAGAGACATCACATGTAGAGATGAACATACTTAGGGAACACTTTAGCTAGATTTATGGGTGGAAGGCATAAATATATATCCAAGACATGGTTGAAATGACTAATCAAGGCAGCAATCATAAAACACTAGAGGGTTGTTCTTTATCCTATGGTTTTTAGAAAAGAAGTCACCCTTCTTGGTTTCCTCCCACTTCAGCTTTAAATAACCACATTCAGAACCCTTTACTAATGTTAATATCAATTAATTAAAATCAATTAATATCAATTTCTACAGTCAAACAGTTTTGTGGCAGAATGAACCAGTTTTATCAAGCACCACTTATCTTTTCTTTTTAGTACAGATCTCCAACAGTCATAGGCAGAGCTAACTCCTTGTCAAAGGAATATTATGAGGTACAGAAAACAGATGAGGGACCTCAAATGGGATGGCCTCAAGCTCAAATATTTCTTTGTAATTCCCTTTTATTGTTAGTTTGAACTCAGATTTTCTTTTATTTTTATTAAATCTTTTTATTTGTATAACATATATACGGGTAGTTCCCCAACATTGATCTTTACAAAGCTTTCCATTACAAATTTTACTCCCAGTCCCCTCCCCTCCCCTAGATGGCAGGAAGTCCACTACATGTTAATAATGTTGAAATGCTTGAGAAGTTATGCAAGAAAAATCCTATCTACAAGAAAAAAAAGAATCAGAGAAAGGCAACACAATGCAAGCAAATGTCAATAGAGATCATGAAAATGTTACGTTGTGGTCCATATTTCATATCCCTCTCTCTGGGTGTTTATGGTTTTCTTCAGTGAACAATTGGAACTGGTTTGAGACAATTCTTTGTTGCAGAGAGCCATGTCCATCAGAGTTGATCATCATGTAATACTGTTGTTGCCGTGTATGATGATCTCCTGGTTCTGCTCGTTTCACTCAGCATCAGTTCATGCAAGTCCCTCCAGGCCTCTCTGAAATCGTCCTGCTGGTCGTTTCTTACACAGCAATAATATTCCATAACATTCATATACCATAATTTATCCAGCCACTCTCCAATTGATGGGCATCCCTTCAGTTTCCAGTTTCTAGCCACTACAAAAAGGGCTGCCACAAACATTCTTGCATAGGTGGGGTCCTTTCCCTCCTCTAAGATCTCTTTGAGATATAGGCCCAGTAGAAACACTGCTGGGTCAAAGGGTATGCACAGTTTGACAACTTTTTGAGCATAGCTCCAAATTGATCTCCAGAATGGTTGGATCCGTTCACATGAACGCAGATTTTCTAAAATGATTTTGCTATTTCAGGCCAGAATAGCATCAGAAACCTTGTATTAATATCACAAAATTTCTGGTTATGATTCCCTTAATAAGAATTGTGAAACTGCCATGATCAGGAATTGCTCACTATCTTCCTTGTCTTTCTATGATTCAGTCATTTTGAAGAAGAATATACCAGGACCAGCAAAAAAAATGTTGCTTTCTCAGCTAGCCATTTGTTCCAATTTCTATGCATATGGTAGATGAAAGAAAAACAAAAGAGAAAGAGATTAAAGCAATTTGGGTGTCACTAGACTGAAAGTACAAAAGTCCCTATGACTACTCTTTTCTTATTCACAAGTTTTCCTTATATCTTGTCTTTCTTGGAAGAGGAATGAACTCTTTCTACCTTCAGCTTCTTGATTTCCTGAAATAAATTTACCTTGAGCCTTCAAAGCAAGGACCATCATTTAATTTATTAGCAACTTACAACTTCTATAATGTGTCTTAGCTATTTGTTTTAACATTTAACACCAGAAGAATCAGAGAAGTACATCAAAGAGAATTCATAAAAACTGTTTTCTAAAAGTGTTTGTTATCCTAAATACAGAACTTGACAACAACGCACATTTTAAAAAAGAAATAACAAGAATTTAAAATGGTTTAATCACACCATACAAGACGAATACTGAACTTCAATTCAAAGTTACTGACGGAGAATGATGTTTCCTCCACAACAATTGGGAGCAAGTTCTATACTTAGGATAGAATTTAATTAATTATTTAAATCATCATTTTTTGGGGAACTGGAAGGCATCTTATAATTCATTAACTCTAACCTTGTAAATGACTATATTAACATACATACGTGTGTGTGTGTGTGTGTGTTTTGCCAGGAAAAAATGAGCTTTCAAAAAAATTCATCTATGAAACAATTTTTTAAAAAGCCTTGGAATTTAAATATGATGATTCTGGAAATTTTTGATAAAAAAGTACAACAAAGTGAAAATTTAAAAAAAATTAATTATGCTTTATTTCACTGTTTAACACAACAGTGGCTAATACCTTTTCTTAAGGTATTAATGGAAAAAGATACGGCTTAAGCAAATCCTCTTTAATGACACAAGAAGCTAATGAAGGACTTTACAAAAGCATAATTGTACTATCAATTGGTGAGATGATAAGATGTAAAGAATGGATGTGACTCTGGGCAAGTCATTTAACCCTATTGCCTCCTTTTCTCATCTGTAAAAGGAGCTAGAGAAGAAAACGGCAAACCACTTCAATATCTTTGCCAAGAAACTTAGTTTATGCTGGAGAACCAAATTATTCATAATTAATCATCAAACAATATTGCTGCTACTGTGTACATTGTTCTCCTGGTTCTTCTGACTTCACTTTGCATTAGTTCATGTAAGTCCAGGTTTTTCTGAAAGCATTCTACTCATCATTTCTTATAGCAAAATAGTATTCCATCACAATATGTTCAGCCAATCCCTAGTTGATGGACATCCTCCTCAATGTTCAATTCTTTTCTACCATAAAAAAAAGATGCTGTAAATACTTTTGTACAAAGGTATCGTTTCTCCTTTTTTTGGTCTTTCTTGGGATACAGACCTAACAGGGGTATTCCTGGAGCAAAGAGTGTGCAGAAAAATAGAAACTTTTAAAACACTTTGTATACACCCATGCAATTCTTTTAGGTGCAATCAGATGTATTTAATGTTTCTATTTTTCTGCTGGTTAAACTAACAAGATAAAATTTCACTCTGATATTTCAAATTTTCAATACATTGAATTATTCAATGTTTCTCTTTGAACGTGTATTAGTGGCTTTGAAATAAAGCTAATTAATGTTATTAGATTTAAAAAAAAAGATTGCTAGAAAGTTAGTGTTGCTGGAAGCAAAAATCTAGTACTAGAGAAACTTCATTATATAGCAATGTCTTTTTTTGTGAGGGGAAGATGCTGAATGGATTAAGTTTTGGAGGTAACTCTAGGTGGGAAACTCCCTTTACTCATGTAACTCCTTTGTCACTTAGTCTTAAGAAATTCTAAGTCTTCCTTATTCCAAGACCACTTCCATATGTTCTCTTAATAAATTATTCTCAATGTTTCAAACCAGTTCCAGCTGTTCAGTGATGAACAAAGCCATATACACTCAGGGAGAGGCCTGTGGGATCTGAGTGTGGACCACAACATAGCATTTTCACACTCTCTATTGATGTTTGCATGCATTATGTTTTTCTTCTCAGGTTTTTTTTTTTGTTTGTTTGTTTGTTTGTTTTTTCCCATACAGCAAGATAACTGTATAAATATATATATATACACATATTCAATCTGTCAAATATTTTAACATAATTAACATGTATTAGACTTCCTGCCATCTAGGGGAGAGGGTGGGGAGTAGGAGGGAAAAATTTGTAAGAGAAAGCTTTGCAAGAGTCAATATTGAAAAATTACCTATGCATATGTTTTTTTTTTGTTTTTTTGTTTGCTTTTTGCTGAGGCAATTGGGGTTAAGTGACTTGCCCAGGGTCACACAGCTAGGGAATGTTAAGTGTCTGAGACCAGATTTGAACTCAGGTCCTCCTGACTTCAGGGCTGGTGCTCTAACCACTGCGCCACCTAGCTGCCCCCTGCATATGTTTTTTTTTAATTAAAGCTTTTTATTTGTGTAACATATGTATGGATAGTTCCTCAGCATTGATCTTTACAAAGCTTTCCATTACAAATTTTACCCCCAGTTCCCTCCCTTCCCCTAAATGGCAGGAAGTCCACTACATGTTAATAATGTTGAAATACTCTATGCATATGTTTTGCAAATAAAAAGCTTTAACAAAAAAAAATTACTCTCAAAATTTTTTCCATTATCTCTTGGATTTGAATGTTCCCTCCAGTGTTCCATCATAACCACCCATCTCTTTTCATTCTCTGAATCTTGTCCATTTCTTCTCAAGTTCTTCACATTTTCCTAATACAAGGATACCAATGGAACACATTAGCTGCCTTCCTGTTATTCCTCATCCTTGCTAGATGGACAATGCATATTCTCTTCCTACACAATACAATGACATCAATTAGTTACATTTTGGTAGAATTTTTGTTCTTTAAAGTTTCTCATTGGTTATAGATGGCTGCCTGCTTATATCCACTATGTATTTCTTCTTTTTGTTTTTTTAAAGTTTAATTCATGATATCAGGTTAGTTCCATATACAAAATATTTTATAAAATTACACTTTATATTTCCATTTGAATATCTCACTTAAATTTTTTTTTGATTGGTTCTTCCCAAAAGTTTTTTTTTTCCTTTTTATTTGCAAAACATATGTATGGGTAATTCTTCAACATTAACCCTTACAAAGCTCTCTGTTACAAATTTTTCCCTCCTAGTCCCCACCCCTCCCCTAGATGGCAGGAAGTCCACTACATGTTAATTATGTTAAAATACTTGACAGATCGAATATATGTATACATATTTCCACACTTATTGTTGTGCAGTCACTTAAATTTTTTAATTCAAGAAAAGAAAATTCAAGAAAAATACCCCATACAGGTGGGTATAAATATAGCCAAAATATAAAACAGAATATGTACTTTACTATGACCTAAAACAGTTGATAATTTTCTCAACTATACTGATTTAGAAAATTAATGACATCTATATTACATTTAAAAGTAAATTATCTTCACTATAATTTGCAAAAAGTAGGTCCTCCCACCATACATTTCTCTATTCTACTTTCCTCTATGTAAAAATTGCTCTTTTTTTTTTTTTTGGAGTGTAGTATTCCATGTTTTGCAGTCATATGATAATACAATAGAATACTGGCATTAAAATACAGGTCTTTGCTAATAAGAGATGTTGAGAGTATTTAATGTTCAATTTCCTGAATAAATCTAGCTTACTCTCCTAAGTCTAGTCTTAATTGTTGATAAGTATTGTGTGTCCCAGATATATATACTCAAAAGACAAGCTCTGAAGATTGTCCTTCCAGCTGCATAATGTAATCAAATCAGTAGATTTCCTCTTTTCACTTGTTCTTTCCCATGTGGATGGTCAAGTTCAATTTGTTTGAATGATTACAATTTTTTTTTTAAAAGAATGAAATTTGGGGTTGGGTGAAGCAAGAAGCTGAATCTAACAACTGAAATTTATCAAGTGCTTTAAGATTGCAGAACACTTTAGATACATTTATTATCTCATCCTCACAACAACTCTAGAAAGGTAAATGCTACAGATATTATGATCCTCATTTTACAGATGAGGGAATTTGAAGTTAAAAATGGTAAATGTCCAAGATAACATAATTGGTAAATATCAGAATTGGAAATCCTTCAGACTCCAAGTCCATAATCCTTGCCTTTTCATCACCGTTTGTGAAACGCAAATAGAAATTAATTCCTGCAAGTGGACTTAGAAAACCACACGTGGCAGCAAGTTTGATGCTTCTGCTCTATATGAATAGAAGTAAACATGTACCAGTGAGCTGCCAATAAGCCTCAAGTGCTAGAATTGAATGTAAATGGAAGGTTTTCCTGTGTGTAGAGCAGTCAAGTGACAATCGAGCTGAACATCAACTGATGATTGTGAATCTTAGTATAGAGCACTACCAGCTATAATTAAATATTCTATATCTTTAAATGTTGTACTACAGCATTCTTTCTTTCAAATTATGCAACATGGAGTATCATTAGGTAATAATTCAATATGTTTTATGCAAAAAGTAATATTGACTCCATCAAGTATTTTGTCTACTACATGGCATCTATTTATTTTTAATAGTATAATATAATTTGTAAGTATAGTATACAGGAGAAAATAGTAATTCTTTAGAGAGTATGCCCCACCAACACAAGTCTATTTTTGTGCCTAAACATCACAGCTAGATATCTGTTTAGTTTCATGTAACTTTCCAAGAATATATATTAAAATTTTAGAAGAAACTAATAAAATGACTAAGCTGGGGTACCAATTAAAATTACTACCACATAACTGATCCCCTGAGTAACAGCTCTTAATTAAATCATTTTATCTCAGATTAGTAGAAAATAATGCAAGCATCATTTCCTCATTGTGTCTCTTCCTGAGCTAAAAGTGAAGAACAGCAAAGAAGGCACTAGAATTGGAGTGTGGTGACCTTGTTTTGAATCAGGGCTCAGTTATGTAGTGTCTTACTCTGATTTATCTACTCTGGCTTTCAGTTTCTTCATGTTAAAGATCATAGTTTTGACTAGATGGCAAGGTCTCTTCCCACTCTAAATGTATGACTCCACACTGGCTGAATATATATTTTTAATTATGAAAGATTAGTGTTAAAATACCAAAGCATCATACACTAAAAAACTAAGACAAAGTTCCAGGGCTGGATCCATGCTGCCCAATGTTCCTTCTTCTAGAGCAAGCTGCCAATTCTTGCATTTAAGTGGTACAATTGGGAAAAGCACAGAACTACTTTACACCACACTGCTGACTGGGCAGATTTTAAATTTGCTAGTCATTATCCATTCTTATAGATTTTAACCATTTGAGAGAAGAACAAACAACGCCAAAACCCAAACAAACAGAAAACCCCAGAAATTATCTGAAGCAAGACAGAGATTGTTCTGTTCAATGTACAGGATTGGTGTTAAGGAATGGGAGCAAAGATGATCATTTAGTCTACTCACATTATCAGAACAAATGAGTAGAGACAGTGGAATTTTGCTGGCTTTAGACTGTGTAGGCTTCTAGGGACATAGAAGGCCCCCATCTAGTTGGCAAATGGCCTAAAGAAGAAAGAGTAATTTTGGGCAAACCCTTCAGACTGTATTTGTCCCCTATGTACACAGGAGAATATTAGTTGACACAAATCCTATTTTCTTTTCAGCACTGTTGGGAGAACCCAAGATGATTTCCTTATTTTTTTTTTATGATTTCCTTATTAAAACAATAATAAAAACAACCTAAAAAAAATCTTAGGACCAAGGAGGAACTACCACTAAAACTGAGGGACTCTTTCACATGAACAAAGAAAAGGACAGAGGATAAAGAGATAGTTTTCATCCTTTGGTTATTGTCAAATGCCACCAGAGATCTAAAAATAAAAGGAAAAGCTGTGCCAGTCATCTCAACCCAACCATCTTGCCCAAAAGAGAATTTCGAAATATTGCCACTTACACTACATGGATTGCTGGTTGTCTGAGCTGGGCCATAGAAGGAACCCCACTGGGAGGTTCGCCGTTCATCTTGGACAGTAGTATTGACTTGCAGGCTTGATGTGACCCCAGGTGCAGTAACGGAAGAAGGCTGAATTGCTTGGCTACTTGGAGCTACCAGGGCAAAGGCATCATCCAAGAGGGAGTGCATTGTCTGTCTTGCTTCTTCAATGGATGGCTTGGGTGGGATGTATTGGGAAGCAGAGAAGGGTAAGCCTGGATATTTCCCTAAGTCAGCAGAGGAAGGTGACTGAGGCTCTGCAGGCAAGTCAGGATCTGACTACACAGAAAGAAAAAAAAAAGGAAAGATACAATCAGACATGACTCTCAACATGCTACCAAGTTTAATTGTAACATGAGACTTTATTTTTATTTTATTTTTTTTATTTGCATAACATATGTATGGGTAGTTCCTCAGCATTGATCTTTACAAAGCTTTCCATTACAAATTTTACCCCTAGTCCCTTCCCCTCCCCTAGATGGCAGGAAGTCCACTACATGAGACTTTATTTTTAAACAAACAATGGAAAGAGCTTTTATGGCAGACTATTCTGGGAGAAATGACATTTCATTAGAAGACTGAAAAAAAAATTATCATTTCAATAATGTGGGAGTTCACTTGTCTGGGAAACTTATCTATCTGAAGTATAGTCAAGAACCAGGTTATATAATAAAAAAGGAAGATAATTCTCTGATTAGAAAATGTATTTCACAAAGTGCATTAAAACGTTACTCAGAGTACTAATAAAAATGATTGTGATCATAATAACGATAAAAAGCATTTACATAACACCTATTATATGTCCTGCACTGTGTTAGGTAATTTGCAAATATTTAATCCTCACAACATCCTTTGGAAGTATGAACTATTATTGTATTAGGTTTGCAGTACCTTAACTCATCACTCAGAGCATATTTACTCTTTTTTTAGGCATAATTTTTATAAGCTTTATTATCTGGTTGCAGATCAGAAGCTGCTAATTAAAAAGGATCCAGGTGCTACTGATATCACATGACAGCTAATAGTGAGGGACAAAACAGAGTATGTATAAAAAATAGATTAAAAAATCAGAAGCCCTTTTAAAAATAGAAACAAACTTCCCTATATAACAATAAAAATCCTGGGAGAATTATTGTGTAGAGCACAGTACAAAACTAATATCCAGCATAATGGTTTTTAGTTTCTAGGGGTTAAATTGTGTTCAGCATTTTTGTCTAAAAAACCAGAAAGATCTGCAATGTTGTTGTTTTTAAGTTTTGGTGCTTAATGAAATGTTTCAGTTCTTAGGAAATTCAATCATATGGAATACTTCATTTTCCACTGACGCTAAAGAAATGAGGTATTACCATCTAATGTTCTTGGTTGACTGTTCACTGTACTGATCACAGGAAAAAGTAAAGGAACTTCCTTCCTCCACCCTGGTCTCCTAGATTTCATTTTAGGTGAATTATCTAGATTTATTTTAATGAACCAAAATTCAATATCACTGTAACTGAAGCATGTAAAAAATGGTAACATGTTCTTCATAGTTAATACCATTTTCTCTAAGTAAGAAAGGGCAGGAAATAGAGGAAATAGAGGCATGCCATTAGTCTCAGAGGGTTCTGAGATTCAATTCATGATATAATGCTGTAAGGCAAAAAAATTTAAATCACTCTCTCTATAGATATACTGGTTTTGTATAAAGTAAACACTCTCTACACAGACTGTAATCTTCACCTTTCCTATTATCTTATGCATCTTAAAGATGCATGTTACAACATGGATGGCCCAGGACACACCATCCCTGTTATTAGTTTAACAATTTAAAGCAAGAGTCCTATTGATGATACAGTAGTATTATCTTCATATGGTTAAGGACAGTGCATTTATTTTAATTACAGTTTAGGAAGGCATGGAAATTATAGTAGTTAATTCCACTCAGAAGAAAAATGCCCCTTATTTATTACCAGGAGGATTATTTCTCAAAGATATGTACCATCCTTGGTTAGATGCAAAACAGTGCTCTTAGAAAGGGTGAGAAGGGAGGTCCTGCTAAGGTTTCCTTAGTATAAAACCTGTTGTGGCAAGCTTATATAGCTAATGAAGCAACTATCATATATCCAATGGGACCTCCTCTAGTTCTAAGTCCCATCTGAAGATTAAACAAAACAAAACAAAACAGCAAAGATAAGGGTAGGTTATTCATTATCGGCCCAATTAATCAAAGAAGGCCAAGATATATCAATCAATCAAACAAAAATAAGCTATACATGATCCTTAATAAATCCTTGAGAGGTTCATAGAGGCTTTGGGTTGTTGGATAGACAGATGATATAATATAATAAATCTTCAGGCTAGTAGAAATATATACTGGAGGAAGAAGAAATGTATAATACCTGCTAGGAGCAATAAACCTCTGGAGTAACAAGCTGAAACAAGGAAGTAGGATGATTCCAAAGAAAGTAGATGATTTGGTAGGCAGACTATGAGAGGCAGGGAATAAAGTTAAGATCAAAATAGGGATTATTCAACTACAAGATAAAAATGAGTTCTTAGTGGAAAGTCAATTCCTAGTAATGGTGCTGTGTGAAAGTGTATGAAATGGAGTTGGATCAAATTTCTTTCTTTGGCTCTTGAAGAGTGAGTCGTAATAGAAGCAAAAAAAACTCTGCTCCTAAAGACAAATGTCTATTTTTCCTCATTGAAAACAGAAAACAACCTCCCCTCTAGGGAGAGGTGATGTTTCTGGAGAAAAAAAGAAGGGGGAAAGGGAAGGAAAAGTTCTACTCCAGTTTATATGAAATTCAGAAACTACCCAAGAGAGGAATCTAGGATGAGTTCTAAGTTTTGTGTGTGTGTATTTATGTGTGTGTGTATGTGGAGAGGGGATGTATGGGAATTGGTCCAGGATCATACAACTATTAAGTGTCAAGTGACCTGAGGCTGAATTTGTTCAGATTGTCCTGACTCCAAGACCAGTGGTCTATCCACCATGCTACCTACTTGCCTCTTCAGGTGAAGTGTTTTAACTTGGGGGTCTCTTCTGAGCAGAGAGAAATTTGAGATGAGTAATCAATGTGTCTTCATTTCCAGGGGAAGTAATAAGAGGAATGCTAATGATGGATGACTTGATAACTTAAACCTTGAAAACAAATTGGTTCAGCTTTAGAATAATTCTAATTATATGGGAAAGTGGTATTTGGATTATGGTTCTTCTAGACCAGAATTGAATTCATTCAAGAAATGGATCTTACATTCTCTCTACTAGAAGGCATGTTAAAGGAGAATTATATTACATATCTACTTCAGAGTTCTTCACTGGAAATCAAGAGTCAAAAAAAACTTTCAAATATTAAAAGATGAAATTGAGAAGTAATAGATGACTGGGACAAGTTCTTCCATCCATAGTTTAGAATCTGCTGTAGTTAATTTAATGTAGAGAGAAAAGCCATCTAATTTGTAAGCCCTCTAATTCTTGGGAGTTGGACTCAGGCCACAAAGGAAAGTAACATCATCAGTAGCTGTGTCAAACATATGTTGAGATACAAAAAAGTGAATAATGGATTAAATTTAGCAAGCCTTGAGGGAGGAAGGTGGGAGGGAAGCTGGCATTCTTAAAATGGCCATGATTTAATTAAATTTAAGGCCAGTATCAATAAGGTTCTTAAAACTTTTAAGTAAAGAGTATAATCTATATGCTTCAACTTTTATATTGAATGGTTCCTAAGGGTCTGAGTGACCATTTTTTGAGACTAGAAAGGTTAAGTGGCTTGTTCAGGATCAATAGCTAGTAAATTTTAAAGCTAGATTTGAACTCAAGTTAAAAAAAAAAAAGGAATTTAAATTCTACCATTTCTTATTTGATGATGTCCAAAAATTCTCATTTCTCCACAGATAATAATAATTTTATAATATAAATATAACAACAATATAATAATGTTATAATAATAATGATAATTTTTGTGATAAGAACTAAAAATTCCCAACTCTGGAGACTGTAAAGAAAGTACATGGGGAGAGGGCAACAAAGACAAAAATAAAGCATAGTATTTTTTAAGATAAAACCCACTGGAATGTAACTGTGCACAAATAGAAATTATCCCACTGAAAGAGGGGTCTTTCTCTACTTACAGCAAATAGTACATTATCATTACTTTGCTTTTCCCTCTGCTGGACTTCAATGCATTTCCCCTAGTACCCAAGAAGATATCCCCAAATAATATATCTTTAAAAGACAAAATTACACATTGCACATACAATATAGGCAGAATTATTGACTCCTGGTGGCCTTTTATAGGTGCCATCACTGTCTGTTGTGATCAGTCTATCCTTCTCAGCATCAGTTGGGCTCCCATTGATTTGGTGCTTCCGGCGCTGCTTCGGAGATCGTTTTGCACGGGAACTGTCAGAGGAAAAAAAGAAATTAGACTTTAATGAACGGTGTGATGAGGAGAGCTTGAACAAGGATGATGAAAATGGGAAGAGAGAAAGAGATCACAGAACTCAGTGATGGAAGAGATTAATCTGAGGAATATTTCAGAGGAAGACTAGCATGTGGTCACTGTTGAATATGAGGAAAGAAATGATTCAAAGAGGGCTTCAAAGTTATTGATTGTTAGTGACTTGTCAAATAATAATATACCAACACCTAGAGGCAAGGAAGTAGAAAAGAGAGAGAGGTGAAGAGAGAGAGGTGATTTTGGCAAGACGAGGAAGATGAGGTCTCTAGTTTTGGATGGTTGTTTTTTAAAAAAAATTCTTCTTGTTCAGTCATATTTCAATCATGTACAACTCTTTATGACCCCATTTGGAGTTTTCTGGGCAAAGAAACTGGAGCGGTTTGTCATTTCCCTCTCTAGTTCATTTTATAGATAAGGAAACTGAGGCAAACATGATAAAGTAATTTACCTGGGGTCATATGGTCACAGATGGTAAGAAGTTTCTGAAGTCAGATTTGAACTTAGAGAGATGAATCCTCCTAACTCTAGGCTGGGTATGCTATCCACTGTGCCACTTAATGTACCCCTTTAAAAATAATATCATTTTATTGTTATTTTCATAATGCTTTATATTCAACATTTCCAGTGTGAAAGATAAAAACAATGTTTGCAGATTAGAATCATGTTTGAAGGCAAATCTCTGTGAAGAGCTCAATTCCTATATAATTTTATTTAAATTCAAGACATCCCATTTTATGTTAGAATTACAAAAAAGTTGGCATAAAAATATCTAAAAAGAGAATTTCTAAATAAGGTATCATCTAGGGTAATAGTATTATGATCTAACTCTAGTCTTTTTTAAAGCAAATTGCAAGGTGGAGAGAAGTACTATCTTTAGAGAAAGATTTAAGATGGGCAGAGTACTAGTAATAACAAGGCTAGACATTCAAGAAAATTGGGTTCTAGCTCTGTTTCTGGTTTTGGAAACATTGGTAAGGACCAGAAAAGATCTTGTCTCAGCTTTTACTCTTGAACCCTCCCCAACTGTACCTTTTTCTTGGCTCTATGAACACAGTAGGCACACTGGCAGCAGGGTCCAAGATCTTGTCAATCTGCATCTGAGCCCTGCGATACACTCGATGACGTTCTTTGGTGTCACCCACTGACAGGTCATCAACCACAGGGAAATCATAATGTCCTCTGCGCTTGGCTCGGAGACGAATCTTGTTTCGGTGGTGTTCGATCTCTGATTTATGACGAAGAGCAGTCTGAATCTTTTTTTTTTTTTTAAAGTAAGATGGGGGAAGGAAATACAAGAGAATTAATGTCCCTAATAAGCCTTCTGTAAATTGTATTCAGGATGTACACAATTGCCAACAATTTGATGTATCTTTTTGCCATCTTTGGAAAATCCTGTAGTAGAAAGGAAGGAGTGATGAACTGGGAACCAAGAGGCATGAAAACTAATTCCAGTTCTGCCAATAACTTTTCCTATCTACATCATCTGACCTCTGTAGGCCTCAGTCTCCTAACTAGAAATGCTTTATTTATACCATTATTTTATAGAAATTCCTCTTCCCCTGCACCTGCCTGTGGGAACTGTTGAACAAAGCAGTTGGACTCAAAGGTCAAATCTGGTAGTTTCCAGGAGGGATTTACTGTGCCTAAAATTGAAGAGACTGAACTTTTAAAATTCTAAGCTCTAAAATATGACTCTTATTTCCCACTTGTATCTAAAAAATGCTATTTATACTTTGTTTACTATCTGATTTCATGATATCTACTCACTGGTAAAACAAAGATCTAATAGAGACAAATAGTCATAAGTTCAATGTTAAGTATCCTCTTTACAAAAGCTGTTTTATCACATAAAAGAATAAGATATTTTTACTAATAATCAAATCAAGGAAAATACTCAAACCAAATGACTAGGAACTTTTTTTGAAGTATGAATTTATCTGCTCTCCAAGAAATGAAACACCACCAAAGGAAAACATAGCAACTAGAAAAAATATTTTAAGTGAGCAAAAAACATTTTCTATCCAATGCATTTTATGTAATTGCATGACTAAAAGTCAAAGCATAGATTTTTTTAAAATTCAAGTTTGGCTGTTTACTAATAATTTCTATCAAACCATGTTTCAGAAGGCTGCCATCCCCCCAATCTCAATCATTACCTCCCACTGCTTCTTATTCTACTGTTGGATAGCTTTAAAGGGTAAAAAGTGTTTTTGTTTGTTACTTCTGAACATCAAAGAAGCAGCATAATCTGGTGGATAAGGAGTTGGTCTCAGAGCAGAAAGACCTTGAAAAAAGTCCTACCTTTGGCATATATGTACATGATTCCAGGTAGACTTTTAGTGCCTCAAAGCGACTCTTAACCATAAACTGGAAAGAAAGTGCCAAGCTTCATTGGGATAGGATAGGTTGAATCTCTCTCTTTGTCCTGAGATCTCATGCTTCTCAAAGTAGCCTAAGATGGCCCTAGCTTTTGTTGACTACCATAACCCAATGTTTATATCCACCCTTCCTGTGACCTTTTCAGCTTGAAGCATCCTCTGAATATCGGTCTTTGATTCTCTTCTGACCCTGTTCATGACTTCTGGACTTGATCTACATTCAAACAGTTCATGGATGAGGGGAGAATTTTATAAATGGACCAATTTGACTAGAAATGGGAAGAAGGAAGGCCAACAGTTATAGAAATGAGAAATTGCAAAGAGGTAACAGGGAAAAGGAATTTGTATATAGCCTTCTAGGGGTTAGTGGTGTTGGGGACTAGGAGTAAGCTAGAAGGATTTACTAGCCATGAACCAAGAGAATACAAAATACACAGAAGCTCATAAAATAAATTAGCTCCTAGGTTCTAACTCGCTAAAGTATACATGATAAACAGTTTTCTAGAACTAGTTTGTACTCTCCAATGCCACATTTAGACATAGCAAATCCCTCCTGGAAGCTACCAAATTTGGTCTGTAAGTCCAACTGCTCTGGTCAACAATTCCTGGGGCAGGAGCAGGGGAGGAAGAACTTCTATAAACTAATGTTATAATTAAAGCTCAGAATGGTTAGTCAGTAGAGTACATTCTGTAGTGCTAGCTTCCTAATATTCTTTCATTTTTGAGCAATAACATAACTACATGTAATAAATGAATATGCAAATAACAGCATGGATAAACAAAACAACATGTAAAGCACTTTGTAAGCAATAAAGGCAGCTAGCATCATAAATAAAGAGTGTTCAACCTGCAGTCAGCAAGTTGTTGCTGTTACTGTTGTTCAGTCATTTTTTCAGTTGTCTCATTCTTCAAAACTCCACTTGAAGTTTTCTTGACAGAAATAGTGGAATGATTTGCCATTTCCTTCTCCAGTTCATTTTACAAATGAAGTGACTTAACCCAGTGTCACACAGCTACCAAATATTTGAGGTCAGATTGAACTCAGGGAAATGAATATTCCTGACTTTGGGAATACTGGAATTCTATTCACTCCAACACTTAGCTACCCTGTGCACCAGAAAATTCTGAGTTTAAATCTACCATCAGACATTTACTAGGTATGTGATTCTAACTAAGTCACTTAACTGCTGTCTGCCTCAATGATGATGATAATAACAGCAGCTGCTGTTGCGAGGATAAAATGAGATAATATTTGTAAAATTTGTAAAAAGCTTTACAAACTTTAGTGTTCTATAAATGGTAGTCAGCTTTTATGACCAGAATATAAAGGAGATATCTTTATAACATCATATAATATACACACACACACACACACACACACACACACACACACACACACGGAAAATAAATACCTCTTTGTTGATTTTGTTGGTTTCTGCCACTCGGTCAGCCAGTACTGAGTGTTGAACTGGAGGTGTTGTGATTGGCTGCATAGCAATTAACTGGATCTTATTCGGGACCCGTCTGCTTGCTTCTGAAGTGCGGGATATCCTATCCACATGTTCAAAGATTGATGCTGATGAAGGTTGTTCATTTCCAGTACTTGTAAGTGGTGGTCCTAAAAACCAAGAAAAACAACATCAACAAAAATCTACAAACAAAAGACAGCTATTGAAACAAAAGAGTGAACAGAAATAAGAGTGACTCAATGTCTAAGATGGAGCCTGATGAGATTAATTTGCTAGATCAGTCAAGTTTTAGGGTGTATAAGTAGAGCTGATCACTTAGCAACTGGTTTGAAGGCCTTCAAGAAGGCTGTCCCTATTCCCTCTTTCTTACAGATATCACAATGCTTAATATATAATGTACCAATGAAGCCTGCCCAAGATCACAGAACTAGTGAGCAAGTAGTCAGGCTGAGTGAGATTCAAACTCAGGTCTTCTGAATCCCAAGTCCTGTGCTTTTCTCATGACGCCAATCATATTGCTTATACATTTTTTCTTTTGTTTAATTATTAAAGCTTTTTATTTTCAAAACATATACATAGATAATTTTCAACATTCACCCTTGCAAAACTTTGTGTTCCAGTTTTTTTCCTTCTTCCCTTCTCCCACATCCTTCCCAAGATGACAAATAATCCAATATAGTTTAAACGTGCAATTCTTCTATACGTTTCCACAATTATCTTGCTGCACAAGAAAAATCAGATCAAAAAGGAAAAAAAAAATGAGAAAAACAAAAAGCAAGCAAACAACAACAAAAAGAATGAAAATACTACGTTGTGATCTACACTTAGTCCCCACAATCCTCTCTCTCTCAGTGTAGATGGCTCTCTCCATCACAAGACCATTGGAACTAGCCTCACTAACAGCCATGTCCATCAGAATTGATCATCATATAGTCTTGTTGTTGCTGTGTATAATGATCTCCTGGTTCTGCTCGTTTCACTCAGCATCAGTTCATGCAAGTCTCTCCAGGCCTCTCTGAAATCATCCTGCTAGTCATTTCTTATAGAACAATAATATTCCATAACATTCATATACCATAATTTATTCAGCAATTCTCCAATTGATAGGCATCCACTCAGTTTCCAGTTTCTAGACACTACAAAAAGGGCTGCTACAAACGTTTTTGCACATGTGGGTCCCTTTCCCTCCTTTAAGATCTCTTTGGGATATAGGCCCATTAGAAACACTGTTGGGTCAAAGGGTATGCACAGTTTGAAAACTTTTTGAGCATAGTTCCAGAATGGTTGAATCAGTTCACAACTCTACTACATGTTGCTTATACATTAAAAAAAAGTTTTAAAAATTTATTTCATTAAATATTTCCCAATTACCTTTTCCCAATTACTTGTAAAAAGTTTTTTTTTTTTTTTTGCTTTTTGCTGAGGCAAATGGGGTTAAGTGACTTGCCCAGGGTCACACAGCTAGGGAATGTTAAGTGTCTGAGACCAGATTTGAACCCAGGTCCCCCTGACTTCAGGGCTGGTGCTCTATCCACTGCTCCACCTAGCTGCCCCACTTGTAAAAAGTTTTAACAATCATTTTTTAAAATTTGAATTTCATGATGCTAAGTGAAGTGAACAGAACCAGGAAATTATTGTACATGGCAAGAGCAAGATTATATGATGATCAATTCTGATAAGACATGGCTCTTTTCAACAATGAGATGATTAAGGCTAGTTCCAAGGGTCTTGTCATGAAGAGAGCCATCGGCACCCAGAGAGAGGACTGTGGGAACTGAATGTGGATCACAATATAGTATTTTTACTCTTTTTGTTTTTGTTTGCTTGCATTTTGTTTTCTTTGTCACTTTTTTTTCCTTTTTGATCTGATTTTTCTTGTGCAGCATGATAATTATGGAAATATGTATAGAAGAATTATACATGTTTAACATATACTGAATTACTTGCCATCTAGGGGAAGAAGTGGGGAGAAGGGAGAGAAAAATATGGAACACAAGGTTTTGTAAGGATGAATGTTGAAAATTTATCTATACATATGTTTTGAAAATAAAAAGCTTTAGTAAAAAAAGAATATCTGTAGCAGAAAGAGACTATCTTTATAAAGATAAATATGCTACAAAACAATTTGACAAGAGAGAACACTAGGGGCTACATTGATCAAATAAAGCCACAATGTATTTTTATTTTTAAAAAATTTGAGTTTCATATTCTCTCCTTCCCTCCCTCTTTTCCTCCCTTTTTGAGAAGGCAACTGATATTGAGTCTACACTTTTTAAAAGATTGAACTTAGTTTTTCATTGGTGTGGGGAGTTTTTGGTGAGGAACTTTCCCTACCAACAAAGGCTGGCATTTTCTTGTCAACGTTCAGCATTTTAGAGAATGTTGACTGGAACACCAAGAAAATAACTGATTTGCCTAAATCAGCATGTATCAGAGGTGGGACTCAAACCTATATCTTTCTGATTCTAAAACTGTCTGTTCACTACCCCACATTGTTTTTCCTTATTAAACCACCACTATATTTCATATTACCCTGCCTTTTCTACCAGGAAAGAAAGTTCACAATTACACATTAATTATTCTAGTTAAATATTGCCTTCTTTAGGGAAAAGCTTTAAGAAGAAAATATCCCTAGGAAAGATATAGAAAAACCTGTGGATATAGTTTTGTTTTCATTTTTAAGCTGCCTTTTTTAGTTGGATTTTCTGTTTGTTTTCTTGAAATACAAACATAAAGAAGAAAAAGTTTATCCCATTTAAGAGTCCTGAAACAAATTCTGAGTTTCTGGGTTATTTACTGGGTAATCTGAAGTAACTTGATACAAAATAACTTCTATAGTAGCTATTAGCTTTGAGGATCATCTAAAGAGAATTGAGATGAAATGACAGACTTCACTAACTGGAAGACTGGAGATGAACATACATATATGGCTGAGCTTTAATCTTTCTTACTTTTCTGTTTTGATTATGCAGAAAGAAACAGCAATAGAGGACCACCTTCCTCCTATAAAAGGAACTTCACAGAGTATAAAAAATATTCCAGGGTTAATCAGGAACACCAAAAAGAAACTTAACAACTTTTTGCAGATAGCCAAAAGTTTCTGGCACTGTGCTCCAGTAAAGAAGAGGCTGACCAAGCAAAGTGAAGCAGCCAGAAATACAAGCAGCCAGTAGAAAATGAATATAAGCATAAGGTCCAAGGCTTAATGAGTGAAAAATAAGTGAAAATTGTTTTGTTCGTTTTTAAAGGTCAGATTTTTATGTGTAATAAATAATTATCTGATGCTGAGCACATAAAAATCAAACTTTAAAAATGTTCTTTTGAATGTTTTAGCTATCAGACAAAAAGTATTAATTTGACTTTTAAAATTGCTAAATCAAAGAAAAGTATTGTTGTTTTTTTTAAATCTTTTTGTACTTACACAGGGATCTGAGGCTGACTAGTGAACCCTGGAGATTTTTAAGAATAAGGATACTGCTTATCTTTGAATGTAGTTTCAGATAAGTCCTACCTTAGTTCTGCAATATGGCCATGCCATCCCTATGATTCTACTACATTAGATAAAATGTATTTCATGATAAAATGAAAATTAATGAGTTAATCTCTAAAAACAACTGACTTTCAAAATATTTCCAGGATAGTCCCTTACATAGAAAATAGCCAATGAATATTTATTGTGATGATGGTAATTCACTGTGGAGAAATTAAGCAAAAATGGAAATTTTATTTCACAGATCAAATAATTTTAAGTTCCAGAACTTGAAATACTTTGAAATGCTGTCTTGTTGGAATCCTGATATCATTACTAACAATTCTCTAATACTATAATCAAGGATCAAATAAAATAATGTTTATAAAGCATTTGCAAACCACTGAGTGGTATATAAATAAATGGCTGATATTATTATTGCTGCTTTTATTAATTATTGATTCTAAGACCAAAATAGAACACACCACTTGAAGGTGCTCTTCTTGCTTTGCCCTCATTGGCAACGACTGATGGCTTTTCCACAGCTTCTCTTTCACTGGATTCTTCGCTTACTGTAGAGTCAGCATCTGAGGGTGAAATTCTACAAAAACAAGGCAAATCAAAAAAAAAATTGGTTACACATTGGTTGATATGTGCAAAACAGAATAAAAAAAAACTCAGCATGTTCAAGCAGAGTCATAATTATTCTAAGAAAAGACTTTACTGTAGGAGTGCATTAATGACCACTTTAATAGCTATACAGACATTACTCATCATTTTGAGATTACTTGGTACCATATGCTTGCCTGGTTAAACAGACATTTTGGACTGAGATAGAACACCACACTATTCAGCTAATTACACCTTGGCGTCCTGGAATGAAAACTGCCGGAGTAGAAGCTATAACATTGTACTATTTGGCACACAACCAGTTATTGAGCCCAAGCTCTGGATATGGGTCAGGCCAAAGTAGTCCTAGAAATTCTTATCTGCTGCTGAATTACCTGATCTGGAAGGCCAGATTAATCTTGGAGTCATTCTAAAGATCTAGTTCTATTGGGAAAAAAACAAAAACAAAAACAAAACAAAAAATTTCAGTTCCAGCCCACCCAGAATCAACTCAACCTCCCCTGGCTCTTTCAGACCACTAGGGTTAGCCTGAATTTACCCTGGACTGTCTCCTTATTCAATATTTGCACCACTAAAGTAGTGTTGGTTGCCAAGGGAAAAATTTAGATCTTTGTGAGCAAAGCTAAAGTAGCTGAATTTTTAATGTATATCAAACTAGGCAAAAATCTGAGTTAGTCATTACTTCTAGACCCATGAGTTTCCTGGTGTTTGCTGCAATGAAAAGTGCCAGGACATCGTGATATCTCCAAGGGATTTTGGAATGTTACATGAACTAATTTTTGGAATGCTGATTTTATTTATTCTTCTAAATTCAATTTTATTTTCAGTTTCAAATCCTTTCCCAACCCTTTCCCTTTCCCCAAGCATTGGAAAGACAAGAAAAACAAGACTCATTACAAATGTTTTCAAAACAAAATTCTATATAGCCATGTTCTTCCCCCCCCAAAAAAAAAACTCTAAGAAAATGAAAATAAGAGAAGAAAATATGCTTTAGTTCACATTTTTGATTTCAGCAGTTCTCTATCTGTATGTGGAAATAATGCCTTTTCATTAATCTTTTTTGAATTTGTGCTTGATCATTGTGGTTAGAATTACTAAATCTTTCAGAGTTGATTATCTTTCCAATATTGTAGTCATTATATAAATTATTCTGGTTCTTCTCACTTCAATTTGCATCAGTTCATATGAGTCTTCCCAAGTTTCTCTTAAACCATCCCCTTCTTAATTTCTTAAGCACAACAGCATTTGAACACGTTTATATATCATAACTTGTTACATAAGCTATTGCTCACATGTGGCTAGGTACTTAGGATGACAACTATCAGGGGAGGAACAAAGTTTGTATTTGAAATTTAAAATTCCATCAGCTTATTAAATAATTCTTAATTTATTCTTTAACTCTTAAATATGTAAGCAACTAATGTCATTTAATCCTTTTTAAGATGACCTCCTAACTTTGATTAAAATCTCAAAATTAGATTTGAATTCACTGAAAAAGTTTTTTGACAACCTAAAGGTAAAAATGCATCATTCTGTCACCCTAGGTTAATTTCAAATTCTCCACCTCTACCTTTATAAACAGATCAATCAACAATCAATCTGTTTGAGCCAAGATTTCCAAAGCTCAAAGTGCTATGATTCACATGCAGCAAGAAAAGAGGTATAAAGTGTATACTAAGAACAGTATGTAACTGTCAGTTATTTTTACTGTTATCTTTATTATCATTATTAATCCAGAGCTAAATATAAACAGAATGTCTCACCTTCCAATTTAAAATGTCACTAGCAAGCCAACTATTGCTCCTTACCAGGGAAGTCAAATGGAAGGAAGTGACTTTTAGGGATGAGTTAATCTGCCAGCAACCTTCTCATGGTGTTATCCATTGATGGAGGGAGGAAAAGGTAGTTTTTAGGGGAAGTAGGGAATTTCCATGAAATGACATTGGCAAAAGAGAAGCAAAAGCATTTTGGGAAAAGAAGAGTAAAGAGGAAATATGGTAATTGTAACCTACAGGCAAGATGGTAAAACCCAAATGAGCAGCTGGTATAGTACATCATTTTCTGGCATGCTTATTAGGAGTGATCAACCCTTGAGCTAGTTCAAATCTTGACCAGTAAGTTTCCTAACTGTTCCAGATATCTGACATATTATTAAACACTTTCACTAAAGAAGGCTACATGACTTCTTTTGGCAATCTGTTACAATTATAAATTTTTAAAAAAATATATCTTACATTATAGTGAGGCCTTGAGCAACTTATACAACTATTGCAATCAATTAATTGCATCATTTTGCCTTCCTTTATATACATATTCAGGGAGGTAAGTGTCATTGGCTCACCAAGCATTGAACTTTAACAAATTTAAGAGTAAAATTTTCTGCGGCATACAAAGCATAAATGCCCAATAATAACCTTCCTCTGTGACGGATGTTCTTTGAAGAGATCTTTGACTTAGGGCTTGGCACATCTCCATTTTCAGAGGGAGTGGTATTATCCTTTAGTGGTCCTGGCAGCGGTGCTGGCTCATGAATAATCAATATGTCATCTTTATTGTGTTGACCCAGATGCTGCTTAGCAAAATCGAAACCCTTCACACTAGGGATCTGAAGCTATTAACAAAGGAAAAACACAGGTAAAAGAAAATAGTCAATTTATAATACAAAAAGTTAAGTACAAAACAGAAGGATGTCTACTGGGAAAAAAAAAAAAACCCAAAAAACCAAATTTTAGTCCCAGTCCTAATAAAAGAATTAAGCATCTACTCACCCACACATGACATTGTGTGGATACACAAATCCAAACTTTCAAGAAATTCACAATCTTGTAAAATATAATAATAGGATAATATATTTAAAGCTAGAAGAAAGACCATAGGGGTTGCATCCAACTCCTTCATTTTACAGATGAGGAAACAAGGTTAGAAGTTAAATGACTTTCTCAGAGATTCCAAGATAGGATTTTTAATCCAGTCCTGCCCATCTTGAGAGAAATCAACATGGGAAGCCAAGTCTCAATATCAAACTTAAGTAATATTATAAGTTTGAGTGGTGGTGACAATGAAAATAGGGAATTTCCTATGGAAAGAGAAAACATGGGTAGCACAGAAACATATACTAAATGAAGAATCAGTAAGTGAAGGAAAGAGTAGAATTCAAAGATGGAGTCCACCACTGGGCACTAGTGACTGAAGCAAGCATAATCATAAAAATTAGCAACAAGAGCTGGTCTAAAGGATAATATCAAAGTCAGGTTTTGGATTTAGACTCATTATGTTTGAGGTGAATAATAATGAAAAGAATAAAACATTCATATAATACTTTAGGATTTATAAAGCTCTTTACATATGTTATCTTATTTGATCCTCATAGCAACCTCAAGAGGTAGGTCATTAGTATTCTTATTTCGTAGATAAGGCAAACATAAATTAAGTGACTTGGACAGATTTATACAGTTAGTGTCTGAGAACAGATTTGAAATCAGGTTTTCCTCCCTCCAGATACTCTTATCTTTTCCTCCCTCTATCCACTGAGCCACCTAGCTGCCTCACTTTTACTTCCAATTCTGAAATGCATTGATTGTATTCACCTAAAGTTTACACATGGGAAAATCATTCTGAGTAATTACTTAAAATCCCTCTTAAAATCCCCTCTGACCTTTTCAAACTCATATGGGAGCCAATGTAAGAGATGGAAATATAGCTTGAAAAAGTAATTAAGACTGGAAATCCAGATTGGGAGTCATCCACAGAGAGGTCACAGTTGAGGAATTTATAGAGGAAGATAAGCAGAGGGATAAGATTAAAACTTGGAGAACACTAACACCTAGGGGTCAGAAGAGGGGAGACAGAAAAGGGGCAAAGAGCCAGGACAATTTTGTCACACAAGCAAAGGGACAGAGATTTTCAAGAAGGAACTGGTCTAAAATATACAGTTTATTTACCAGAACCTATTCAAGTACTTTTGACCTATTTCCAACAACAATAAAAAGTTTAGATGGTGGGATTCTTCCACTCAGTATTGTAGTTTTATGGGATCTCAGGCAACCTGCTTAGTAGCTTTTTGCCTCAGTTTCTTCAATTATAGATAATAATTGCATAAGCTATTACAAAGTTTTTTAAAGAAGCAAATCAAATAGAATTAAATAAAATGCTTTTTCTTAAAATGATACAATAGAGTTGCAAAGGATTTTAAATAATCTAACCCAAGCCCTATATTTTACACACCAGAAAGGATGTTGCACTAGGAAAAATTATTTAAGTGACATACTACAATTTAGATATAATGATTATTGATCTGTTTGTTCCACTTTAACTCACAAATAATTAATTCAATCTCTCCAATTTCTCTTTTTCAACTCTAAATTTGACTTTGTACAATGTTCAAGAGGTTCTATGTGAATAATTTTTTATAAGGCAATTTTTGAAATTCTGCTTGAATATTCATATAAGATGTCCACAGAGGCACAGAATAAGCAAAATTAGAAAGAACCTATGAGGTCATTTAGCCCAGTCTCCACTAGAAGCTGAAATCATCCCTAAAATACTAAAGAGTCAAAAGGTATATGGATCTATTTTTCTAGAAGGCTTCAGTTTCAAGTTCCTTTATTTATTTCCAGCTCCCCCTAATGTCTGCTTTGTTGTTGTTGTTGTTGTTATTCTCTTTTATAAAACTGAATTAATCAGATAATAGATATTATTTTAGGTTTTTCCTCAGCCATCAAAAGTCTCAGCCATGCTTCTCTCTATTCTTGGTCATCTTCTCCACACTCCACACTCACAGACCACAACAGAGATTTTTTTTCCTCTCATACACCCTCCAGTTCTGGAAACAATACCAAATGAACTCTGTCATTATTCCTGGAAAGGACTGTGTCCATTTATTTGCTATAGTCCCACTAGCCATCATTATAACTTTTTTTCCTTGATGAGACAATTGGGGTTAAGTGACTTGCCCAGAGTCACACAGCTAGGAAGTGTTAAGTATCTGAGGTAGAATTTGAACTCAGGTCCTCCTGACTTCAGGGCTGGTGCTCTATTCACTGCACTATCTAGCTTCCCCTAGTTAAAGGATCACTAACTGTTCTGTGATGACTATTACAAACTTGTTCAACTATAGATGTCCATCCTTTGTCTACTAGAGTCTGTCAAAACCTAAATATACTTTGGGAAATCACTCTTGCTTACCTCCACATCCTATTACTTACTTTGCTAGTCTCTTGGGGGATTTTTGACCCTTATCCCATTTCATTTAACATTTCTAATTCAGTTTTATTCTGTTTATTTCATCTGCAATATAATCTGTATTATTCAATCACTGAAATTATTAATTAATTTTAATTAAAATAATTCATTTATTTCCACTATCAGCAAAACTAGTTACATTATTCACTTTGATTTTAAATATTAACGTTTATATCAATATTAACTTTTAAATATTTATATCAATATTAATTACATGATTTACAATAACATTTATTATAGAATATAAACTACTTAAGGACAGGAAAGGTCTTGTTTTTGGCTTTGTACCTACAATTCTTCACAGAGTAGGCATATGATTGCTTGTTGAATGATTGTTGCCTCTCATGATAAGTACTACACTGCTAATTCCCCACCATCTGGCTAGCCAGTCTCTTGTTGTCAGACATCACTTAATGGACTAGAAAATTCCTTCTACCAGGTATACTACCAAATTCCTTCTATGATACAGATATGGTGCTGATAGCCAAACCAGGTAGGGTGAAAACAGAGAAAGAAAACTATAGACCCATTTCCCTAATGAATATTGATGCAAAAATTTTAAATAAGATTTTAGCAACAAGATTACAGAAAGTTATCTCTAGGATAATACATCTTGACCAAGTAGGATTTATACCAGGAATGCAGGGCTGGTTCAATATCAGGAAAACTATCAGCATAATCAATTATATTAATAACCAAACTAATAAAAACCATATGATTATCTCCATAGATGCAGAAAAAGCATTTGATAAAATCTAACACCCATTCCTATTAAAAACACTAGAGTGTAGGAATAAATGGGCTTTTCCTTAAAATGATTAGTAGCATCTACTTAAAACCATCAGCAAGCATCATATGTAATGGAGACAAACTAGAACCATTCCCAATAAGATCAGGAGTGAAACAAGGCTGCCCACTGTCACCATTACTATTTAATATTGTATTAGAAATGTTAGCTTTAGCAATAAGAGAAGAAAAAGAGATAAAAGGAATTAGAGTAGGTAATGAAACCAAATTATCACTCTTTGCAGATGACATGATGGTATACTTAGAGAACCCTAGAGACTCAATTAAAAAACTACTAGAAACAATTCACAACTTTAGTAAAGTTGCAGGATTCAAAATAAATCCACATAAATCATCAGCATTCTTATATATTACCAACAAAGTTCAGCAGCAAGAGATAGAAAAAGAAATTCCATTCAGAATAACGGATGATAGCATAAAATATTTGGGAATCTATCTGCCAAGAAAATGTCAGAAACTATACCAACTAAACTACAAAACACTTTCCACACAAATAAAATCAGACCTAGTCAATTGGAAAAACATTAAGTGCTCATGGGTAGGCCGAGCGAATATAATAAAAATGACAATACTACCCAAACTAATTTATTTATTTAGCGCCATACCAATCAAACTCCCAAGAAATTATTTTACAGACCTAGAAAAAATAATAGCAAAGTTCATTTGGGAGAACAAAAGGTCAAGAATTTCAAGGGAATTAATGAAAAAAAAGACAGCTGAAGGTGGCCTTGCTGTACCAGATCTAAAACTATATTATAAAGCAGCAGTCATCAAAACCATTTGGTACTGGCTGAGAAATAGAGCAGTTGATCAGTGGCATAGGATAGGATATTAGGACAAGCTAGGTAATAATATTAGCAATTTAGTGTTTGATAAACCCAAAGACCCCAGCTTTTGGGATAAGTACTCACTATTCGGCAAAAACTGCTGGGAAAATTGGAAACTAGTGTGGAAGAAATTAAGGCTGGACCCACACCTAACACCGCACACCAAGATAAGATCTAAATGGGTTCATGATCTAGATATAAAGAGTGATATTATAACCAAATTAGAGGAACATAGGATAGTTTACCTCTCAGACCTGTGGAGATGGAATAAATTTATGTCCAAAGAAGATCTGGAACTCTTAATTGAACACCAGATAGATAATTTTGATTATATTAAGTTAAAAAGTTTCTGTACAAACAAAACTAATGCAGACAAGATTAGGAGGGAAGCATCAAATTGGGAAATCATCTTTACATTTAAGGGTTCTGATAAGGTCTCATCTCTAAGATATATAGAGAATTGTCTCATATTTATAAGAATTCAAGCCATTCTCCAATTGATAAATGGTCAAAGGATATGAACAGACAATTTTCAGATTCCATTCATGAGTGCCAGGCATGCGGGCTCGGAGCATGAAGTGGCTGACACTGACTCCACAGACTATCATACCTCAGGGGCATGTGCTTGGAACCCCATTCCTGCTTGGAACCCCATACCTGCTTGGACTCCTCCTTGGCTGGGTGCAGTTCAATGCACCTTCATACCTTCCAGTGGAACCTCCATTCTCCAAGGGCAGAATAGCCAGCCGATGGATAACAGCACCCTGGAGCCACCACTAGTGATCCCTACCACATTCACCTGTATGCCCACCCCAGTGCCTCATTGGAGTACCCCTCCAGTTCCACAGCTGGAGATTCCACGGACCTCAGAGCCTCTCGTCTGTGCCGAGAATACCTTTCCTCGGGAACACATGCTCTCCAATATGACACATCTGCCATTTCGTCAAATACTGGTTGCACTCTCCTCTCCTCCAAGGACTACAGAGAACAACCTCAGCTGTCAGCCCCAGGACAGCCCTTCATTTGGGGCTGTTGACAAAGGTGAAGAGACAGGTCAGAAGGTCTCTGAGGACAGACCCCAAATTAAAACTATTTATAATCATATGAAAAGGTGCTCCAAATCACTATTGATCAGAGAAATGCAAATTAAGACAACTCTGAGGTACCACTACACACCTGTCAGATTGGCTAAAATGACAGGAAAAGATAAAAGATGAATGTTGGAGGGGATGTGGGAAGACTGGGATACTGATGCATTGTTGGTGGAGCTGTGAATGGATCCAGCCATTCTGGAGAGCAATTTGGAGCTATGCTCAAAAAGTACTATGCATACCCTTTGACCCATCAGTGTTTCTATTGGGCTTATATCCCAAAGAAATAATAAAGGATGGAAAGGGCCCCACATGTGCAAGAATGTTTGTGGCAGCCCTTTTTGTAGTGGCTAGAAACTGGAAACTGAATGGATGTCCATCAATTGGAGAGTGGCTGAATAAATTATGGTATATGAATGTTATGGAATATTATTGCTCAAACCAGAAAACAACCAGCAGGACGATTTCAGAGAGGCCTGGCGAGACTTGCATGAAGTAATGCTCAGTGAAGTGAGCAGAACCAAGAGATCATTATTCACGGCAACAAGAATACTATATGAGGATCAGTTCTAATGGACATGACTCTCTTCAACAATGAAATGCTTCAAACCAGTTTCAATTGTTCGGTGAAGAGCGCCATATACACCTAGAGAGAGAGATGTGAAATGTGGACCACAATATAACATTTTCATGTTCTCTATTGAGGTTTCCTTGCATTGTATTTCCTTCATTGGATTATTCTTTCTTGTAGATATGATTTCTCCTGCACAAAAAATGATGTAATAACTATACATATATTCGATTTCTTAAGTATTCTAACATAATTATCATGTAGTGGATATCCTGCAATCTAGGGGAGGGGTGGGGAGTAGGGGGGAAAAATTTGTAACAGAAAGCTTTGTAAGGGTTAATGTTTAGGAATTACCCATACATATGTTTTGCAAATAAAAAGTATTAATAAAAAGAAAAAAAAGAAAAAAAAAAAGAAAATTCCTTCTACCAAATGATGATAATTACTTCAATCAGTCAATCAATAATTATTTTCTAAGTACTTAACTAAGTGCCAGGCTCAGTGTTAAGTGCTGAGGATAAAAAGAGAAAAGCAAAAGAGTCTCTGTCCTCATAGAGTTTACATTCAAGGTCCTCACTTGTTTGTAAGCCTTCCAACATATCCACTGAATTTTCATGTTCTGATTTGTTTTCCCCATGCTTCTCACACATATCTATTGTCCAATTTGGAGAATCCAGGTACTTTTATTTCAGCACAAAATCAAATTTCCACCTGATTAATTATGTCAAATAGAGTGGGGCTAATTTAAGATGTGCTTTCCACATAGTAGTTTTTTCTTTATTTTTAATTTAATAGCAACAATAAACAATTATTATTATAATTCACATTGCACTTTAAAGTATTTAAAATGGCACTACCACCTTTAAAAATATTTAGTGATTTTTTGATTCAGAGATAGTTCATTATTTCTATATATTACTTTTACCTGCCTGTCAAAGTATCCCAGTAAGTATAGAATAAAAAAATATTGATTTATATGTTACTACCTCATACACAAATTGAGACTCAAAGATAGCTGGTTTAAAGATCTCACCTCAACAATTCAATTTGGCCTTTAGGTCTGCCTTATTGTAGTTCCCCATCTCAGTACAACCAAATATAAAAAAAAATCAGAGACTATGTAGCTTTCATAGAGTCTTTATGTGACTTTCTGAGACAGAGAGAAAAAAAAACATGAACCTTTAGGAAAAAAATTGATAGGATTAGAGCTGGAAGAGACATTAGAGGAAACAGACATTGAGATAGAAAGTTTTTGCTCAGAGTTAAAGTCAGTAAAAAAAAAGGAGTCACAATTCAAATCCAAGTCCTCTGTCTCTCTTTTCATGGCACCAGGTTGCCTCTCCATTTTTAGGAAGTAACTGATGGTTGGCCCTATAGGTGTTCCACAGATCTCTGGCTCAAAGGGCCTAAGTCCTGTTTCATGTTTTCTCTTTTTTTAATAAAAATAAATTTTAATTGATAAAAATTTTCCCAGCATCCTTCTCCTCTTTCAGAAAGTCATGTCATGTAACAATATTTTGTAAAGAAAAAAAAAAGATCAAGGGAAAAAAACAGTAAAACTGATCAAAGCATTGAAAAAAAATCTAAAAATATATAATATCCCACTTTTTTGGTCCCATCCACACTCTCTTTAACTGTGAGCTTGTATAGTCTCTTGACAACAATGAAAACCAAACATTTATTGCATCCACCTAATGGCTTTCAAGTGATGCCCTACATACAGGATAAACTCCATTTTCAATAATGTCTCACCATCTAGGAAAGGAGGAACAAGGAAGTGTATGTATGTCATTTATCTCATGTATGCCTATGATACCTGACAAATACTGATAATCCACTTCCTGGTTCTGTCTAATACCTTAAATCAAGTTATTCTGATTCTTATAATATCATACTCAGCTTGTTCTCGATGATAACAAAAGATCTGTCAACACAAGAATCTATACTCAAGAAAAATCATCTTTTAAGGTCAAAATGGGTTCATGATTTAGACATAAAGGGTGTGACACTATAACCAAATTAATAGAGCAAGGGATAGTCTACTTGTCAGATGTGTGGAGAAGGGAGGAATTTATGGCCAAAGAAGAACTAGAAAACATTACAAAATGCAAAATGGATCATTTTGCCTAGCTGTGTGACCCTGGGAGAGTCACTTAACCCCAACTGCCTCAGCAAAAAAAAAAAAAAAAAAAGGATCATTTTGATTACATTAAATTATAAAGGTTTTATACAAACAATATCAATGCAGTCAAGGTTAAAATGAAAGAAGAAAGCTGAGGGAAAATTTTTGTAGCCAGTGTTTCTGATAAAGGCCTCATTTCTAAAATATATAGAGAATTGACTCAACTTTTTAAGAAACCAAACCATTCTCCAATTGAAAAATGGTAAAAAGATATGAACAGACAATTTCCAGGTGAAGAGATTAAAGCCATCTCTAGCCATGTGAAAAAATGCTCTAAATCATTATTGATTAGAGAAATGCAAATTAAGAAAACACTGAGATACCACCTCACACTTACCAGATTGGCTAAGATGACAAGAAAAGATAATGATAAATCTCAGAGGGGATGCGAGAAAACTGGGACATTAATACATTGTTGGTGGAGTTGTGAAATGGTCCAACCATTCTGGAGAGTAATTTGGAACTATGCCCAAAGGGCTATCAAACTGTGCACACCCTTTGATCCAGCAATGTCTCTACTGTGTCTGTATGCCAAAGAGATCATAAAAAAGGCAAAAGGACCCACATGTGCAAAATGTTTGTAACAGCCCTTTTTGTAGTGTCAAGGAACTTGAAATTGAGTAGATGCCATCAGTTGGAGAATGGCTGAATAAGTAGTGGTATGTAAATGTTATGGAATATTATTGTTCTGTAAGAAACAATCAGCAGGATGATTTCAGAGAAGCCTGGGGAGATTTACATGAATTGTTGCTAAATGAAGTAAATAGAACCAAGAGAACAAGATTATATGATGATCAACTGTGATGAACATGGCTATGCTTGTGATAATTCAAGGCAATTCCAACAGACTTGGGATGGAAAAATGTCATATGCATTCAGAGAGAAAACTATCAAGACTAAATATGACTCAAAGCGTAGTGTTTTTCATTTTTTGTTTGTTTCTTGACTTTTTTTTCATTTTGGTTTGATTTTCCTTGCACATGAGAAATATGGAAATACATTTAAAAGAATTGCACATATTTACCCTCTATCAGATTACTTGTTGCCTTAGGGAGAGGGGAGATAAGGAATAGAGGAGAAAAATTTGGAACACAAGGTCTTACAAAGACAAATGTTGAAAACCATCTTTACATGTGTTTCAAAAATAAAATACTACTGAAAATTTTTTTTAAAATTTGGAACACAAAGTCATAAAAATGAATGCCAAAAAACTATCTTTATATGTATTTGGAAAAATAAAATACTATTTCAGAAAAAGAAAAGAAAAATCATCTTTCTAGAGATAGGAAATAAAAAAAAAAAAGAATGCTGAAAAGTTACCCTGAGCCAGAGAATAGACTTTATGCTATAGATTCCATACCCTGAATATGTCTTATTCTGAAAGTTATATGGAAATTCCTATTTTAACCTTCTTAACATTGCTTATATGACACTGAAACAAACTTGGTCCACTTTTTTATCACTCATATCTGGACTCATATTTGGCCTACTGCCATGGCCATGCTAATTGATCTCTGTCTCAGGTGTCTCCCAACCCACTCCATTCTCCACTCAACTATCAAACTGATTTTTGTAGACCTCAAATCCACCTCTATTCAATCAACCCCAATTACTCTTTATTACCTCCAGCATTAAATACACTATCCTGTTTGACTTTTAAAGCCTTTGTAACTTGGCCCTTTCCTATCTTTCCAGGCTTCCTACAATTTATTTCCCACTAAATACTGTGATTCAGTGACACTGACCTTGTTCTTCAAAGTGATTCTCCATTTCCTAATTCCAGACATTTTCAATGGCTGTCCCCCATATCTGAAGCTCTCATTCTCCACATTTCTACTTCTTGGCTCCCCTAATTTCCTCTAGGTCTCAATTGTTAGTCCCACCTTCCATAAGAAGCCTTTCCCTCTCTTTTATATTAGTGCCTTCCCTCACAGACTGCCACAATTTATTCTGTATATATCTTTTTTTGTACAAAGCTGTCTGCAAACTGTCTCTGTTATTAGGCTGTGAGGTCTTCAAGAACCAAGGTTACTTTCTGCTTTTCCTTGCCTCTCCATTACTTAACACAGTGCCTGACACATAGCTTAATAAATGCTTGCTGACTGACCTTTAAAGATCAAATATTACATATATATTATATATGTGTGTATACATATAACACATACAAACATGTATGTACACATATATACAATCCAAAATGTGAGTGAATATACACATTATAGCTTTATATATATGTTTAATGTATATGTACACACACACACACACACACACACACACACACACACACACATCTTTTTCTGGCCACTGGACCCAGATGGCTCTGGAGGAGAAAGTGAGGCAGGTGACCTTGCACAACTCTCCCTCACTTAAATCCTATTCATTTGCATGTCATGGTATCACCTCCCTGATGACATGGTCCTCTTTGAGAAGGAAGGACAAAGAATAACTTCTGTGAGTAAAGCTGGCTCGAAAACTGGACTTGTTCAGTTGAAAGACCTTCTTTTCTTCCTCTCTCCTTCCCTCCTTTTATCCTTTCCTCCCTTTGTCCACATAGAATATTATATCCTTATCTACAGATGCTCTTAAAATAATTTTTTTCCTCTGAACCCTCTGAACCCTCCCAAGATATCTTGGAGTTTATTAGCTAGATTACTCCCTCTTTCTCTCTCTCTCTCTTTTTTTTTTTTTTGCTTTTTTGCTGAGGCAATTGGGGTTAAGTGACTTGCCCAGGGTCACACAGCTAGGACATGTTAAGTGTCTGAATCCAGATTTGAACTCAGGACTTCCTGACTTCAGGGCTGGTGCTCAATCCACTGCACCACCTAGCTGCCCCCCCTTTTTTTTCTTTTTTTTTAAAAATTTTTTTTTTTAAATTTAAATTTAATTTAATTTATTTTAGATTTCTTTCTTAAGGACGTGCCTTAAACCAAAACCAAGCTGATTCTCATTGGCCAACAATAGGTCCTAGGTCAAGCCCCATTTGATCATTGTTTGGGACCTTATTAACTCAGATTAAATGTAAATAGCAGTCATTTCTGCTTTGGTCAGAAACCCTTAGGGTCTTCGCCTTTCAGAATCATTTATTCATTCATTTATTTAGATTTCTTTTTCTCATAGATGAAAGAGGGGTTTCTTTGCCTTCCTTGCTACCTAGCCTTAATCACTGAATAAGTGTGGCCTTAGTCAAACTGAGACCTGTTGAAGACCTTGACTTATAAAGGCCAACTCTTCCATTGCATCCAGGGCCATCTCCAGTCCTCATGATTTATATCCTGCTACTGGACTCAGGTGGCTCTGTAGGGGAAAGTGAGGTAGGTGATTTTGCACAGTCCTGCCTCCCTCAAATCCAATTCACTTCATTTCATGACCACCTCCCTGATGTCATGGTCCTCTTCAAGAATAAAGGACAAACAAACAACAACAATGTATGTATGTGTACATGTGTATGTATATAGAGAGGTGGGGAGGAAGCTCAGATGTTTATTTGGAAGAAAAACTCTAATTTAAAAAGAAAGAAAATATAACAGCTCTAAAGTTTGATACTTGTCAAATGGAACATGCCTAAATTACCCACCAGGTACTAGGGTACCAATCCTTTGGAAACAGGAGTGACATGTAAAAAAACCCTAATTTTTTTTTTTTAAATCTTCTGTAGTCATGAGAAGATTGTTACTGTTAACATTTACAATAAAACTGAAATAATTTCTAACAAGGAAGTGTAATTCCTAAGTCACATTGAATTAAAAATTGAAAGCGAACTAAATTCACTGTGGTTTTATGCTGGCATTGTAGTCAGCCAGTGAATGGTTATTCTCATAATGAGGTGTGAATTTTTTAATTTAAGACATTGAATATATACCTCATGCCCTCCTCCATAAAAGACAGTATTTGGCAGACAGAATGAATTGGAACATAGCAAATCTATATGATGAATATATCTCAGGTAATTCTAAGCCATATCAAAGGCCAATATATCTTCAGGATTTAATAAGAATTTGGACTCCTTTCCACATTAAATGATCACTTCAAACCACAGATTAAAAGAATATTATCAAAATTTTTGTTTACCAATGGGAAACATAAGTAAGTCTACATGAAAACATACCTAAATGGCGGGACTGCCTTCCCCTACAGTACCATTCCCCTTTCCATATTTCAAAAGCAATCTGCTCCCAGACAATTCGGACAAGAAGGCTTTCTATTAAGTCTAAGAGGGAAAGGAACATGTACTATGTACTTCCTATTTATTGTTTCCAGATGTGTTTTGATACAGGATTTGCTGGAGCATTTCATGTGGTGGCAAAGTAGCATTTGGGGAGCAATAGGGACACCAGAGAAAAAACAGTAAGAAGAAAAAACTCTTGTAGTGTGGTTTAGCATTTTTTTTTTAATCCTAACAAAGAAGGTAGAGGAACTTTGCTATTTTCAAGGCAATATCCTCCAAGTCAGAGATATTTCCCTTTTCCATTAAAAGGTGAGAAGAAAGAATAGTTTCTCTTCTAAAAAAAAAAGACAAGATTAATATTTGAAACAAATTCTGCTTGTTAGCTGAGTACTATTTTGATATTTAACCAGCTCTCCTTACTGGCTGCGTACTAATCCACTATCCTGAACACTATCTCCCTTAATTATACACATAAATCCATCCCCCTCAATCCCTGTAGCACTCAAAGAATAAGGGGGAGTCCAAGGGTTGGCAGTTCTATTTAAATCCTTTGCATGTCAATTACTATGCCATCTGCAGCCATAAAAGGATTTTGGAAGTGAAAAGGAAGGAGAAAAGCAGGGGAATATCCAGCTTTACAAATGAGAGAGAATCACGTGGTATTCCCCTGTAAGGATCTATTAAAACAATGGGCATGGATGAGTTTTCATCAAGAGTGTTTAAAGGAAGAAATATGGCACTCAGAGTGAAATGGGAAAATGTGAGGTGTTCTCCCTATTGGTTAAATGTCATTGTAACAATGCTATTTCACTAGAACACAAACACAATTCATTGTTATTTTTTATAATGATATGCATGATTATAATTCATTCAGTATTACAAATACTATTTTGTGTCTTTTCTCCAGGTATTGAGCTGACTATAACCAAAAAATCTAATCCCAGATGGTATAAATAACAAATGAAGATGAAGAATAGATGCAGTATTAATTTGTAATATGCTTCTAGTATCCTTGATCAGCATAACAATGCACTATGATTTAAGATATCATTTCTCTGTGTGGTGACATTAACAAATAACAAAACAACTACAAATTAATTTCCTTGATCAGATAAATCAAAATAATATGGAATCTGCTTCAAACAACCATTTTTTACTCGAACATGTGAATGTGATGTAATGAAAAAACCACTGGATTTCAGAAATTGGAAGACATGGATATGAGTCCTAATTCTATGACTGTGACATTGGAAATGTCTCTTAATTTATCTGAATTTCAGAGCCCCCATCTGGTAAAGAAAAAAGGAGGAGGGATTTAGAAAAGATGATCTCTAATATCTCTTTCCAGCTATAAAAACTATGTTATTAAGCTGATGGGTGACATACGATATGCCTGTGATAAGGATAACAAGGGAATAAGCAAAGAGGGTCAAGTCTAGGAACATGAAGGGTATGTTCTGCCTGCTGGCAACACCAGAGAAAGCTTATTGAGACACTACTAGAAATGGGTTATGGTACAAAATGCTTCCAATTCATAGCATGCCCAGGTATCCTTTGTTTCCTGTTGGCTTATTATAGTGGTGACAAAAAGCTTTTTGAATGGCTGGTGAGACAGAACTGAGCATTCATTCAAAGGGTTTGAATACACTAAAGTTCTTTTTCTCCCCTGGTGAAAAATGGAACAAGAACTGCTGTTGAGGCAACTAGTGAGGAGAGAGTTAGCAGATGCTGTTACCAACTGTCTTATCTCCCTAACCAGGAATGGTTACTTCCATTTCTTCTGTCTCTATTATGTTCCCTCTTTCCTGATCTCAGATAAATGAAGAACAGACACAAATGGATCCAGATATGATTTCATAAGCCTCAAAAGGTCAGAGGCCCAGCAAATCAAAACCAATAGTAGAGACTGCTGCTATGTACAGCAGCCAAACCAGATCTGAAGGGTAACCTGCTTGCATCCATTCTCCCTAGATAGCATCATGGTAGAGGAAAGTAGGCTGTAGATTTCAATTCTTGCTATATTTTGTCAGTAAATATTCCTTTGCAAAAGCCAACTGAAATTAACATTAATTGATAATAAGGAAGATATCAACTGGCTAATTGATATTGGGAAGGCACTAACTGGGATTGATATTAAGAAGATTAATTGTTCAGCTGATATGGGGTGGGGAGAATATATAGAATGGAGGAAATAATAGTGAATAAAAATACCCTATAACCTCTCAGAGTTCCCGTTAAAGTCTCGAGGAAAAGGGAAGTGATGGTTGAGTTTTGAGGACCTAACTTACCCATGCTAATTTTGGTCATTATAGTAAATAGAGCCTCTCTTAGTGCTACATCAAAATCCTCAGATGTACTTTTTACTAAGCTAATTTGAAAATGCATCTAAAAAATTTATTTAAAACAGCAATACTTTTAACTCTTTTCCTTTATCTTTTTCATCTGCCTTATTTCTCTTATCAGATCTTAGGATTCCATTCAGATTTCTAAATTCTACAAAAATTGTCTTCATATTAAATAGGAGAAAGAAAAGGAAAAAAGAAGAGTTGCTGAAAGAGTTGTCTATTTAAAAAGAAAAAAAAAAGACCAGTAAGTCAGGAAACTCTCTTTTGGCTTCCATTTTTTAAAAAATGAACCATTGAGGATTAGCTAGGACAAGTCACATTTGGAAGTGAAACACCTTAGTTGATTTATTTTTTAAGTTTTATTGATAATTTCTGTTTTATATAACATGCTCATTTAAAAAAAAGTTTTATTGATACTTACTGGTTTTTAAAACATGCTCATTTTTCTGATTAAATCACCACTCCCATAGAATCTTTCTTGGTTAAGCCAAACCCACAGTGTCTATGTCTGAGAGCAAAAGAAACATTCTGTCCCTGGAGTTGATCATCTCTCTATACTCACTTTGTTTCATATGGGTTCATCTGACTTACTTTCCTAACTCCATCTCCACCTCCATATATTTCTTCATCTCCAAAAAAAAAGAGAGCTGGACTAGAATATCAAATTCAAAAAGAAATTGATCCACGTGGGCTCTATATTGACTGAAAAAGGTATGAATTAACGTCATCTATATTATATTGTGTTTTTTTTTTATTTTGCTAAACTTTTCCCAATAATAATCTATCTAAGGCTGTACTCCAGAGTTTTGCAGGCCACAAGCAAGTATCAATTTTGACATCTCTGGATCACTAAGATCACTCCCAACCTCAATCTCTGATAAGCCTGAGACTCCAATCATTGCTAAATTTCATTATTATTTGATACAACTAGAGAATATTACACACAAACCCAAGATAGGGTCATTAAGGAAAAAAAATCAGAACTAGAAGAATTTCAGTCCTCCTCCTTCTCCATCCCCTTTTTAGTGAGGCCTAGAAAGGCAAAGTACCCTTTCAAGGTCACATAGCACAGCAAGTAAATGGGAAATTGTGACTGCCCATCCTATGTTCTCTTCCCTATGCTATATGCACTGTGTCTAGGTACACTAGATACCTACATATACTAGGTACATACATAATGGCAAAATGAATAAAACTTTCTCCATTACAGAAAGAAAGGATTTTCTATAGGAGATGATCAATCATTTTTCAGGAAACATTTTCTTTTTTTTTTTTTTTTTGCTTCTGATTACAAATTATTTCTATCACGACATGGAAATCCTTATTTTTGCATTAAAAGCACCCAACTTTGGAACATGCCCTCTTCATGTCCTATCTACATACATATACACACAAGTATATAGAACGTATAGAGAGAGACCATTTTTACCTTTTGACGCTGCTGAATGTTGCTCACAGCATCGGGCTGGAAGTCCAGTTTGTCTGTTCGACAGAGTTTCCAATAGAGAATGACAATGATGGTCATCACCACAATCACTGGAATCACCACGCCAACAATGATCCACAAGTTATTGCTTTGAGAGTCAGAAGGTGATCTTTTCACCCGATCTACCGCTATGAAGAATAGAGGAGGGGGAGAACAAGAAAAGTCCTTCTAAATTATCACATTTGTTTAAAGACCCATCAAGAAGCATCCTGGTATAATAAGACAAACATTGGGCTTGGAATCAGTAGATACCTCGGCTTCTAATTTCAGCTTTAACACCAATAATAACAATCACAATAGTAGGTCTGTGCAGCAACAGCAGCAATAGTAGAAATTATAGCATAATAGTAGTAATATAAGCAATACTTATATCATACTTGCTCTATGTGCCAGACACTGTGCTAAGTGCTTTGCAAATATTATCTCACTTACCACAAAAATCCTGGGAAAAAGATTCTATGATGATTCCCATTTTAGGAAACCAAGCCAAACAAGTTAAGTGAGTTGTCTGGATCACATTGCTAGTAAGTATTTAAAGCCAAATTTGAAGTTGGGTCTTCCTGACTCCAGGCCCAGCACTCTATCCACTATAACACCTAAATAAATGCCAAAATACTAAACAGCTCTCTGATCTTGGACAAGCCACTTGAGTATTCTAAGCATCTATCTCCTCAACTGCAAAATGAGGTTAATAATACGTCCAGTAATAACAACAATTGACATTTGCAAATTACTTTAAAGTTTGCAAAGTGCTTCACTTACATTATCTCTCTAGATCTTCATAGTTACCTTATGAGGTATATATTATAGATATTGTTAGCCCCATTTTACAGATGAAGAAATGGCAGCACAGAGAGAAACTACATGTTATACTCAAGATCACAAAGCTAAATAAGCTTCAGAGGCCCAAATCTACCTAATTTCAAGGCTAGCACTTCATTAGGTTGTAAGTTCCTTGAAGGTAGAGACTGTCTTTTACTTTCTTTCATATCCCCAGCATTTAGCATAGTATGTGGCACATAGCCATAAACATATGTCAAGCCATAAACCATTACATAATAAATATTTATGGCTTGCTTTCATCCATTTCAACATGCTAACATACCCTTCTGGGTCCATTTTGAGGAAAAGTGCTCTGTACTTTGAAGTACAAAATATATCCAAGTATATAAGGTACTATGTAAATGTGAGTAATTATCTGAAAAAAATGATCTCTCACTACACAGTATGATAACAGAAGATAGAAAATAGATATAGAATTATAGATTATCTCATTTAGGAGAGATCTTAAGAAACCATCTAGTCCCATACCCCTCATTTTAAAACATAAGGAAAACATAAGAAAATAGAGTTCAAATGACTTGATAACTATTATATGGTTAGTAAATAGCAGAATCCAGACAAAAGACAAGTTTTTGTTCATATTCCCGTTCTATGCTATCATACTACCTTGCTTACTAAATTTTCACAAAATTTGTGAAATGTCATAAATAAGTATAACATAACTAAAAACAAATTGAAAATTGATTATTTGTTTCCAACTGAGTTTTGTCCTTTGAAATTAGGGGAACCCACAGTAACAACCACAATAGGCATCACAGAAGAGGTACAAGACAAGTTTGAGATGGAACATGGCTGTCTCCATAATATCAAACTCTAAGGGATAAGAATAAATCAAAAAACACCTATGCTTTCCCTGAATATATGTTGAATATATTCAGTATATTAATTTTTAAAATGGGAAGTCTTTTTGAACATGTCTTTTATACTCATTGTCTTCAGACTCTTCTTAAGCTCTTAAAATTAAGCTTAGTTTCTACCTAATATTGCTTTCTCAAAATATCAATGGCAACCTATTCTTTCAAACCAAATCAAATTCTATCTATTCTCAAAATTCTCTCCTTATTTAATCTTTAACTATTCTGGCTTTCCTCCTATCTCTCAGACAGCTCATATTTAATTACACATTTAATTTTTTTTGTTTTACAACTTCTCTTCCTTTTTATCCCAACTCTAAAAGTTGAACCTTTAGTTCTCTATTCTTTCCTCTCTATGCCTCCTCAGAGAAATCATTCTTACTGATGGCTCAACTATCACCTCTTTCATAAATTTATATTTTTCACTCCAGTTTTCTCCACCTAAAATGTCCTTCTCCCTGATTATCTATTCCCTGCCCATCATACAAGACCCAGCTCAAGTCTTTCTTTGTACTCTGATGATACTAGCCTGTGTATCTCCTAACTTCCATGTGTTAATAAGTTTCTAATTCACAATGACTATACTATTATGGAATGTTCAAATCTCTCTTGTAACTGTATCAGACAATTTATCATACTATTATATCAGGATAGCATGATATATGTTGCCACTTATTTGCTAAGCATTTCATGTGTGTTCGTTTTGTCTTCCTTATATATATTGCAAGTCCTTTGTGGGGAGGAAAAATGTATATTTCTACATTATTTCATAGAGGTTATCTTAGTGCTACTCACAAAATAGATCGTCCAAAAACACTAGGTGATGGACAGACGAAATGTATTGTAAAAGGGAGTACAGAAAATCAAGGGCAGAAAAGAACTAGAAAAAAGAAATATTGCAATTTTTCCTTTTCAACTTAGATCCCACACTATCTGCAATAAAAAAAAAAAAAACACCCAGGCATATAAAAATTGTGGCAACTTTAAACTTAGGTCAAAGGAATTAGATTTTAGTCTTTCTAATGAGCTTAAGAAGAAAAACCAGAGGCACAAAAATCTCTTAACCCAGTCCTTATCCTAGTTTTCCTGAGCTGTCTCCCAGTTTAGCCCTAAGGGCTGATCTCCATTTCTCCCCCTCTTTCCACCAGTTCCAGAACTAGAGCCTTGTTATGGCAATGGTACTTATCTTTAAAAGTTTAAAAAGGAGTCCAGGAGAAGATGATTTAAAAAGAAGGTGGGCTATATGATTAAAAGATGCTTTTCTTATAATCTTACAATCTTTTTTCTTATAATCAAACTTCTGATAATTGTGGAGTTTGGATATCCAATAAAAGTTTAAGCAATCCCCATTCCCAGGATTTTTGCAATTAAGATAAATTTCTAATTTTTAAAAATCTATTTCATGAGTCACTAGGAAATACTCAAATCAAAGTACCTTATTGTACTATATATTAAATAACAGACTTTTAAAATCATGATAATAATGATATCTGACAGTTTTATTATGCTTTAAGATTCATAAAGTACTTTCTATGCCATATCTCATTTGCTCATTTCTACGCCTTACCCCAAATCTGGAAACAGAATACATTTTTTGTTTCAGAGACATTTAGAGTCAATTCATAGTTCACAAATATATCAATTTCAAAAACTGTTTTGCCATCCTAGTATTATTTGCCAGCATTTTAAAATTTGCATTTATCATATTTTCTTAAATCTCTGCTATGCATATAATCCCTATATGGTAAGCAACTAATTTCTTTTGTTGTTAAAGCTTTACTCTTCTCTTGCAATCTCTGTTCTGCACTTCATTCTTCTTCCCAACTACTTTTAAAAAGTCTTATTAAAATATATAGATATAGATATGAATATAGATCTATTTCTATCATATTTATTTCCCAGATCTTTACTCTTCATCCCCAAATACTTAAACATTGAAAGAAAAAGAGATAAAGGGCAGATTTTACAAGAGAAAAAAAAAAACCAAATATTCTTTGATAAAGGAAGTTCTGTGACTTTTTTTGGACTAACAGGACAAAAGCAAGCATATTTTGTTATCCATATATTTCACTCTCTTTCAAAATCTGAAATAAGAGATTCTGGCAAAAATAAGTAACAAATGGTGGAGCTGTGAACGGATACAGCCATTCTGGAGAACAATTTGGAGCTATGCTCAAAAAGTTATCAAACTGTGCATACCCTTTGACCCAGCAGCATTTCTATTGGGCTTATATCCCAAAGAAATCAT
>JAJPUD010002021.1:138816-151116 GCA_023553655.1 Myrmecobius fasciatus | reverse complement strand
GAAAATTGTTCATATCCTTTGACCATTTATTGATTGGAGAATGGTTTGAATTTTTATAAATATGAGACAATTCTCTATATATTTTAGAGATGAGACCTTTATCAGAACCCTTAAATGTAAAGATGATTTCCCAATTTATTGCTTCCCTCCTAATCTTGTCTGCATTGGTTTTGTTTGTACAAAAACTTTTTAACTTAATATAGTCAAAGTTATCTATCTGGTTTTCAATTAAGAGTTCCAGTTCTTCTTTGGACATAAATTTATTCCATCTCCATAGGTCTGAGAGGTATATTACGTTCCTCTAATTTACTTATAGTATCACTCTTTATATCCAGATCATATATTACATTCCTCTAATTTACTTATAGTATCACTCTTTATATCCAGATCATGAACCCATTTAGATCTTATCTTGGTATGTGGTGTTAGATGTGGGTTAAGCCCTAATTTCTTCCACACTAGTTTCCAATTTTCCCAGCAGTTTTTGTCAAATAGTGAATACTTATCCCAAAAGCTGGGGTCTTTGGGTTTATCAAAGACTAAATTGCTATAGTTATTTCCTAGTTTGTCTTATGATTCTATCCTATTCCACTGATCGACTACTCTATTTCTTAGCCAGTACCAAATGGTTTTGATGACCGCTGCTTTGTAATATAGTTTTAGATCTGGTACAGCAAGTCCACCATCATCAGCCTTTTTTTTTCATTAATCCCCTTGTAATCCTTGACCTTTTGTTCTTCCAAATGAACTTTGCTAGTATTTTTTCTATATCTGTAAGATAATTTCTTGGGAGTTTGATTGGTATGGCACTAAATAAGTAAATTAGTTTGGGTAGTATTATCATTTTTAGATAATATCTTTTTTCTAAAAATTTGTCAAAGGTTTTCAAAAGTCAAAGTCAAAGACATATTTTGCTCTTTTTGATCACAAGCTTGCTTTAATGAGATGTTTTGGTGTAAAAATTTAGCACTTCTGTCTTTTGTTACAGACTATGCCAGTGTAGATTCACTAATTTCCTGTATCTCTTCTGGAACCATTCTTCCATACAAGGATAATATTTGCACTCTAACAGTTCTCCAATATGGTGATTATTTGAAATGATTAGTTAACACACTTTGACTAAGGGCCTTCCCTTCGCCCCACCTCAATTTCATTTCCAAATTGCTTTGAATTTTTGAGTAGATGCCATCCAGTTCTTGTAATTTATTTTTACTTTGTCTGGTTTACTACATGATAAGAATTGATTGTTATTTGATCTAATGCCTTCAGTTTGTACATTTCAAGTGATAATTTTTACTCCCTAATAGATTCCTCAATGAAGAGCCAAGCAGAGAATTCAGAGAATTCAAGAATTTTCATTCTTGAATATTTTCTTTGATTCATCCAACAAAATTTCTAAGTATACTTTTCTCATTATTTAAGAAGTCCCTATTCATGGGATTTTGTAGTACCTTACAAGGTCCTCATAGAAGCTTTTAAATTTAAATTTGTACTTAACCTGATTTATTTTCCCCCACTGGTATAATCTTTCAATATTTGGGAAAAAAGATACTCTTTTTTTCCCTGAAATAATCTTCTTGACTCTGACACTTAGCCATGCAGAAGATAATTAGGAGTGCCTAATATTTTTATTTACATTTTCCTGGATTTCTAATGATGTATTTTGAGATAATTCCCAGTATTCTTATTATTGATTTTTATAAACTATTTCTTTCAATTGTTTTCCCTAATTGTCTGAATTTTAGGATCCTAGTTTATTCAATATTTTCCATGTGAAACTGCTGGGTTTCTGAGCTCCCAAGAGCATTCATTCTTCAAATGAATGCATTGGCTTGGAATGGTCTTTTATGGTACTTCCAAATGAAGGACCATAGGTAGGTAAACAGGGAATCAAAAAGTCATTCCATGGGTGTATTTTCAAAGTCAGGAAAATGTTATGCTGAAAGGAAAAATGAGGGGGGAAATGACCTCTTTTTTCTTTTTCTTTTCAAAGATTCAGGACTGCAGTATGGTCATTGAGTTCAAACTATACCACAATTCACATGGTTTGGAAGAACACAAATTCAGAAAAGACCATATATGCAGTCCATTTGATATATTTGGACACAAGAGAATGACAAGCAGATAGAATAATATTATAGCAATAGCTGAGGTAACATAATTTAGGAAATGGGATCGAATTCTTGTCTTGTCCATACTAAATCAGCATTCTATTCTGTGTATGGGCAGACAACCTACACATACCTCAGCGTGTTCCTGGAAAACATCATCCTATTCAATCACAGTACAGTACCTAAAATTTAGAGTGATGATCCTGAACCATCAATAAAGAGTTAAGTAATCAATTTGCAAAAGGGGGAAGTTGTTTAATACATTTTAGAAAAACTTGTTTAAAATGCTCAAGGTGAAAAAAAAAGTTTTGATACAAAGAGAGAAGCCTCAATTATCTGAGAAATTCATTCCTCCTATCTATGGACATTACTCAATAGATAGCTTTTTGCTACATTAGTCTTTCTGAGTTTTATCTTTTGATGAACTGAGACAGCTTCAGAGTTTCAACCTAAGATGACTTTAGCACTGACCTCTGACAAAGTTTGCTGGAATGAGCTGTAGTCAGCCTTAAACTCAATATACCCCAAGTTCTATAACTTCCTTGATTTGTGACTCTAAGTAATACTTTTTAGGCCTCAGTTTCATTATCTGCAAAATCTAACTGGTTAGATTAGAGCATTACTAAGGTCTCCCAACCTCAACACTGAGCTACCCCCTCTTCCCAAAAACCAAAACAACTATGACTCTGGCGAGGCAGTAGGGATTAAGCAACTTGCTCAGTCATAAAGCTAGCAAGTATCAAGTGTTTGAGGATGGATTTGAACTCAGGTCTTCTTGAGTCCATTGCACCACCTAGCTGCCCCAAAGGAGAGACACTTTCGGAGAAAGATGGGCAGATGTTTTTAGTTTTTGTAATTTCCAGAGGTTCTTTCCAGATCTATAACTATTACATATTTGAACTCAGAACAGAAGTCTTTCTGACTCCAGACCCAGCAGTCTACCACTAGGGCCACCTAGTGACCCTTTGTGTAAATTACAAATTAAAAAGTAATTTATACTATATGGATGATTTATTAATAGTACCAACTATTCCAAGAGTATAGCATTTTAAAAGAAATCATGTCTCCAAATTAATTTCTTTTAAAATATTTTTATAAATTCTGAACTTAATAACAAATCAAATCATTTTATAAGTGATAAAACTGCAATTTTTTCTTTTTTGCCAATCAATGTTAAGTGATTTGCCCAAGGTCACACAGTTAGTATCAAATGTCGAAGCCCAATTTAAATTCAGAAAAGGTGCCCTATCCACTGCGCCACCCAGCTGCCCACAAGGAGACACTTTTGGAGAATGATGGACAGGTGGTATTAATTTTTTTCTAATTTCCAGAGGTTCTTTCCAGATCTATAACTTTCACATAGTAACACTAATCCATAATATTTTATATTTCATATGTTAAAGTACATTTTTATAATTTTTTACAAAGGTTCTTTGAAAAGAAAATTCCCCTTAAACCCAAAGTCATCTCATGTTAAAATCAATTTTAAGAAGTTTTACATTTCCTTAAAAGGGCTAATATCCTACATGGCACAAAAATCAATCTCAATAAATAGCTGTCAATATAAATTGAAATTATGACATTATTAATTACTACAATTTTATCCCAAACAGCAACCAGCTTAAGAAAAAAAAAAAAAAAACTTCTCATGCCATTCTCTATTTGCTACACAATACCACACCTCAAAATAAAATTTGTTTTCTAGATTATGTCATTTCATTTCTATCCACTACCACCCCTTTAAGTACCTGTACCACATTGTTTCCTGCAAAGGTGGCTCGTCTCCACACCCGTCTTCTGGTTAAAGATTCACTGAGCAACCGAGCCAGCTTTCGTTCCATTTCAGCTTGAAACACCTCATTCTGTAGCTGCCTCTCGAAGACACCCAGGAGAACTAAGGTTAAAACGGAATGCAAAGGGGTTCTGTCTGTTAATCCAGAAGGAGATAAAATAGTTGAACTACAGAAGGGAAGGAGGTGGGCAAGGCAGTTTGTGCCAACTAGCAGCCAGGAGCTTTAAATGGGAGCTACAAATAATCTTTTGCTGATACACATGATTATAGCCTTATGTGATACTGTAGACACTGAACTACACAACAGAGAGAAATGGAGGGACCCAAGTAGGATGCTTCATATAAAAGAGACTAGTGCAATGTTATTCTATCTTCTACTAAAGGGTCAAAACCTTCAGGGAAGGCAGCCAGGGGAGCCTTTGTTGTATGTATCTGCCTTTCCTTTGAACAGCTCATATTCTGTATTTGTCTGTCTGCTGAACTAGCATTGAGGCACAGCCACATGGCAACGATGAGTCTCAGATTCTTCCTTTTTTTCTTAAATCCATGTCTGATAGGGCTACAGATGTGATATTAACATAGATTAGAAAAGAAAGCAGAAAAACAGCAAGAGAACTTAAAACTACTAATTAAGTGAACACACCTCAGAAGAAGAGACTAACAGAAAGAAATTAGACCATATTCCTACAAATCCAAAAGAAAAACATGGTGGGCAGAAGATAAGCAAAAATCAGTTTAACTTGGACTTTTGGACTTTCAGAATGACAAAAGCAGGGAAACGGTGATGGAGAAAAGTAAATTAAATGAAACTCTATGAGTATTCTTATGGTAGACAAAAACAAACAAAAATTTCCAGTCCTTTCCTATGGACTGGACATCATTTCAATTTCATGGCTATCTAAAATTACTCATGGTAGATGGCATAACAGTAATGGATGACAGAAAATGCAGAACTATACTGAATAATTATTTTTCTCCTTTTTTTCCCTCTAACAAAGAAAATCATTTTCAGATCTTAAAATACAGAAAGAAGATGATTAACAGAAAGTGCTAACATCTATATTAACCTCTTCACTCAAAAAAAGTGATAAGATGGTAAGAGAAAACCTAGCTGCTGCCCTCAAGGCACCAGGCTCAGAAGAGCTACTATTTGATATTTCGGTTTAAGGAAAAAAAAAAAAAAGTGATTTCAAAAATGTGATTTTTGAATTGCCGCCTGTTAATTTTGAAAAACAGTGGAGAAAAGAAATAGTGTCACATGACAAGCAAAGAATATGCCTTTTTTCTTTTTAAAGAAGAGAATTGAATCTTTAATCATGACGAGTAAGCTTGATTTCACTTCTTAGCAAAATCTTCAAATCTATTATTAAAGAGGTAATTTGTGAGCATTTATAATTTTTAGTGCTAAACTTTGCTTTTATACAGCATATAAATTATAACAAATTCACAATTAAACTCTCCACTAAGTACACTCTCTCCCCAAAGAGAATTAAACAAAACAACATAGAATAGTAATGATTGGAAAAACTTGAAGGAGGATATAGTATACCTGGATTTTAGTAAAGCATTTAACAAGGTTTCTCATGCTATCCTTGAGGACAAGATGGAGATATGAACTAGCTACAGTACAATTATATGGATTCAAAAGAGGTTCAAAGATCAAGTACAAAGAATAAAAATTATTAGATCAATATGAGGTTTTTAATGGAATAGCCCCCAAAATCTGTTCTTGGTCCTGTATTTTTCAACCTTTTAAAATATCACATGAATAAAATCATAGGTGGCATATTTATCAAATCTACTGATGACACAAAAGTGGGCAAAATAGAGGGCTAATATGTTGGATGACAAAGTCAGGATTAAAAGATTAGGTTAATGAACTGAATCTAAAAAGATGAAATTTACCTGGAATAAATATCCCAAATTAGCAATTTTTTAAAAAGCAGAAGGGGAGACATGGCAACAAAAAAATCTTTGGGGGAAAAAGATATGGGACTTTTATTGGATTAAAAGCTCAAATTAGTTAATAAGATGGTATATCAAATAAAAGCACTATTTGAAGTTAAGCCTATGGTACAAGGGGCAGTGTCCACAATGAGAGAAAATATTCCTGTTCCACTCAACTCATACCACAGCTAGATTATGTGTTTGATTCTGGGTACCATATTTTAAGAGGGACAAACCAGACAGTGATCTCGTGAGGTATCAAGACCATGCCAGATAAAGACTGGCAGAAAGAACTTAAAATGCTTAGCCTGGACTAGGAAAGATCCAAAGGATACACGACAGCTGACAAAAATGTCATGTAGAAGAAGGATTGCACTACTTTTGCTTGGTTCCAGAAAATGAAATTCAAAGCAGTAGTTGGATTTTTCAAGGACACAAATTTTAGATCAATGTAAGGTAAAAAAAAAATGGGGTGGGGTTATAATATGAACTATGCATAAGTTCAATGTATTATTTGAGGTTGAATTGAGCTCCCCCTCTCTGGTGTCTTTCAAGCTGCTAGAAGATTTCTATTTAGGTACAGTTTAGAGCAAATATCTTCTCAGGATTTAGTGATTCTGTTTTAATTCATTCAGGCTCTTACAAATCAATCTGAAAAGCAAGGAGTCATCTTTAATGTATAGCTCTTAGAGAAGGTTCTACTTAAGACAAAAGAGACAGCCCATCTTTTCTCCACAACTTTTTACTGGGATGTCTGCCTGATCCACTGCCAGTTGGCATACAATTGCAAGTTAACTTTTATTCAAGTGTATTATCTCTGTTCATTATCTGACTCAGTCCAGGAAGCCTCTTATCTGCTGTTTATTCTAACTGCTAGAGTCCTCAGGACTGGGGAGAAATATATATCTGTAGGGCAATAAATCTAAATGTATGCTCCAAGAACCACTCTAATCATGTTTTATAGACACACTTAATCATAACACACACCCCCCCTTTTTTTTTTCTGGACCAGATCTGCTAATCCACTGATGTGGTATAAGAAATTCCCATCAAGGAAACTCTCTCAACCAATGTGGATCAACATTGATCAACATTGTTCAGCATTCATTGAATTACTCAAATGGATGAAGAAATTCATGCAGCAATACTCAGTTTGTTTTTATCTCGGGCAGTTTTTCCTATCTTTATTTATTATGCCACACCATTTTAAAATAATTCTTCTTAAGGAAAAAAAAAACAGTTCATAAGCATCTTTAACTTAACTGATTTGGACCACAAAAATCATCATCTTCCCATCAATCCTGACACTGATTTTAGTAAACGAATAATTTTAAGAGTCCTTAAAGTATTATGAGGGCTATACACACCTGTTCTTACCCAAGATGACTTCATCAGCTGAGATAAATTCAGTTGTGGATATTGGAAGGCTGTTAAAAAGAGAGAGAGAAAAAGAATGAGTTGGAAAGGAAGAATATGAATGCGTGTGTGTATGTGTGTGTGTGTGTGTGTGTGTGTGTGTGTGTTTGCAGTAGTCAGGAAGACAGAAAGAATAGAAATACTATTTAAAAGGCATAAGATATCTCATCTACATGTTTTTCTTATCTTTAAAAAGTTGGGACAAAAAGATGGCTCAGTATACTCATAGATTGTAAACAAATTTAGAGTACAATAGCTTGCAGGAGAAAGTACGCCTTCTATTTTTGAGGGGGAAGGGAAACAGAGAGGTAGAGTCAAAGGATCTGAGATTTAGAGGCAAAAGGGACTTTGGAAGTCATCATCTGATCCTCTCTCATTTTGCAGATAAGGAAACTAAGGCTCATTAGAAGTTAAGTGACTTTTCTAAGGTCATGGGGTAGTAACTGCCAGAGGCAAGATTGGAATCCATTTCCTACAACTTCAAAGGCAGAGAGCTCCTTCCATCAAACCATATTGCCTCTTAACTCAGATGTGTCAAAAAAAAAAATAATATCCCTGATAACAATTTTTCTTCTAAGGAAATAAAGCAAGCAAGACAAGGAATGGACTATAAACAGTGCTGTACAAAGAATGTTTGAAATAACTGGGGATACTTAAATGGGAGAAAAAGAAAACTTAGGAAAAACATAACTGCTCTCTTCATATATTTTAAAGGGTTCTTTAGCTTGGTCCTGGAAGGCAGAACTAGGAACAACAGACCAAAAATACAAGGAGGATCAATAGTTTGATAATGTGCTGTATGGACATGTACCTTAGCTGAATTTCAAAGCAATCCTGTAAAGTAAGCAGGACAAATATTAGACCCATTTTAGAATTAAGTTCACTGAAGCTCCAAAGAAAGGATTTGTCCAAAGTAACAGTGCTAGTAAGCATCAAAGCTAGAATTCAAACTTAGCTCTCTCAAGTTCAGCTCAAGGAACTTTATACCAGAGGATATAATGGAACATAAATCCCTGCCACTAGGGGTCCCCACGAAGAGGCATGAAGAGCACCTTGGAAAGATACTTTAAATGGATTTCATGCCTCAGATATAATTTGAACTAGAGAATCTCTGAGGTCTTAGGCAATTTTGCAGTTCTAATTCTATAAACTCCCTTTTGCATATTTCCAAATACAAATCAGGATAAAAATTTCTCAGCTCACATTTTTTTTAAAATTTGAATTTTTTTTTTTTAAATTTAGGGTTTTTTTTTTTTTTTTTTTTTTTTTACTCCCGGCATGATTAAGAATATATGAAGTTTAACTTGAGGAAAATGAGAAGTATAAATTTCCAACCAGTTAACCTATTCACTTTCAGGTATAACTTGCATATATTGACTTACATTACCACTTGAAAGTCTACCATCCTTCCTGAGGAGTGGTTTTTCAAACTTTTTATAGTTATATAACCCTTCTTTCTTATTTTTCATGACCTGGAATTCCAACCCATATTCCTGCATGAAAAAGACATGGAGGTAATAGAACATGGGGGGGTGGGTGATGGACAGCTTAGTGGTACAGTGGATAAAGCTCAGGACTCAGAGTCTGGAAGATCTGAGTTCAAAATTGGACTCAAAACATTTATTAGCCATATAACTCTGGGCCTAAGTCACTTAATCTTGTTAACCTCATTTTTTTCATCGTTAAAATGAGCTAGAGAAGGAAATGGCAAACCGTTCCAGTATCTTTACTAAAAAAAACTCCAAATGGGGTCATAAAAAGTCATGTACAACTGAAAAACAATTAAATTAAATTAATTTAAAAAATTAAATATAAAAAAATGATGGAATAAACCTAAACTAAAAGACTAAAGGCAGTTACTATTAACTAGGATATCAGAAAACTAGTATAGGTCTTAGAGTCAAAAAACTTGAGTTCTCTGTCCTTGCTCTGACACTAGCTAAGTAGGAGACCTTGGACAAATCAAATAACCTCACTTAGTTTCAATTTCCTTATCTGCAAAATAGGAGTGATGATGCTCAAATGTCCTTCACAGGGTTATGAGAGACAAGCTTTGTAAACAATGAAGTATTATCTAAATATGAACTATTTTATTTCATGTTCTTCTAGAAAACATATAATACTGACAATGGTCATTAAATATCGATTATCTAAACTAAAGGTGTTTAATCCAGTTTGTTTAGGGTTTCGTTTTGGGTGGGTTGCAAGCGGTTTTTTGATAACTGGTTTTCTTTTTAAACATATGTATTTTATGCATCTAAAAGCTAATCTGGAGAAAGGAATCCATGACACACAAAAGTTAAGAATCCCTAACCTAGTTAGGTTTCAAGGTTCTAAAGGGCTAAACAGCTACTTAGCAGAAATCTAGAAAAGGATTCTGATTCCCACAATCCAGGCTTTCTTCTACTGATATACTACCCCATTCTATGTTTATCATTCATCTCAATGGAAGATTTTTTTTTTTGTATTTGATTCATTTACTTAATATTTTCTCCCAGTTACATTAAAAACAAAAAAAATACATTTGTCTTTAAAATTTTTGAGTAATAATTCTTATTGGATAGAAAAACCCTATGTTCTAGGAAACATATGAAAATAAGAATGGAAGTTCTAAGAAAAGTTTAAAAGTCAATATTCTGAACCTCTAAGGGCATATCATACTCACGTTCAGCAATCTGCAGCACAGGATATCCTAAATAGAAACTGAATTCCACCATACTCAAGTTTCTCAGAACCTCACTGACTTCTGATCCATTCAAGAACCCTTTCTTGCTTTTAACAGCAAAGATAATATTCACTGGTCCCTGGCGAGGAGCTGTCCATGATGTCCCCAGAGTTATATTCAATATCTGAAAGAGGAAAGCAAGAATGGAATTTTTTTTATTATTGGTTTTTAAGGGGAAACTGAAGTTTAATAAGACAGCAAATGATTTTATTAAACAGCTATTTACTTTTAAAACAATAATAGCTAGCATTTATATATTGCTTTAGGTTTTGCAAAGCACTATAAATAAATTGTCTTTTTTGGTCAGAAAAGGCTGGAGGGAGGGACCATGATAGGTAACAACAGTCATTTCACTACATCTTGATGGGAGTAACAATGCAGAAATTCCCTAACCACCTCCTGGTCTGATAGTAGAAAGTCAGGAGAAATAAAATATAGCAAACTATGTTAAGTGAATAGACTCATTCATTGATGGAACAACTATTTGTTGTCCTTGGATAAGAGACACCTGCAGTCTTCTCTAAATGGTTATCTCAACTCTTCAGTTTTGTCTAAAAGGACTTCTTTCACAATTGTAAAATTCTTTAGTCACCTCCCCTGTTTCCTGCCCTTGAACAGGGAATATCTTCTTATTCAGAAAACAAACCTCACCATCTGAACAGCAAATGTCCCCCCAGGATCCCCACCCCTTTTCTCTCTTGAATGATTCCCCTTTTCTTTGCCCCTCCCCCTACTGTCTATCCAAAGTTGTCTTAGAATGCTAATAATTGACTATATTCTGTAGGCAGGCTTTATTCTCTCAAAAGTAATAAAAAATTAAATCTGTACCCTAGGAAAGTGAAGCTGCTATCAGCAGTTCCTGAGTATGCTGATCATTCTGTTCCACTATTTTTGACCCAGGGAATCTAGATGGTGATGGTTGTTTGTCCTTCTTTCTCAAAAAGGACCATGACATTGGGGGGGGGTGATGCCATGACATGTAATTAAACTGGATTTAAGTGAGGGAGGGCTGTGCCAGATCGCCTGCCTCACTTTCCCCTTCACAGGCAACTGGTTCCCATAGCCAGATATATATCAGAATGACTGAAGATGACCCTGGATGAAAGGGTGACTTTGGCTTTTATAAGCTCAATTTGACTGAGGCCGTACCTATTTGGTTTTTAAGGCTAAATAGTAATAAGGCAAAGAATAGCCTCTTTTACCTAGTCAAAGATGAATTAATGAATCTGGGAGGGGAAGACCCCAAGGTTTCTAGACAAAACAGAAATTATTGCTATTTACTTTTATTCTGAGTGGATCAGGGCCCAAACAATGACCAATTGGGTTTTGGCCTGGGACCCATAGTTGACCAATCAAAGAGAGTCAGAATGATTTGGGTTTAAGGCTTGGTCCTCACAGTGACCACAGTGATCTAGCCACAGTGAACAGAGAATAGGCTTAAAGTCAGGAAGACATCTTCATGAGTTCAAATCTAGCTTCAGGCACTTCCAGGCGACAAGTCACTGTTTGCCTCAGTTTCCCCATCTATACAATGAACTGGAGAAAGAAATGACAAACAACTCCAGTATCTCTGCCAAGAAAACCTCAAATGGGGTCACAAAGAAATGGACATGACAAAAAATGACTCAACAACAAATCTTTGACCCATGGTGATCACAGCCCTCCTAACAGGCATGACTAGCCCAAAATATCCCATTCCTCTTAGTGGAGCGTATTCCCTAACAGGTCTTCACTATACCCCCATAGGTATTCTGCTGTTCAGTTTTTTCATTGAGTCATACTCTTTATAACCCCATTTGGAGTTTTCTTGAAAAGGACACTGAAGTTGTTAGCCATTTCCTTCTCCAACTCATTTTACACATGAGGAAACTGAGACAAACAGGGTCAAGTGACTTGCCTAGAGTCACACAGCTAGTTAGCATCTGAGGCCAGATTTGAATCGAATCTTCCTGACTGTAAATTCAATGCTCTATTCATTGTGCCACCTAGCTGCTCACATCCCAGTAAAGTAGGTATTATTATTATCTCCATTTTACAGATGAGGAAGCTGAGGCTGAGAGAAGTTGTGACTTGTCCAGACTTAAACAGATATTAAGTATACAAGGCAGGATTTGAACTCAGGTCTTCTAGAATCCAAGTCAACTAGAAGCTACCTAGTTGTCAATGTATCTTTGAATAATATGATTTATCAGTATCATATTGAGAATGTATCATCAATTATGCTCAACTAATGGAAATCTCTCTTTCTCCCTCTCTCTTCTTCTTCCTTCCTTCCTTCCTTCCTTCCTTCCTTCCTTCCTTCCTTCCTT
>JAJPUD010002021.1:98285-138806 GCA_023553655.1 Myrmecobius fasciatus | reverse complement strand
CTTCCTTCCTTCCTTCCTTCCTTCCTTCCTTCCTTCCTTCCTTCCTTCCTTCTTCTTCTTCTCTCTTTTTCTCTCTCTTTCAAGCCTCCCACTTACCCCAAAATAGAGAACCCAAAAGCATCAGTCATTTCCTTGCTTTGTGGCTAAAACTGCCTTTTAAAAAATCCTGCCACTGCCTCAGACTCAAGGGCAGTTCATAGCTTTTACTCCAGAACAGCTGCCCCAACCCTGACTTCTACACATTAGACTGGCCTTTTGTAGCAGTCGATAGGTCTATCACACTGTTAGAAGATGCTTTTCAGAACAATTCTGAAATGCTTTCTCTGCCTTCTCCTATTGTGGGTGTCCTATTTCATCCACCCATAAAAGTTTCTGAGCATCTATCCATTCAATTAATTAAATTCAACAAGCAACTACTCTATGCCAGCCTCGTTATAGTGGTTATTGGTGATACAAATAAAAAAATGAAATTAATCATTGTGGTCAAGGACTCTATATTTCCTTTCTGTAATCCTTTCTTCTTATTTTTTTAAAAAACATCATTATTACTACTCAATAACTTAAGAATGAATAATAATAATAATTGCTAGCACTTATACAGCACCTTAAGGTTTGCAAAGGGCTATACATGTTATCTCTTTTTGCGTCTCAGAACAATCCTGGGAGATGGACACTATTATAAATATCCCCATTTCACAGATGAGGAAACTGAGGCAGGCAGAGGTTAAATGATTTATCCAGTATCACATACCTAAAAAACATCTAAAACCAAATTTGAACTCAGGTCTTTCTGGCTCTAGACCCAATGCATTCTCTATAAAATGAATGAAAAAGAATTTGATAAACAAACATTTATTATTTGTTAAGCATACAGACTTTTAAGGTAGAACACAGTCCAAAGGTCATTAAGAAGATTTCGTGACTGCATATGGAGGTCACAAGATTATGATTTGTTATCAGTAAATGTGTGATTTTTATCTCTATATCCAGGGTCATGTAAAAATTTCTCAGGTAAAAAGGGGTCATGAATAGAAGAAGTTTAAGAAGTTCTGATCTAGCCCAATACCTTCATTTTACAGTGAGGAAACTGAGACTGAGAGCAGTTAAGTGTCTTACTCAAAATAATACAGCTAGTAAATAGCTGAGTTGGAATTTGAACTCACTTTTTAGCATATGATGCATGGGAGGAATCTTTTCAGAGAAGAGCTTTTGAAGCTACATTTTGCTCTATGGAATCAAATCTTTGTGGGGTTTTTGTTTCTAATCAACAAAAAGTAGGATCTAGTATTTTATCATTTATCTTTCACATCTGTCCAGGTCACTGAATTTTTAACATAATAATTGTTTCAATGCTGATAGAAAGGAATCCAAGTTAGGGCCTAGTTGCTAGTGACCCTCTCCCGAGTATTTGCAGGAGAGGTCCATAAAGACAACTCAAAAACCTAGATGTGGTGTCCACATAAAGTTCGATTCTTGTCAGCCAGAGGAGGCTGGATATTGCCACTAATTTATCACTTCCTCTGACTTGAACCCTCCCTGCTATCCTTCCCCAGAAGAAAAGCTCTTCTTGATTCATCATCTACTTGGTTGATCACTGCAGAAATAGAATGTGGTGATGCAGATGAAAAATGATGGTTGTGGGCAGGGCTTCCCTGACAATAAACTGATACATTGCTTTGTCTTGTTGGAGTTTATTGCCAGGTCTCAGCACCCCATTGATTCTACAAAGTGACCCACTATCAAATCCATGCCTTCTTTTGTATGCACTTCAAGAGGTTCTGTCATCAGCAAAGAGCAGCTCCTGAATGAATGAATCTCTTGGAGGCTCGATTACATTAAGTTCACTTAATGTAACATCAGAAATGATTAGAACAACACATGTTCATTTTCTCTATGTGATTTTATTCACCCATTAGACTTATGAATGTTTCTAGTAAATAACTGCTCAGCTATTAGAAGCCTATGTGACTACCAGCTAATACAGTTTTCTAAGTATCTTTAAAAGCCACAAGGAGATAATATCAGAGCAGCCCACAAAAGCAGCATGAAGGAGAGCCCCTTTATAACTCCCATTCTCTTTTAATAAGGGACATTTATATGCCAAACAGCACCAAAGGGATGGAGCTACACACTTAACATTTCCATTTTGGATTTACTTATAAAGATAGCAGAGTGCACAGGACATTGCCCTCAGAGTCAGGGAGATGAGTCTAAATTCTGTTTCAATCACTTACAAGCTAAGTGAGCAAGTCACTTAACCTCTTAACCTATTTAACTTACAGCTTCAGTTTCAATTTACCCATCTGGAAAATGGGGATAATAACGGTACCTTATCTCACAAAGTTGTGAAAATTAAATTAGATGATCTATGTAAAATACCTTGCAAAACCTTTAAGTGCTATATAAATACTAGCTATAACTATATAATTATGGACAAAAGGGAAATGAAACTCTCTTTACCCCTTGGATGTAAATCTATAGGTTTGAGCTAACCTGACCCTCAATCCACAGAGGTTTTATGTATATACCTTTTATGACTAAGAGGTATAAGAAAATTAACAAACTAACATTTAATAGCCCAGATACACAAATTTATATCGATTGTGTTTCCTAGCAACATTTCTTTTAATATATACAGGATTCCTGAGGATTCTGAGCACCCAGAATAAAAAAAGAAAAAAATTACTCTTACTCCCCATGATCTATATAGACAAATACTATATATGATCAGGAGGAACCCAATTCTATTACCCACCTGAGCCAAAATCTCAGGCTCCAATTTCCTTGATCTGGCAACCTGGCCTGCAAAGACCATTAGAATTAAGGCAATAACACTGGAAGTGAAGGCTATGGACCAGACTTAGTTGAACAGATACGATTGAGCTATCAGCCTGAATCAGGGTCAGCTCACTTGAAAGGTTAGAATTCTTTGCCCAAGGGTCAGGATCAAACTATGACCTAGCTGGGAGAGAATTTCATAAGAGTTCATTGGGTGCCTCCTGACTGAAACCTTCAGAATTACAGACAAGAAACTGAAGTCCTGCTTTTCTTGAGGATAGAGACTCACTTGCACTGTGAAGTTGTATGTCCCCTGGTATTTTCTGACTTCAGTGAATGCTGTCACGAGGCCTTTCTCAAGGCGCTGGGTGAAATTGCAGAAGCCAGTGTCCACACTCTGAGGCACAAACTGAAGGACTAGAAAGAAAAAAAAAATCATTCTTCATGAGAATCATGGTTTACAAGCAGATGGGGATAAAGAAAGATTCTTGAAGACAGCACTTTGATGTATGCTTTTCTATGTCCTCCTTGCATCAAACTATGATCTGGGCATACTGCCCCAGCCTATTTTTTCTGCTTAACCTCATGTTACTCCCCTTCATAAAATGCTTCAGCCAAACTTAAATTATGCTCTGTTCCCAAAACACACAGTGGATTTTCTCCAAAACCTCTGCTCATACATCTTCAATGTCCTCCCTCCCCCTTCTCTGAGTCCTACACATCCTTTAAAAGCTCACTTCAAATGCCACCCCCTTAATGAAGCTGTTTCAGACATTCCCAGTTGAGGATGACCTTCACCCTCTGCCTTTACCAAATACTTTTTTGGGGTGTTGTTCAGTCATGTCCAACTATTTGTGACCCATTTGGGGTTTTCTTGGCAAAGATAGTGGATGGCTTGCCATTCCCTTCTCCAGCTCATTTTACAGATAAGGAAACTGAGGCAAACTGGGTTAAGTGACTTGCCCAGGGTTACAATTAGGAAGTGCCTGAACACAGATTTGAACTGAGGAAGGTGAGTCCTCCTAACTCCAGATCAAGCATTCTATCCACTGTGCCATCTAGCTGACTGCCTGAAATTTAAACTTATGCTAATATTTAGAAACATAACTTGGAAAAAATTACATTAGCTTACCTCTAATCTGTTCTATTTTAACTAGTCAAACAAGGAATATGATTCATTGACATTTTTTTTTAGCTAAAGTAAGCACTCAGCCCAGAATTAACTAGGTGAAGAATCAGGTTTTTAAGTGTCTCTTTTGCTTTATTGGAAGCCATGCACAAGTGTTTCTATTTAGATAGTTTTCTCAATTGCCTCACATTCTCCACCTGCAGATCTATGACAGTGCATCACATTGGTGATGAAGATTGAGGGTTTAGAAAAGGTTGTGAAAGGGAGAATTTGTTTATATACTGCTATATTAATTAATACACTCTACACCTATTATTATTAAATTATTTCTTCTATATAATCTTACTTTGATGGTAAAAAATCTGAGTAGTCACACATACATCAAATTTTTGTTTTGCTCCTATCCTACATAATAATGTACTTTTAGATATTTATAAATGTGTCTCATCTTTCCACTAGCCTGGAAGCTCCATAAAGGTAGGGGCCATGTCTTATACAAACTGGGTTAATTCTCCAGTACCTAGCACTATGCTTAGTACATCATAAGCACTTAATTGTATCCTAAATGAATGACTTGTGGAACAGACTGTATCTGCATGTACATAAATTTGTTGAATGGAACTCAAAGAAATCTGACCTCTCAGCTATAAATTTTTCCCACCAGAATACATGGAAATTAAGCTTCTGAGAGATAACCAATCTAAAGTATTTCTCGATATATAAAAGCAAAAGTACTTCAAATAATTATGAACTCCCCCATTATGACTGTAAATTCTTCTAGGGTAAGAACTAACTTTTGTCTCTTTGAATTCCCAGCACTTGGCACAATGTCTGGTACACAGAAAAACTTAATAGATGTTTATTGATTTACTGACCATGGGAGGTTGACCAATATCATTTTATAGCACAAGAAAAATACAAAAGTATCTTTAGAAAGCAAGATAACTTTTTTTTTGGAAAACATACCTGTTTGAACTTGGAATTTGGAATCTGGCACAGTGAAGGAAGGCTGCACTGACAGAATCAAAGGAGCCTGATCCCGGACAAGGTTGCTATTTATAAGAACATTTATGACTGCAATTGCTGTGTAAATGAAAGGACCAGAAGTGACCAGGAAAGAGAAGTCTGGGAAAATTTCATAAACCTATAAAAATGGAAAGAAATATAAAAGAAAGCAATTCCAACAAACATGAAGTAGCTATTAGCTAACATCAGGAGGCAAACCTAAAAGGAGATAAGTTGCTGGTGTTGGGTTCTTTTTAATTGCTTCTTATTGGAGGCAAAATGAACTCTAAATAATTTCAATTTCACTTCAATCACTGGTTTCACACAACTGCCGACCTATGGTTTGCAAAAGACACTAAAAAGCATCTTTCCTCCCCCAAATTGTACAAAGTGGCCTAAGCATGGGCATCGAGAAGGAAAGAGGAAAGCAGGGGATTTTGCATATCTACTTATTATATTGCTCAGGCTAGAATCTTGGTGAGCTAAATGCTATGGCAAAATGCTGGCTGGGGAAATAATTTTCTTCCAGCAACTCATTGAAACTACTCCAAAAGGGAGCATTAATTCTGCAGGAAATTGCTCACCTGAGTTAATAAATGCAGGTGATGTACTGGGATGTTGGCCAGTAGAAAAGGCATGACAAGAGAACAACCAAATGGAAAGAGGAGTGTATGAATCTATATGAAACATTGAACCATTTATTAAACACTTAATTTCTCAGGATTCTAAGCCTCGACAATAAACTGGGTAAAAAAAAGAAAAAAAAAAGGCAATGGTGCAAGTAGAGGCTATTCCTAAGATAAGTCCAGAGTTGCTGAGGTCTTATTCCCTTTAGTGCCAAATCACATCCTTTCAGAATTAGAATTCTCGTTAGATTTGCATAGATTCTGCAAGAAACCCTCCCATGGACTTAAAACATCATAACACAAGCCATGGATTTAAACAGTGCATCCATCTGTATCCCGTAACTTCTCTCTTTTATTCCCTTTCTCAAGTTCTACATTTGCTCCCCAGACCTGTACTTATTTAGCCCTTCACGTAAATGCTACGTCTGCTTATGTGTATAATAAATTTGTCCCTTAGAGTATGATCAAAGGAATTTTATAGACACAGCAGATCTTAATTTTAGCAAAGCATCAAAGGCTTACAAAATATCTTTGTAGATAAGAGGACAAAAATGTGGACTGGATAATAACGCTGCTACAAGAGCTTTAAAATGTTTGAACAATTTTATCCCCAGTGTGTCAATTTATTATTCAATGCATTACTCAATACACCAGTTTCACTTGCTGCAAGTTTCTACTGGATTACAACATACATGACCTTGTTTTCTTTAACATTTCTGCTGAAGAAGACACAGATAGGTTACAGAGATGGATGAAACCATGAAGATTAAGTTCAAAGGGATAAAAATGTAAAGTCTGGCATTTAGTATTTTTTTTAAATAAAGAGGAATAGGATGCTCTGGCTTGGCAGTATGTATGATAAAGGTCTGGGAGTTTAATTGACCATAAGCTTCATAGATGACAAAGTGAGACAGTAAAATATGGGAACATGTAACACATATTGGATTACTTGCCATTTAGGGGAGGTAGGGTGGGAGAAAGGAGAGGGAAATTGGAACACAAGGTTTTACAAGGATTAATGGTGAAAATTTATCATTGCATATGTTATGAAAATAAAAAGCTTCAATTAAAAAATAAAGGATTTATGAAGAGGATGCTGTCGACATACAAAGAAAGAACTGATAAACAGAAGTATATGATTTTACAAATGTGTCTATTTGTGTCTAATGGTAAGGGGGAGAGGAAAAAAAAGGGGAAAGAAATATACATGATAACTTTGTTATATAATTGGAGGGAAAGCAATAAATCATAAATTAAAAATGAAAATTTTAAAACCAATGTTTAAAAAAAATGGGAACTGACCGTGGCTGCATTGACAGAAAAATAGTACATAGATCATGTGTAGCATGTTGATCAATCCAGAGGGCTGTAGAATCATGTTCAGTTTTAGGTGCCATATTTTGGGGGAGAGGTAATTGGAGGTTAAGTGATTGGCCCAGTTAGTATCTGAGACCAAATTAAAACTCAGGTCCCCCCTCAGGGCCAATGTTCTATCCACTGTATGACAAAGCTGCCCCTAGATGCCACATTTTAAAAGAAACACTGAAACTACAATGTGTCTAAAGAAAGCTGTCAGAAAGATAAGAGAATCAGAAACCATACCAGCACAGAATGACTTAAGGAAACAAATGTATCTAGACTGAAAAAGTAAATAAGAAAGATAGGACATGACCAATGCCTTGAAAAATGGCATGTTGGTTAGTTCTATGTTGGTCCAGAAAGTAATACTAGGTCTAACAAGAGGTAGGTATATTTCTTCTCAACATAACAGAAAAGACCAACAATGGAATAGGTTGCCTTAGCTAGGAGCTATCACTAAATGTATTAGAAGAGAGACTGAATTACACATTAATGATACCAAGGAAAGGATTTCTTCATAGTCTGGGAGGCTGGAGTAATTTATATTTAAGGTTCTCTTCAATTATGAATTTTCTGTCTGCTTTGTCCCTTACCTCTAGATAGCAATTTTTTTGAATTTAATAATTAGATTATCTTTCTGTGTGTGTGTGTGTGTGTGTGTGTGTGTGTGTGTGTGTGTGTGTCTTTGTCTCTCTCTGTCTCTGTCTCTTTCTGTCCTGTTTTGAACCTGTTGTCTCTTTTTTCACACATTTTCTTATGTTCTTGGTAATATAGCATCTTGTTAAAACTACCAAGATAAGGGAACAAGAGCAACTTGAACAGCAATTACCCTAATTTAGTAAAGCTGACAGGTCATTATCTGGCCTGTACCCTCAAAAAAAGGCAAGTTTCACGATTCTGCCTGCCAGAGCAACAAGTGAAGAGGGAGAACAAGAAAATGGGATTAGTGCCCCAGTGATTTATACCCATTCTTGTCATGCTTTTTCTACTGACCAGAATTAAGGTGCTCAAATGCCCAGCTAGGGTGAGGGCCACCAGGCGCCTTTCTTCTTGGCATATCTCTGGTCCCCTACAAGGGAGAATCAGAGTTGTCTCAGGAAAGCTCCAACTCCACACAGCCCTCCCCACCCAGTAGCCCTGTTAAGTTTGAGAAAAAATAATTTTTAATCTTGAAATTATTACTCCAAATATTACTATCTATAAAGACATTTTTTATAAGGGACAAAAATGCACCAAAAATGTATGGGCATTCACAGAAGAAAAAGAAGTGAGAGCAAATATAGTCATTTTCATTTGCACTATGTTAACTTCTTTTCATCCAGATGCCAGTCCATTCTAATGTTCCAATACAAGATGTCTATGTGTGAGGCTGCTTACCTCTAGTTCCACTGCCCGATTGAAGTGAACCCTCAGCACCTCTTTGATTGCTGTAATGATATATTCTTGCACAGCTCTTCGGGCCAGAACTACAAATGAAGCCATTCAAGAATACCTTAGTTTCTTAGCAATATCCTATAGATGACTAAGTGTTACTATGATTTTTTTTTGTTACTATGATTTTTGACCTCCATCTACCAGTATCTCCAAAAGTTTTAAGATATTTAAAGTAAAAAACATCAACCAGGAAGGCAGAAGTTAAAGTCTGTTTTCCCCAAATAAATTCAATTTTCAATTACAATTACACTGTTCAAATGATTAGCTCACCATATTTAAAACAACCTAATGAGATCTTTTTACCAGATAGGAAATATTTCATATGTAATATATGTACATAAGGACTTATTCAGACAATCTACCAAATAGGAGTCACTGATAAACTATTACTCAGAGCAGATAATCTCTGGTTTATGAACTGGATCTGACCTTAATGGCAAATTCAAGATCTAAATTTTATGCCAGGAGCTGCAAAAATCAAGCATGGAATTTAAACCCTTCAGCAGCAATGCTGAAACCAGCAATGGTTTAAAGGCCCTAAAATTTACATTATGACATAAAACAATATTGTTTCACTACATGATCAAATTATATTTTCCTCTTTCCAAACAAGAGACTTAAAGTCTTTTGTCATCAAAAATGTGGTGGAAAAAGGTGAAATAGTTGTGCTTTCAAATCTAAGTAATTAAAACACTTAGAATCATAAATTCTTGGAGGTATTATTCTTATCTTATTAATTTTACAATGCAAAAAAACTGAAGTCTCAAGAGTTTTTATATAACTTATCCAAAATCACATAGTCAGTGAAAGACATTCTGGCAACATATTCTAGCCTTTTAAAAGATTATGAGATAGTTTTCCCCCCCTCAAAATAATAGGGTAATTAAATGAGTTACATTCTCATTTCTTAGGATTCGGATAAATTTTTTTTTAACTTTCTCTTTTTTTCTTTTCCTAACTTTTTCTTCCTTTCTCTTTTCTATCTCTTTCATTTAATCTGCCACAATACAGAACAAAAGTACTTCTAAAATCATTTGTGGAATAGAAGATTCTATTCATGGTTCTTAAACTAAGAGAGAAAGAAACATTCTGTTTTCTCTCTCTTTCCTCCCCTCACTAAAATAAGTAGATTGTTATTTATGTGATTTTTCTATTCCTGCTAATTGCTTATGAAAATTATCTATAGAGAGACCTAATACAAATAACAACATCCCTATGTAACACATTAGATGAGCCCAGAAAAAGATCTCAGGCATTTTAGAGTGCTGAACTCAGAATCAGGGGATATGGGACCAATTTCTAAGTAACAATTTATATAATAACTATAGCATTAAAAAAGAAAAACAACAATCCATGCAATAACCAATCATTATTTCTGATGACCAATGATGAAGCATGTTATTCATCATAAAATAGAAGTGGAAGACTTAGGCATAATCAATGTATTGATTTGTTTTGTTTGACTATATTTATTGTTACAGAAGAGGGCATTAAAAAAACTTTGCTGAGAGTTGAATTTGGGAAGTATAGGGAACTAACAGGGGAGATACCAAGAAAAAAAAAAAGAAAAAGAAATGAGGTCATTGTTAAAAGCACAAATAGAGCAGAGGGAGACAGAAAGAGACAAAAAAGCAGGATAGCTTGGAAAATAACATGTTGAATTTATTATGTTCATTTTTTTAAAAAATGCAAGTCGAACACAATAGAAAGTTATAGTTACATGTACAATTCTTTTTCTGTTATAGCATATAAATGAGTTGTTATAATTACTTATATTATTAAATTCATATTATATGTAGTATATAACAAGATAATAGATTACTTATGGCATATTTGTATTATTACAAAGTATATAAATGAGTTATTATCATAATTCCATTATTCAACCATAGATTTCGTACTTTCTAGTTAAATGGAAATAGAATAGAAATGGTCTGTGGGTTATAACCTATAGATTCCTGAAATATGTGTGTGTGTGTCTATACAAACTGAATACAAGTGAAAAACAAAAAAAGGAATAGTAAAAAAAAAGGGGGGGGATGAAGGAGAGGGAAGCAGCAAAGAAAGGAGAAGAGAAAGGAATCAAAAAGAAAGAGATGAAGATAGTGAACTATAATAAAATAACAAAATCTGCTTATTCCTTTTATCTTAAGAAAAATTACATTGCCTTAATTTGTTATTTATGATTACTTTATTAATTATTGTTATTATTAATTTATTTGTAAGGATATTAAATTACACTATTAGGTTTTAGATATACTAAATGTTTTCACTCATATCAACGTAACATGCCTTTTCTAACCAATTAGATTTCCTTTAAGTCTCTAAATTAGCAATACAAAGAAAAAAATTATACAGTTTGGGATTAAGTTACTTGGATATATAGAAAAAGTGTAATCAGCATATAGATGGCACTGTAATATAAAATGCCTTATGGTTTCTCCAAATGCTCTTAAACAGATTTCCTTTAAAAAAACAAAAACAAAACAAAACAAAACAAACAAACAAAAAAAAAAAAAAACGATTTGTGGTAAAGTCCTACAGAAGACCATCAAAAAAAAAAGAATCCTCTTGGTTTCTGACCAAAACCTCAAACCCCACTTGTGGTCATAATTATCACAAAGTAAAGCAGTTTATTTCTCAAAGTTGCTCAATTTCCCTTAATTTTGTTCTTTGCAGAATGTTAACAACTAGGCAATATTCTTCCTTCATATGCTTGAAAATGGTAATTAAGTTGTTGCTCAGGTATTTTTATCCCCAGTTAAAGTCATTCATTCATACTATATACCGAATATTCTGCAACCTTAAGGTGCTATGACGATACAAGCTATGAGAGTATTTATTCAATTCTGTATCTGTTGTCATTTCCTCTTTTTAATTGTGCAGTTCTGCCCTTACCAATGTGCCTTCCAATGAACCATGCTTTTGTAGCAATTTGGGCACTGCACCTAGAGTCAAGAAGACTAGAATTCAAATATGGCTCAGATACTTATTATCTGTATAACCCTGAGGAAGTTTCTTAACTTCTCTCTGCCTCAATTTCCTCATCCATAAAATGGGGACAAAAACACCTACCTCCCAAGGCTGTTGTAAGGATAAAATAAGATGATATTTATAAAGTGCTATATAAATGTTAGTTATCCTCATGAATCAACATCATCCTTTGGTAATATCATACTCTTGCACAGCTTGACAGAATATTCTTTATTGGGGATGATTCTTTAATCTCTATCTCTAGCCCTGACTTTTTGACCTGAAGCCTCTAACCACAAATATATGGGACTTTTCCTACACCTGCCTCCTAATATTTTTCCCTCAGCCAAACCATTGATATCCCAATATATTCAAAACCCTTAAACTCAAAGTCATCTTTGACTTTTCCTTCAAACTTACTAATATCCAGTGTCATGAGTATGTATTGATTCTTCCTTACCAATACCTTTCCCTCCCATTCAAATGAGACCATATTTGCAAAGTGCTTAGTTTTGGTTAAGAACATAGTAGCTGGCACAAAGTGTATACTATATAAATGCTTATTGTCTTTGCTTCTCTTATTCTTTATTCTTTCTTTTTTTATTCCTAATGTCAAGACCTTTCTTTAAGCCCATATTGTTTATAAATTCCTATTCACTCACAGTTCTATTCATTGCCTGGATTGCACTATCTCCTTACCAGCTGCCTTGACTACCCAGGGATGGTGGTCATACTATATTAAGACCTGCTCTTTTGAATGGTGAGATTCTGGCTGGCATCTCCATTTTTTGAGGGATCCCAGAAATGTTTCTTACTTTCCTCCTAACTTAACTAACTCTCTGGGTTGCTGTGCTTCCTCACAAATTAACTTGCTCCTGCATAACTACCCTCCTCTTCCCTTCCCCCAGTTTTCAAGATCTTTATTACGTTTCGCCTTTCTCTATTAGAAGTTTCTTGAGAGTAGAGATCATTTTGTTTTATTTGTATTCCCAGTGCTTAGCACACGAGCCTGGCACATAGTATGTGCTTAATATCTAGCTATAAATAAAGTGATGTTTGAAATATTAACAAAGACTTAAGTAGGTATGCAGCCTCTAGTCTCTTCTCCCTTCCAACCCATTCTATACAATATCATAATATTTAGAAATAGTATTTTTAAAGTATAACTCTGATTTCACTCTCTTATTTAAATATGTCCAAACCTAAGTACAAAAAGCCCTGGTTAGCATTCAAGGGTTGTCTTGATTATTCATTAAGTCCTTTGAGGGTAAAGCCTGATCTTTGTTTTCCTTCCCCAGAATCTATCCACATGCCTTACACATATTTTTATTAGGTATTAGGTACTCTATTCACGAGTAGATCCCATGGATCAGCAAGAGATGTATTCAGGCAGGATTGAGGCTTCAGTAAGTCATAAATGAAAACCAATAATAAAGTGTGGACCTGATTTTTAAAATTTATTTTAGGGTAGATGAAGGGCACTATCTGTTTAAGGAGGAACTTGTACAAGATGGACCAGGAACATAAATCCTTGTTGTAAGTAAGACTAACTACATGCAAAATAATAATAAGATAAAGGACTGGCTTTCACTAGTAAAATAAGTTTGTTGAATCGAAAGAAAGCAGACAGAAAGCCTTGGTCAAAAAAAAATTACCACAGATAAATTCAATAATGACTCAAATTGCTTCACTGTCTAAGACAAATAAACTAGAAGCTTCCTGAGATTAAATAGTTAAACAAAGTCCCCAAAATAAAGTTCTTAACAGTCCAAAACTATGACTTGTAAAGGGAATTTCCCCATCCCAGAAACAGAATCATCCTTTGCATAGGACCACTTCACTGTTAAGTCAGTCAATAGAATGATATCCTCCAGGAAAGAATAGGTCTGTCTTGGGATGATCAAGGTCTCTCAAAGTTTACTGGAAGTGGCCTCTATTAGGTCTTCAGGCTCCTTCCTCTGTAGTTCTACACTCCCCTGAAGCTGTTACTATGGCTCTGATTGACAGGTCTATGGTTCAGACATTGATCACTGGTATTTAATAGATTTCTCTTAAATGAATGAATGATTACTTGTTTGAGCTCAAAGTGCTGCAGAGCCAGCAGCTGAATATGATCATGTCACTGTTATCAAATCACCTCACAGGTTTGCTTTTTTAAGGAACAAATGAGATTATTTAAAGATCTTACAAAACCTTAAAAAAATAAAGCCAGTAGCTTTCTAGATAGTACAGTGGACAGAATACTGGTCTTGGAGTCAGAAAAACTTAACCTCATAAACTTAGCTGTGTGACCTCGGGCAAGTTGCTTAACCTGTGATAAAATGGAGATAATTAGAACATCTGCTTCTTGGAGTTTTATAGACTTAGTTTAAGGCTTTACCTCCTTTAAAAAAAATGATCTCTTCCCATCCACATTGAGATAAAAGTTAGTAATTAAATTTGAATGTGAACCAAAGATCTAAGAATAGCTGTTGTATGTTTGGTTTTTTAATTTGAGGAATGGGAAGTATGAAGAGTTAAAGAAGAAAGCCCAGGGATATATTACACTTAAGTGAAGGTGGTAAGTAATTAAAATGATAAAATAATAACTCATTTCTACAGTTTGAATATGTACAAGAATCTTTCCTCATAAGAGCTCTGAAAAAGCCAATGTATAAATTTATTTCTTTTATTATTTTTATTTGTTATAAGGGAGGGCTTCTATTTGTAGGAAACTTAGTAAATAGTGAGAAAGGAAAGCTGATAAAGAGAGAGACAGAGACAGAGAAAAGAAAATAGGGACAGAGAGAGGGAGAAGGGAAAAAGAAAAAAGAAACTCTAGGGGTTGCATGGAAAATATTAGAACTAAAGAGCAATACAAGTGTCAAGCATGCAGATAGCCCAAGTCTGCTTCTTCTCATCTTCCCCCATTCCTTTCCTGTACAGCCCACTATAGACAATGTGGGACAAACAGCTGCACATGCTTCTTCCTAGACAGACAAAAGCAGAACCTCCTATGTCTCCTGGCCCCAGCTCCACATTCAAGCTTCTCTTGCACCTGCCCAAACCCCCTCCCCAAATATTTTGCCACCCCCCCTACCCCTCCCTAAACATCAAGGATAATAACTGAAGGATGAAATTGCATTCATTTTTTGCATGTGGAGAACAGAACTAACAAATGAAAAAATCATATTTTAGCAAGGACAATCAATATTGTACTTTTTTCATTTGGATCTATGTATCCCTGTGGGTTATCTGTTTCAGCTAAGGCAGCCATTTAAATTAAGAACTGAAATAAAGTGAACTTGAAACCAGAGTTTCCAATTGATACATCACAAAGTGTTAAGCAGTGATTTTTTAAAAAATAAGATGAATATTCAAATTGATGTTGATGAAAAATGTCATAATTGTTGGTGAGCAAAAAGGGTTTTGCTTTGTTTTGTTAAATGATCATCACATGGATTGGTGAAGGCTCATTTCTAAGAGAGGTAAGAACAGGGTGGGGAGAGTAAGGAGTTTATACTACTTTGGGAGTGAGGGAAAAGATAAATAGAACTAGATAGCAAAGGAAATGACCAATAATTTTATTCTAATTTCTCATGTCTCTACTTGCATTTCTATTTTCCTCTATCACTCAATTCTTTAATTGCTTTTATCCTTCTCCATCTTCATTGTCCTTCATCTCTAAATTCTTCTATTCTCTTCTCCAATTATTTTACCCTTTTCCTTGTTCTCCATAATCTTTATTTTCCCGATTCCTCCTAAATGAGACTTACCAAATAAAAGACAAAACAAGTGTAGTCAAAAGTCTTTCATTAACTTATTTATTTAAGCATTTTTCATTGGACCTATTATCATTATATAATATTATTATATTATCATTATATAAGTTTCAGGAACATCAAAAGTTATTTATCAGGAAAAGGTTAGGAGTTGCTGATTTACACTAAAGGACCTATATTACTTTAGCATAATCCTTATAATCTTTTGCTCCATCAAATGCACTTTGAATTATGATAGTCAGAGAGTATTAACAACTACCAAGAGAAAATCTCAATAATCTGAACATTTAATCAATTAATCCATAGCAACGTAAGAATCAGATTAGAGATAGTAACAGAGTAAAGGGATAACTAATTTCTCCATTTTCTTCCCTTAGATTTCCAGTGTCAAAGGGTATTCCCAGAGAATGTTAGATCAAAGATACACTTCTTTCAAGGAAGCATGTATATGTTTATGACAAATATACAAATATATTGTTGCCCTTAACCTCTCACTCATGGTAACTAATAGTTTATGCTAGATATGTAACAATTTTATTTATTTTATCATTGTATCCATGAATATAAAAATTCATATGGTAGATTGACCAGAAGGCCAGTTTCAAAGCCAGAAAGACATGAGTTTAAATCTTATTTTTCTAGACAAGTCACTTAACTTCTTCCCAATGAAATAACAGATTGAATTATTTCTATCTATAATGTAAGTTTAAATTTAGAAAGGAATTATTAATAGAATTGAATAGTCAGAAAGATTTGAATTCAAATTGTCAAAGAGCTTAACCTTTATGTGTTTCAGAGAGTTCCCTGGAACTTCCCTTCATTGGTAATTCACTACCCAGGAAATCAAAGATCTCCATATTTCCATCATTGTGAGTTTACAGGAAGGGAAGAACAAAACCAAGGAAGAGATTCAAAGACTGCTAAAATATCTGTAGACTAATTTACATTGTATAGCCAGCATGACTTAGCACCATGGCTTTTTCTTCTCAAGTGAACTAGAAAAGATCATTTTAACTAAAAATATGACTCCACAAAGACACTTACCAGCTGTGATCAAGTAAGGATCAGGAACTGTGATATCACACACATATGGCTGTTTGGTAGTTATCAAGGCTGGAGTTTCAACTAGAGTTTCAGTGGTAGTCACAGGATGAGTGACAGGATCCACAGGATGAGTGACAGGGTCCACAGGATGAGTGACGGGGTCCACAGGATGGGAGACGGGGTCCACAGGATGAGTGAAAGGATCCACAGGATGAATGAAAGGATCCACAGGATGAGTGGATGATAGGGCAGGAGGAGTACTGCTCTCATTTGGACTCTGATTTATTGTTTTGTGGCTGAGGGTAGTATCAACAGTAGTAGCACTCACATTAGCTCGGCTAAATATAGTGTTTAAAGGCTTGGGTGACTCTGTGAGTACAAATGATGAGCCCACAAACAATGGCTCTGTAGATAAAGTTGAGAGGATAAACTCAGACATAGATGAGGACATTGATGATAAAGATGATGGTGATAAGGATATATCAAACATAGGTAATAATACAGTACTAGAAATGGTCTGGGAAAACGAGGAGACAAATTTGTAATCATCTGTAGTACTGGTACGCTCATCTAAAAGACTAGGTGTGGAGAATATCATTGAAGATTCGGCTAAAAAAGGTGTCATCTGAAGAACAGTCAAATGTGATGGCAACTGGGTTCCAAAGACTGAAATACTGGGAGTAAACTCAAAACTGGAGGCAAATAGTGTAGAAACTACAGATTCATGGGAAATGAGTGAAAACTCAAGGTAGGAGGTAGTTTCTGTGAAAACTGAGGTAACTTCAAAATCTGGCTGTAAAATTGATGATGCTTCAGAAAACCCAAAGGTATGAGATGAGAAACTTGATGATGATGCTATTTCGGAATAATTTATGGATGGAACAGGGTGTGTGTTTAAATAATGATCTGAATTTTGCCATAGCTGCGAAAACTCAAGGTTTGTTGTGATGCTGGCCAAAAATTGAGGTGAATGCAAACTAAGAGAGTCAGATGGTACAAAAGCCTCAACCATAGTTGACAAGGCCTGAGAAAAAGACGTTGATAAATCATTTGGCATCATAGAATTCAAGGTTATAATATCAGAAGATGAAGGTACCAGGGCAGTGAAATTCAAAAGAGGAGTTGAGAAAATATTGGATACAAAATCCAAAGTACTTCTGGATTCGTCTCCTGAAAAACTGGCAGATATCTGGTCAGAGAAAAATAATGGCTCTATTGAAGGGACTAAACCATGAGACTCAAAAGGATTTTCATTTCTAATAGCAACTGAAGACATAGTCATATTTGAAATGATGGAGAAAGATGAGTCAAGGAGAACACTGGTAAAGTCAGATGCTGCTGTTGCACCAGAAGGTAATACTTCAGTTTGAGAAACAGAGAGGAAGCTGTAAGAAGCAGAGTCAAGTATCAAACCTACAGAGGATTTTTCATGGGATTGATATACTGATGTAGACATAGCACTACTTGGGATCACATCCATTAAAGTTGAAATGCTAAAGTTCACATCAGAGACTTCCATGAATCTGGAAGACAGTGACACTATTGGTCTTGAGGGAAAAGAGGTATCAAACTCTTGAAATGTTTCCTCAAAATCAGAGAAATCATCAATTTTACTATTCAATGGCATGCTGCTACTCGCTTGCAAGATGGAAAAGGTCAATGTCTCAGCATCATTTCCTGAACCCATATCTTTCTCTATGAGACCTGTTGAGATAACTTGCTGGGAAGGAACCAAACTGCAATAAGGGCATTGTGTCGAGGGTATGAAAGAGGGCAGAGGACTTATGAACTCAGAGTAGCTGCTATGACCTGGTATCATTGAACTCCCAGGGAATTCTGATGTTTCACTGAAGTTGCTAGGAAGAAAAGGATTAGTTGTAATATCATCTGGTTGTGTGGGAAAAGATACAAAAGGAAGACTAGATGAAAACAAAGCAGAGTTTATGTTGCTCATAAAAGCTAGTTCTGGCTGTGAAACACTTGTAGCCAGGGAGGTCCTTGGAGTCAAGGTCTCTTCTCTGCTCTGATTCATATCAGGATAGGTTTCAGGGTAATTTTCTGTACTTGTTACCATAACAAGTGGTGTTGTTTCACTCATGGGAAAACTGAAAAAGGTTAGCTGCTCCATTATAGTATCACTCAGTGGCTGTGGTAAAGAAGACTCAGGGGTGAGCAGTATGCTTTCAACATCGCTTACTGAAGCCACAGTCTCTACCACTGCAACACTTGGTAAATAAACAGAAAAGTCAGTGGAAGAAAGCAAAAGATTGCTGCTTGGGGTCAGAACTATGCCATCCGAAGAGAAATGATCTGTCTTAGCGTCAACATTAACGGGGCTGAACACATCAGAGAGTGACGTCATCTGTGACTGCATTGTGCTTTGCCAGGTTGTTATAATATCTTTAGGGTGTAAAGAGGTAATTGGGAATGAAGGTGTTAGCACAGTTTCTACTGTTTCTTTTGATGGCTCTAATAGACTCACTGTGGCATGCGCCACTGGAGATGTAGCAATCCAGTGTGTTTCTGGAAATGAATTAAGCAATCCATCACTATTTAGGAATGCCTCATTAGTTGTCACTGAGAAATAATCTACAACTGAGATATTTAGTTCTTCTGTATCAGAATTCATTTTTTCTTGTTTAAAAAAGGTTGTGCCAAAAGAAGTGGCAGATGAAGATACTACCACATGGAGAAAACTGTTTTCCTGGGATTCTGGTGCAATTTCTGCTAAGGCCGCATGCGTAGTGGTCTGCACCGTATTCTTCTTCAACATGAGCTCCACAGAGTATAAAGAAAGATTTCGCTGCTCCAAAGATAGGTCATCTAATAAAAGAAAAAAAAAGTAAGGTCAGTTATAAGAATCAAGTGAAGACAATAAAACTTATACACACTGATATTTCACTGAAAAGATACAAATAACAGTCTCCATGAAATCAGAGAATTTCAAAGTTAGAAGGTATCTCAACGGTTATTTAGTTTAAACCCCCATTATAGTAAGGAAGCATGTTTACAATCTAAAATATCCCCAAGTAAGGCATAGAATGGGAGAGAGAGTCCTAGATTTGGAATCAAGGGGACAAGTTAGAATTCTACCTCTGAAATAGCTAGCTGTGTAACCACAAGCAAGTCACTTAACCACATCTCCAAAATGAGGAAAATAATAGTTGCCTTATTAGGATTGCAGTGAGACTTAATAGTATTTATATAGTGCTTTAAGATTTGCAAAGCAATACACAAATATCTCAATTTATCCTCACAAAACCCTGGGAAATAGATGCTATTATCATTATTATTCCTATTCTGCAGGTGAAAAAACTGAAGTAGACAAAGCATATGTGACAGAAAGAGAGTATCTGAGGCAGGATCTGAACTCAGGTCTTATTTCTAATTCCAGGTCTTGCATTGTATCTATTGCAATGATCAGTTGTCAAATGAGAAAATGTATTTAAACACAGAAGCTACATATCTATGTCAGCTATTATCTTGGGCCATGGTTATTTTTCTTGTTCCTACTTTTCCCCTGAATGTTAGATCCAAAAAAAAAATCCTAGAAGGCTGAGAGAAATTCATTGTTTCAGATGAACACAGCTTTGATGGATTTTCTTTGGCAATTCTGATAGAATACCATGCTAAAACAAGTTTTAATGGATCCCTGTAAGGGTTAAGCTAAATTATGTAAAATAGAGATATGGAACAAAGACAATGGCCCAGTCCAAAGAATGGATTAATCTTAGCCTAGGGTCTTCTGCCTGACTTTTGTTCACTAACTGGGTACAGGGACTGTGACTGTCTCATCTGTGACAAAAAAGCTATCAGCCTGCCCTTCTTAGAAAGATGATCTCTAGCTACTGTAACCCAGCTGACCAGTGCTGACTGGAAGAAGACCAGGAGAAAGTAGTGCCTTTGCTGCAGAACTTCAGCTGAAATCCAGTAAAGTACATTACAGTAATAACAGTCCAACTAGGAAATAGAGAGGCAGGAAGCAGTCCTAGGTGATAGATGTATTTACATAATCTTTTAAGGTTTACAAAATGATTTTTCACCATGATCCTATGGTATAGATAAACACTAGTATCTACATTTTATAGATAAGATAGACTCAAAAAAGTTAAGTGATTTGTGCAGGAACACATAATTAGCGTTAGACTAAATATCCAAACCCAGCTCTTCCAACTCTAAACCTACTACAATACGCTACTACAAATCATGTGACTGGTTAAATACATATATCTATCAGTATGGACAATAAGTGTGCTGTGCAGCTCACTGAAGGCTACTAATAGCTAGAGAAAGTATTAAGAGAAAGGAATTTCCAATAAAACATTTTTTGTTTTGCTTGAAGACAACTTTTTTTGTTTGGTTTTAAAGCAACTTATTATGAATGCATAATTGAACAATATAACCAATATGCATAGTTAAGCAAAATAAATCTTGGCTTTATTGGCTGGGCTCAAAAGCATTTTAACTCATTCAACATACTGACTGAGAGAGGCAGCTAGATGGCACAGTAGATAGAGCACCAGCCCTGAATTTAGGATGACTTAAATTCAAAGCCTACCTTAAACACTTAACACTTCCTAGCTGTGTGACCCTGGGCAAATCACTTAATCCCTCAAAAACAAAACAAACAAACAAAAAGTGACAAGAAAAAAACAAAGAGAAGCAGCATGGTACAATAGATATAGATCTAGTCTCAATCTGGAAAACCTGGATTCAAAACCTACTTTGAAAATATGCTGAGATTTTAATCTTAAACAAATAATTTAACTTCTCAGCATTACAAAAATTTCTCTAAAACTATAAATTTCACAAGAGATGCCAATCTGCATTTGTTAAAGTTTTCTCATCCAAGAATTCCTCATACTAATGATATCACAAGTCCAGTCCCTATTTCTACCCCTAATACAGAGATGGTGCTAGTGTTCTTTTTAGTCTAGTTGTTGTATAATCTAATCTGATTCTTTGTGACTCCATTTGAGGTCTTCTTGGCAAAGATATTGAAGTTGTTTACCATTTCCTTCTCTACTTCATTTTATAGATAAGGAAACTGAAGTAAATAGGGTTAAGTGATTTGCCCATGGTCACAAAGCTAGTTAATTGTTTGAGAACAGATTTGAACTGGAAAGGAGGGGTCTTCTCACCAGGCCCAGCACTCTACCCACTTGTTACTTCACTGCCCAGTATTAATCCTAGTGTTTGGGACCAGCTTCTTTCCCACTAGTCTTCTGAATGAACTTCAGCGATGGACAGCTCCTAAACTCTCCTAGTGTTTCCTTTATAAGAAACAGCTGGGTAGGAGTAGACAAGAAGAAATCAATAAGCCTTCCAAGTGGGCATGTTCAAAAGGAAATTAGGCATGCAGAACCAGAAGGGAATAGAGGGACGAGCCAGAGACAGGAAAAAAAAAAGAGGACAATTCTTAAGGTGGGATGGGAAACAAAAGAGAAGTGAAGACTACTTCAGAAGCCAAGAGTTTTTAAAGAAGGTATTACCCCATCTCTCTTCTCCCACACTATCTACATTAATTCTTTTTACTTCTTCTCCTTTCACTTCTCAATTCCTTGCAAACTCATTTCTAAACATAACCATACAACAAACTGTTCTCTCCAAAATTATTAAAAAGCTATTAACTGCCAAATCCAGTGGATTTTTCCTGCTTTCACCCATGATCCTTTGTAACCTTTAATAATGTTGATCATCCTCTTTTCTCCCTTCTCTGCATTTTCGTGATATTGCTCTCTACTGGTTCTCCTACATAATCTCTTCTTAGTCTGCCCTTTCCCTCTCAGTCATCTTTGCTGGAATATTACCCATATCCTTCCCTGTAAATAAATGCACATCCCCAAGATTCTGCTTTAGAGGCCATCTTTTCTTCTCTTTCTCTCTCTAGTCTCTCTGTATTTGAGTAATCTTACCAGATTCTATGGGTTCAATTATCATGTCTATATAAAGACATGTGATCATATACATGTGTCTGTTATTTATGTATGTGGACATGGTGGACGTGTGTATGCATGTGTGGACATGTGTATACATGTGTGTATACAATCTAGTCTCTCCCCTGATTTCTAGTCTCATACCACCAATTGCCTATTAAAGATTTACTTTTTGTTCATTCAGCTGTTTCACTTGTGTATGACTTTTCACAACCCCATATGGAGTTTTCTTGGCAGCTCTTTTTACATATGAGGAAACTAGGGAAAACTGGGTTAAGTGGCTTGCCCAGGATCATCTATCTAGTAAGTGTCTGAGGCCAGATTTTCCTGACTCCAGGCCTGATGCTTTCTATCCATTCATTGCACCACCTCGTTGCCCTATAGGAGAAATATACTACTTGATTCCAATAGATAATCCCAACATGTCCAAAAATAGAACTCGTGATTTTCCCCCAAAATTCATCTCTCCTAGGTTTGCATCTTTAGAGTCATCCTCAACTTTTCACTTCTTTACCTATTATATTTACTCACTTGCCAAGATTTATTAGTTTACCTCTATAAAATCTGATATCCATCTCCTCTTCAATTACATAGCTACCATTCTACTTCAGACCTACATAACTTATTGTCTCAATTACTGAAATATTCTCTTAACAGTCTCCTTAACTCAAGTCTTTCCCTTCTCCTATCTGTCTTTCTTATGAAGGTCAAAGGGGTACTTCTAAAGCTCTAAAGATTCTGAACATATCGCTCTATGGCTCAAGATGCTCCAACCACTCCTTAATGGCTCTACAACAAAATAAATACAAATTTCTCAGATAGGCATGTAACACCATGACAATCTATATCACTCCATTTCCTACCTATTACATTGCAGACAAACTGACCTCTTCCATTTTTGAGGGGATTTTGCACCATATTCTACCTCCTTGTGTCTTGACAGATTGTCCCTCATTTCTAGAATGCACTTACTTCCTCCTCCCCCTTCCTCTTTGAATCATTAGCTCCCTTTAAAGCTCAGATCAAGTGCTACTTTCTGACCTCCTCCAAGCTGTTGGTAGATGAAAGCATATACATGTACATATTTATGTATATGTTTGCATGCATGCATCTTATTTCACTCATAATTTCTCTCCTAGTAAAATACTGTTTCATTTTTATCTTTCTATCCTCTAAAGTCTAGCACAGTACTTGGCACATAGTCTTTAATAAATGCTTGTTGACGATGATTGAAGGAATAATGGTCAATGCTGCAAAAAAATTATAATAAAATGATAACTTACATTGATACAGTGCATACTGTATGGGACAGGCACTCTGCTAAGTGCTTTAGGATTATTATTTGATCCTCACAATAACCCTGGGGATTTTGATGTTTCTTTTTTTGGAAAGGGTATAGAACTGTTATTTCATCGTCTACTCAAGAAAGTCACTCTGGATGAGGAAACTCCCTCTGTATCAATTCATATCAGCAAATATTCTATGACATAATCTTGGAGAGTTGCCTGAGACATTAACATGATAACACATGGAATTTTAAAATATCTCAGAGGACTAAGTTGTGTAAATTGATATAATGTATTTGTGTGTATGTGTATATTCTGCATATATACACATACATAGGTATGTGCATATACCTATGTGTATGTGTATATTCTGCATATATCCACATATGGTATATGTATACATGCATATGTATTATATATATATATATATATATTTGACAAAGCAAAGTAAATTGAGAGTAGTAGGATGAAATTTTTTTATTTCAAGGCCAAATTATATACATATATTTTACATCAACTGGTATATATACCTGGTCATTATGATAAACAATTTGCCATTATTCTCTCCTATATGTAGATGTATTTTAATATCCAACCTCTTTTCTTTATACTTTCTCCCATGGTAAAGCCATAAGAGCACCCTACTGTAAAGCAGCTCAGCAGTGCAGTGCAGAGAGAACCAGGTCTGGATTCAGGAAGACCTGATGAGTGGCCTCAGATACTTACTTGCTGAATGACCCTGGGCAACTCACCTAATCCTGTATGCCTCGGTTTCCTCATCTGTAAAATGAGCCAAAGAAGGAAATGACAAACTACTCCACTTATTTGCCAAGAAAACCCAAAAAGGGGTCATGAAGAGTCAGACACAACTAAACAACAACAGACCATGTCACTACAATGATGTAACCTTGGACCTTGGTTCCCTCCTCTTCAAAATGAGGAGAGAGGACTATGTGATTTTTAAGATACTTTCTAACTCTAAGAACTGTGGGAATGACAAAAGAAAATCGGTTATTGAGTTTGGCAATTAGGAGAGAGCAGTCTGGAGAGGATATTTTCAACAGAGTGGTGAGGATTAACACCATATTGGAGTGAAGGAAGGACTAAAAGAGTGCTGAGGAAGTAAAAGCTGAGTACAGACACTAACAGTTCTAATAGACTTCTCTAATAAGAATATCCTTCCTAATTACTCCAACTGTTCTTCTCTTGCTTCTTTCTCCAAGAAGAACAAAAGCTAAGAGAACAAGATCACAGTTTGAAGGTGCTGTGGGTTAAGTCAGTGGGTGTCCACACTAAGTTTAGAATTAATACAGTGGACTCCTGAGAAAGAGGTAGGTAACACCAGATTGCCTAAAGAGTATCAGAAATCAGAGGAGCAGAACAGAGTTTTTCTGCAGATCATAGTGGAGCCACTTCATGAGTGGTCCCTGCACTTCCAGTCTGAGTGGGGTAGGGGGAGAAGTAGGAATCCAGTTGGGGGAAAAGGTATAAATATATCAAAATAAAAACAACATCACAGGGAAGTACATAGTTAATTTCCCAATAACCTTCATAGGACAGAGAAAGCATTATGGGTGAGATCTTAGAAAACTTTAGGGAGGAAATAGAACTTGAGCTGAACCTTGAAAAAAAGACAGGACCCAGGTAAATGAATTGTAGGAGAGAGGGAATGGGTGGTGGTGAGAGTGGTGATGAATAGCAAAAACAGAAGCATAGACAAGGGATATGTTTGAGGAATAGCAAGTAGTTCAATCTTGCTAGAATATTCAGCATGCACAAGGAAGTCATAAGGGTAAAGCTAGACAGGATCAGATCCAGATCATTCAGGATAAGGTATCTTTTTCTTTTTGTTTGTTTTTGTTTTACTTTAGCTTGTACCTACAGTAGAGTAAGTGAAAAATTCTAACAGGAAGAGATATATACAAAATGGTATTTGGGGAAAATTCATTTAACAGAAACACTCAGGATGGACTGAAAGAAAAAAAGGTTCAGGTAAATCTAAGAGAGTTCTATTGTAATAGTCAAAGTATGAAGTATAACGGAATGAACTAAAATGGTGTCAATGGGCATGGAAAGGAAAAAAAATAAAGAGTTGCAGAGAAAATACTAAGAAAAAACCCACAGGACAAAGACACAGATGAGGCACAAGAGGGAGGAGGAGGAGGAGAAAGAAGAGGAATCAATCAAGGACAACTCCAAGGTTTTGTAACATGTTCTAGAAATTGAAATTTATATATGACATGAAGGTTAACAGACTAAACCCTCCTCAGTTCCCTTAGAAGTTATTCAAACACTCAAAAACATGGTACACTAAACAATACCAAAGAGATAAAAAAAAATTGATTACAAGGACCCTTTCAATACACTATCACTATTTAAAATAGATGAAATTTAAATAGAGAATGTTTTTAAACACTTTTTGTAATTTTGCTGAACTACATAATTTTGCCCATAAGGCCTTGGTTTTAGGATTTCTTGCACTAGAACTTTAATTATTTATCTGACATATAACAAGTATAAGTAAAGATGAACATGATACTTTTTACTGCTTCTACATATCAACAGCCTTCCTTTAACGGCTGTTCTTTTCCAGTTCAAAGGTCAATGAAAAAAAGAACTTCTCAGTGGCCCCAAGCAATGAGAATTAAAAAGAATTCCAGATCTATATTGATAAAAGTTTTGCTGGAAGTTCCTAAAACCCATGAAATCACAGGTTTAGATAAAAAAATACAAAACAAAAACACAGATACTTTTTCATTATATTTCATGATATTTCATATCATATTTCATATCTAGTTAAGAAATTACTTTTTAAATCTCAAAGAACCACATATGCATCAGTTATTCCTATTTTTATTCATATTTGTATCATGAAAACAGGAAACCCCACCATTGCAATAGGGTTATCTCCCTCTACACACAACATATACACACATACACATACACACAATCAATCAATCAAACATTCATTAAGCACCTATTATGTGCCATGCAATGAGCTAAGCATTGTTGACACACATAATTGTGTGCCATACAAAAAAGCCACACTCTTCAGCTTCTGTCCAAGTGCCTCCCCCCGGAATACTACCCCTTCTTCACTTTGTAGCCACAGGCTAATTTGCATATCCTGGGGGCAGCAGCCAAGGATAAAAATATGTAATAGGAAGACAAGTGGAAAAATGGAAACCAAAGGAGTCCCTGGGAACCCCAAGACTCAGTGAGACACCCTAGGAAAGTACAGAGTACCTCATTGAAAAGAGCCACATAGCAAAAATGTTTGTAGCAGCTGTCTTTGAAATGGCAAGCAACTGGAAACTGAGTGGATGCCCATCAGATGGAGAATGGCTAAATAAGTTATGGTATATGAATGCTATGGAATATTATTGTTCTATAAGAAACAATCAGCAGGATAATTTCAGAAAGACTTGGAGAGACTTGCAAGAAATGATGTTGAGTGAAGTGAGTAGAATCAAGAGAACATTGTACACTGCAACAAGATCATGTGTTCAGTTCTGATGGGCATGGCTCTGTTCAACAGTGAGGTGATTCAGGTCAGATGGAGAGAGCCATCTGCATCGAGAAGACAGACTGGGGATTGAAAATGGATCACATAGTATCACCTTTTTTGGTGGTGGTTGCTTGCTTTTTGCTTTCTATCTCCTTTTCCTTTTTGATCAGATTTTTCTTGTGCAGCATGATAATTGTGAAAATATGTATAGAAGAATTGCACATGTTTAACATATATTGGACTACTCTCTGTCTAAGGGAGAGAGTGGGGTGAAAGGAAGGAGAAAAAATTTGAAACACAAGGTTTTGCAAGGGTGAATGTTGTAAACTATGTATGCATAAAGTTTGAAAATAAAAAGCTAAAAATAACTTTTTTTTAAAAAAGAAAAATGACAAAGAGGGAGCAAATTGGAATTGTCCTAACTAAAGAGGAATAAAAATTGGAGACTAGAAGGAACGGAGATGGCAAGGAAAGTTCCTATAGCCATCTGAAGAGAATCTTTGAATGTATTCATCCAAGTCAAAGAAAAGAAAGTTTGAAATAGCACAGGGACATTGAATTCCTGTGCCTGAATGACCTGGAAAGATTTAAATAGCCCAGAGTCTGCCTTATTTCTGAACAAGATATATTAGGGATTAAACTCCCAGTGTGACCATTCCAAGAGAAGCCATTCACGATGTGGTACTACCTTTTGAAGATAGAATGATGATGAGAGGTAGGAGGGAGAGTGGAAAGCATCAGCAGAGTAGGAGAGAACACTGAGAGAAGAGCCAGAAGCCAAAAAGGCAGGAAGCAATGAAGCCACACTGAGGATACAGGCAGTGAAGCAATGGAGCAAAAATGGAAGGACCTGCCAAAGAGCAACAATACAATCCTCAATATCAAGAAGCCTCATTCATAGGAATGGATTGGTTCAGATCCCAAGAGAAGATTGGCTTCTAGGAAAAAGGGGACTTATTTGACTCTCAGAGTCCTTTCCTTTCCTAGGGCATCAACCAGGGTAGTACTCTAAGTCCCCAAAATTGTATAGATTCTGGGGAAAAATAGCCACCAAAAAAGGAAGAGGATTTCTGGATGGCCTATGGGTTTGGATGCAAGTCTTTTCTATAAATATGTCCTATTTTGATTCCTAAAGAAGGCTAAGAGCTTGAAAAAGCTTGAAAAAGACTCTTTTTTTAGATCCATCTATTCATTTATTCAATAAACACTTAGTAAACATTTACTATGTTCCAGGCACTCTGCTACATGCTGGGGATTTTAAAAAGGGCAAAAACCAATCCCTGTCCTCACAATGACATTTCCTAGGTTTCTCCTGAATGGGTCAGACAAGTCAGAGAATCAAATTGAAGGCTATCCATAATGTATCAAAGTCCTTCTTATCAGAAGTCTTGGGTAAAAGTTTACATTTGTATACCTCCACTCCCATGTATAGGACAGTGTCTACAATAAGAACGGGTTGAATTATGGGGTGTAAAATGCTGGAGAAGTCATTTTATATCTGAGGTCCTGTGAGTTCCAGGGCTATAATACTATGTATAGCCCTAAAACTTGAGCCTCAATTTACATGGATTAGATGTAATAGTGTGTGTGTGTATGTGTAAATATATGTGTGAATGTATATTTATAGGGAGCTAGGTAGCTCAGTGGAAAGAATATTAGGCCTGGAGTCTGAAATATTTGTCTCCTTAATCTAGACTCAGATACTTCCAAAATGTATGACTAGGGGCAAGTAATTTAACTGTCTGAGTCAGTTTACTCATCTATAAAATGAGCTGAAGAAGAAATGACAAATCATTTTAATATCTTTGCTAACTAAGCCCCAAGTACTACTACATTGTTGGTGGAGTTGTGAACTGAGCCAATCATTCTGAGCAGCAATTTGGAACTATGCCCAAAAATCTATGAAACAATGCATCCCTTTGATCCAGCAGTGTCACTACTGAGTCTGTATCCCAAAGAAATCATAAAAAAGAGAAAAAGGATCCATATGTGCAAAAATGTTTGTAGCAGCCATTTTTGTAGTACAGGCAAGGAACTGACTTGAGTGGATGCCCATCAGTTGAGAAATGGCTGAATAAATTGTGATATATGAATGTAATGGAATATTATTGTTCTATAAGAAACAATCAGTAGGATGATTTCAGAAAGGCCTGGAGAGATTGACATGGCCTGATGCTAAGTGAAATGAGGAGAACCTGGAGATCATTATACATGGCAACAATAAGACTATATGATGATCAACTCTGATGGATAGGGCTCTTTTCAATAATGAGGTGATTCAGGTTAATTCCAATAAACTTGTGATGGAGAGAGCCATATGCATCAAAAAGAGGATTATGGGGACTGAATGTGGAGCACAAAAATAGTATTTTCATCATTTTTGTTACTGTTTGCTTGTTTTTTTCCCCCCTTCTCACTTTTTTTCCTCTTTGATATGATTTTTCTTATACAGCATGATAAATGTAGAAATATGTTTAGAAGAAGAGCACTTTAACCTATATTGGATTACTTGCTGTCTAGGGGAAGGGGGTAGGGAAAAGGAAGGAAGAAAAATTTGGAACACAAGGTTTTTTTGTTTTTGTTTTTCCAATCATCAATAATGCATTTATTATGCACAAATTCTCTGCTAGACAGGTGCTAAAATTCTGAGAATTACTGTTTCAAACCTGTTCTACTCTTTGTGATCTCAACTGAGTTTTACTTTTTCTTTTTTTAATTATAGCTTTTTATTTGCAAAACATATGTATGGGTAATCCTTCAACATTGACCCTTAAAAAGCTTTCTGTTACAAATTTTTCCCCCCTAGTCCCCACCCCTCCCCTAGATGGCAGGAAGTCTACTACATGTGGAACACAAGGTTTTGCAAATGTGCATATATTTTGAAAATAAAAAGATATTATTAAAAAAAAGAAAAAAAAACAACCCCAATGTGATCATGATGAGCCAGATACAACTAAAATAACTTATCAACAACAAAAAATATATATTTACATATTAATTTGAGCTTCCAGAATTATTTGACTTTAATTTCTCCTCAAAGCCGCACTTTAATTATAAAAGAACGATGTCTTAATTATTCTTATAAGAGAGGATGATCTGTTCTTTCCTTCTCTCAGACATTTCTTCCAACAAATATTTATTGTGTGTACTCTGAAAAAACATAGGCACAAGACAGAAAATACATTATGAATTATTCTGCATTATTAGCACAGCTATGAAAAGAAATAGGACTAAAAAATTAAGGTCATTTTCTTCATATACTAGGAATACAAATAAATGTAAGCTAAGGTTTCTAATAGGAAAACAGAACTAAAAATGGCCATTGAATTCTCTTGCCTACTGAACACACTGTTCTACAATGTCATAAAAGACAAAAATGTAAGAAATGTGTGTGTATTTATATATCTGTGTGCATATTTGTGAATATGTGTGTGTATATGCTCCTGAGGGCAGAGACTATTTCATTTTTATCTATGCCTCTGAGAGGAGATACTGTATCATTTTTATCTCTATATACCCAGCCCCTAGGTCAGTGCCACAGGAATAGTAGTGCATCCTTAATAAATGCTTATAGATCAACTGATTTCTTTTGTCTCTATAATCTCAGGAAAGGACAGTGTTTTGCATATTCAGTTTGTTGAATTGCATTTAATGCTAGAGCTGAGAAGATCTATAGAGTCCAATTACTCTAATCATTTTTATAGTTAAATGTATATGTCTCTGTGTGTATATATGTCTGTATGTGTGTGTGTGTGTGTGTGTGTGTGTGTGTGTGTGTGTGTGATTTTTTTTTCCCCAGGTTAGACTGTTCTTCAAGAGACGGATAATTAGAAATGTAGCATGGGTCCACACTAAAGGTCTATAAAGCAGGGGTCATATATAATTGTGTATGGTCCTATAAGGAATATGAAAAATGAACCTTCAAAATTAAATGAGCTAATATTTATGTAGCATTGTAAGGCTTATAAATTGCTTTCTTTATTACAGTCATATGAGTTAACTTTTATAAATATTACAGATGAGAAAACTGAGGCTCAGAAAGGTTAAAGTCACTTGCCACATGTCACATAATCACATCCACATGTAGGTCTCACAAAATCACAGAATTTACTTCTTTTTTATAGGTATGTGCTTATTCCAGAGAGTCAACTGTTACATTTTCAGTGGGGAATATTTATAGCTCAAAAATTGGCAAATGCTATAAATCAAGGCTTGGTTTATTATTTTGTTGATTGTTTAGACTTAAAGTGATAGAGTAAAAATAAATAATGCAGATGAAATTTTTAAATGTGTTATGCGCATAGTCTACCACCATCCTTAGCTTGTGGGTAAACACTTACCAGCACACCTGCATACAAGTATTCAAAATGCATATTAAGTAACTACAAAGTAATTTGGGGGGGTTGAGGGAGCCGTTAGAAGAGGGGGAATCAGGAAAAGCTTCCCACGGGGCAAGTACCCAAGGTAAGGATGTAAGGAATTCAAAGAGGCATAAATGAGGAAGAAATATATTGCAGGAATGGAGAATAGATAGGTGGTTCAAGGACAGAGAGATGGGAGTTGGTAACATCCTATATAAATAATAGCATGATGGCCAGTTTGGCATTGGGGGAAAAATTCTAACAATACCAATTTCTTTCCCAATTAATCTGTGTTTTTGGGTTTTTTTTCCCTTCAAGTATACTAAAAGATGATGATTTCTCCAAATAGTATGTGACAAACTGTATGCCCTTTGACTCAACAATACCACCACATATATCCCCAAGGAAATCAAGGAAAGTTCATATATGAATAAAAATATTTACAGAAGTTCTTTTTATGGAAGCAAAGAATTGAAAACTGAGAGAGTGCCTTAACTGGGGAACGGCTGGACAAATAATAATATATCAATGTAATGGAACAATACTGTGCAATAAGAAATGAAGAAAACAGTTTGAGAGAAACCTAGGAAATTTTATATTAACTGATACAGAAGGAAGTGAGCAGAACTAGCAGAATAATTTGTATAACAATATTAAACAATATTAAAAAGACAAACAACTTCAAAAGACTAAGAACATTATGACCAATTACAGAAGATTTAAGATGAAATATGCTACCCATCTCCTAATAGAGAGGTGAGAGACTCAGAATGCAGAATGAGAGATTTTGGGAGGATGTGGCCAATGGGAGAATCTGTTTTGCTTTACTGTAAGTAAAGTTTGTTTGGGTTGAGGTTTTTTGTTCATTTGTTTGTTTTTGTTTTCTCATGGAACAGTAGGGAAGAAGGAATTAGGAAGAAGACAGTTTAAATAAAATTTAATTTAAAAAAGAAAATACAAAATAATGTGTGATGAATGCAATTTTGTACCATTTACCTTTTACTTTTCAGACAGACTGGGGAAAGGGGGAAGACCATTTATGAAGCCCCTGTTTTTGGACCTGGCACTGTGCTAAGCTCTTTGCAAGTAATATCTCATTTAATCCTCACAAGAATACTAGGAGGTAGATGCTATTGTCATACAATTGGATAAACTGAGGCAAAGGCTTAGTGCCATGCCCAAGGTTACAGTTAGTAAATGTAGTAGTAGTAGTAGTAGTAATAACTCTGTATTTCTTAACTCTTAACTGCTACACTACCTTCTTAACTCCAATTCCAGAACTCTTAACTGCTACACTACCTTCCTGATTCTAGACTATTCTCCTAGCAGATCCTTAACAAAGACATTCCACTTCTTCTGTGACCTTAAAAGAGCTATTTCCTTCATGCCCAGAATATATTCCCTCCTCCTCTCAGCTTCTCTCAAAGTTCAGTCCAAGGACCTTTTAAATGAAACTTTTCCTGATACTCTTTTTTCCTCACACTCCTCCAATCCTGAAATTACATTATATTTGCCCTGTTCCTATTTTCCATTTCTTAGATTTCTTTATGTTGTTTCCCCTAATGAAATGTAAGCTCCTTGAAGGTAAGGACTGATCATTTTTATTTCTAAGTCCTCAGCACCTACACCAGTGCCAATAGTGGGTATTTAATAAATACTTATAGATCAACTGATTTTGTCTCTATATACTCAGTAAAGGACAGTGTTTTGCATATTCAATTTGTTGAATCTCATTTAATGTCAGAGTTGAAAAGATCTTTAGAATTCAATTAATCTAATCATTTTACAATCTAATCTAATCACTAAGGAAATAGACCCAAAGGAGATAAGTGACTTGCCCAGTCACAAAGCTGAGATACCTCTGGCTTTCTGTTTCTGATTCTACAATCCCACAAAACTCCACCACAGCAAGCAGCTTCTCACACAGATGTCATATCCAATTTATTGAACAGTATCACTGTCACCCACAAGCCACATTTAATAGTGAATGTCAAGATGACATGATAAACAAGTTTCTGAAATTTACTTATTCAACAAGCATTTATTGTGTTTTCATGCAATGTGCAAAGAAAGCATTGTATTGGACAGTAGAAGGAAGGGGTGGAAAGATTAATAAGACAATGTCCCTGAAGAAGCTCATCAGTTCTACTGGACTAGACATGCAGAAGCAAAAAAAAAAAAAAAAAAAAAAAAAGATAATCTCATTATTCAGCAGTTGTACAAGTGGAAAGATTCCAAACAAGATAAGTGGAAAACAACCATTTAAGGTCACCTTAAAGTACCACTTCAGACAGTACAGCATGAATGGGAAATGACCATAAACTGCAGAAGCAGACTGAACATCTAGGTAAGCTCTAACCAAGATGGCCCTTAACACTAGACACTAGACCAGCTTCAAAGTGGCCTCACAAATGGTATTTTAGGTGTACACATAGTGCTAACATAATGCATAAATCTTTTCAGCTAACCGTGAACACAGGGACTAAACACAAAGGACCACAGTAAGTATAAATATAAATATATATACTCACATATATATGCACAAAAGACAAATTGCTATCTTTTTAACTAAAAGAACAAAGCAGGTAAGGAAAGAATTAAGCACATATTATTACTGAAGGGGTAGCTAGCTAGGTGACCTAGTGGATAGAATGCCAGGCTGCAATCAGGAAGATTCATTTTCATGAATTCAATCTGACTCAGACACTTCCTAGCTAAGTGATCTTAGATAAGTCATTTAACCAGGTTTGCCTCAGTTTCCCCATCTGCAAAATGATCTAGAGAAGGAAATGACAAACCACTCTTATATCTTTGATAAGAAAACCCAAATGGAGTTATCAAGAATTGGACATGACTCAAAAATGACTACTCATTAAAGATCACCTTTATAATAATGGAAAAGGCACTACATTTGGAGACAAAAGATTTGGGTTCAAATCCCAGATTATTAGCTTAGTTATATTAGCTTAGTCACTTAGATAAGTGTCATTTTCTTTCCCTATAAAGAGGGAATCGTAATATTTATATCATTCCCTATCTCACAGTAAGAGTTGTCTTACTAAAATGTTCATAAGTATTAAAAGCATTGTACAAATGTCAGTTATCACAGTGATAATATAATTACTTAAAATTTCCTTTTACAGATCATTAGTTCCTGATCTTCACTCCCTTGTTTTTTAGCTTTGTTTTTGTTTAGAGGGGTAACAAGGGTCCAGACCTGTTATTTAATTCTGTGTATGGGGTTCCACAGGTATAAACTCATTCCATTACTGAAAATCAGCTTCTCTGTTAATTTCGATTTAGAAAATTATCACTGACTGGATTGGTGACTTGTTTACTGTCCCCTGCTAGTATGTGTCAGAGGTAGATGTTACTAATTCTAAAACTGGCCACCTAGACACTAAAGTACACTGCATCTCTTCCTTGCACAACTTCCATAATGTCCTCCATTAAAAAAGTGAATTTCCAAATATTTTCCAAATATAGCTTTTGATAGTCATGAAAGATCACTTTGGTAGGGCAGATCTCTTTAATTTTCTACTGCCAATACTTTCCCCCTGAGATTCTGCTGGAGTTTACTGTTTTTCTATTAATTTGCATTTTATCTCTTTATATTTATTCTTTGTATAACTGTGATTTTTATATACTGTCTCCTCTGATAGAATAGTGAATTCATTCATGAGTAGAGATTGTGTAATTCATTATGTTTGTTACCCTTTGTACCATGCTCAGGATGTGCATAGTACATAGTAAGTGCTTCATAAATGCTTGCTGATTCATTGATTCTTGTTCTGACATTCCCATTAATAAGTGGGGCAACCTTTGTAAAGTCATATCACTTCTCAGGGCCTCAGTTTCTTCAATTGTAGAAGTACTACAATTTACAATAGATTACATGCGGCATTAGCTATAAGAACTAAAGAGGAAAATGAATGTGAAAACATTTTGAATTATCAGTCTTTTATTATAAAAAGATAAGTTGTTTTTTACTGCTATGAGTAGAATTAATTCAGTACATTTAAAATACAAAATATAATGCAAAAATAACTGGTCACATATTCCCAAATTAAAAATTAAAAAAAAATTATGCTGTAATATAATAAATTTTAGCTTAAGAGATTTCTTTGGCTTTGGGGAATTTTCCCATCATAGGATGTTGTTTTGATAGTGGGGGTAGTGAGGCTTCACTGGTTCTGTTGGTTTACCCTGATCATGGTGAATGATGAGGGATTTACTGGGAAGTATTCTATTTTGCTGCTTCCAAATAAAACACAATCTGACTTTACCAACCAAGTGAGAAAGTTAGTCTATCAGCATGTCAGGCAGTAAAAAATAAACTGTACCTAAAATTCGATTCACCATGAACAAAGGAGAAAAAAATATTCAGTTGGCCATCTGTTTCTAAAATAATTTAATTCAAAACAAGGTCCTATAACAGCAGGGAAAAGGATACCATCAGCTTCAAGATAATCTGCTATATCTAATTACACATAGCTGGTATCGCTCACATACACACACACACATACACACACACACACACACAGAGAGCATATCTCATGACTAGGCATGAAAAGGAACCTTTCATTCCCAAATATTACTTAGTGTCAATTAATTTTATGACCAAGTAGGAACTTTTGGTATACAGGCAAAGATTAAAAGACAATAGTAAACAAATATTTCTGGTCTTACCTCCAAAGTGAATAGCCAGTTTAGAGAGTGGTAGACTAATAGCACATATTTTTAGGAGTTCCTTAACTGAGATCAATATTGTTTCTATGCAGAACAATGGACTTTAAAGGCTTTTTTTTTTTTTTTCTGCTGAGGCAATTGGGAGTTAAGTGACTTGCCCAGGGTTACACAGCTAGGAAGCCTTAAGTGTCTGAGGTCAAATTTGAACTCAGGTCCTCTTGGCCTCAGGGCTGGTGCTCTATCCACTGTACAACCTAGCTGCTCCAAAAGGCTAATTTTTAAAGTCATCAAAATGCAAGGTGGATTTTTTTTAAATTAGGTGATGGCAGATGTGCAATATATGACAATATGACTCTGTGTTCATTACCCTAAATTTTTGGATCTCAATTTCCTCAATGCTAAAGTAAGTGTGTAGGACCAAGAGCACAAAATTCCCTTACAGCTCTTAATCCTTCAATCCTAAAAATCCTGAAGAGTTCAGGATAACAGACTCAGGCTATGTATATTACAATCGCAAACTATCTGATGAAAACTAAAAGTTAAGTAGCATCAAGCAAATGTGAGTTCTTTTTTTAAAAAAAGATCACAGTGGACCACAACATAACATTTTCATGCTATTGATATTTGCTTGCATTGTGTTTCCTTTCTCTGATTTTTTTTTCTTGTAGATAACGATTTTTATTGCAATCATAAGTGTGGAAATATGTATACACATATTCGATTTGTCAAGTATTTTAACATAATTAATATGTAGTGGATTTCCTGCCATCTAAGGGAGGGGTGGGAACTAGGGGAGAAAAAATTTGTAACAGAAAGCTTTGTAAGGGTCAGTGTTGAAGAATTACCCATACATATGTTTTGCAAATAAAAAGTTTTACTTTAAAAAAATAAAATAAAAAATGATCACAGTAAATTATAGAAGAAAGCAGATTCTTTTCAAAATAACTACAGAAGGTATAAAATATCTGCCAACTACCAAGACAAATACAGAAATTATATGAATTATATTCATTCTTTAAAAAATTAAGACAAACCCAAATAACTGAAGATTGCTTATTCATAGGTGAGCCATACCAATATAATAAAAATATGATAGTACCTAAATTATTTTACAGATTTATTGTCATTGCAATTAAACTAAGAGTTTTCTTCATAAAATTAGAAAAAAAATAGTTTTAAATTCTTCTGAAAAACCCAAAGGTCAAGCATCTCAATGGAAACAATCATTTATTATTTGTATAGTGCCTCATTTCTTTTCTTTTTTTTTAATTTGAACATGTCTTTTTATTTTCAGTTGCAAATAACTATAACATGTGTTCTCATACCAGTCACATATAATATATTTTAATAATTTTACAATGTTATTTCTCATAATACCTTCATGAAGTAAATAATAAAAATATCATTATATCAGGTTTTCAGCTCAAGAAATTGAGGTTAAGGAAATAAGGACCAAGTTTTACAATTTATTTAGTGAGTTACATTGCATTTGTGGGGATGGGAGGGATCAGCAATTTTGTATCATGGGTAAACTACAGCATTTTAGAACAAAACCCAATGAATAGACATTTTAAAACAAAGATTTTCCAAGATTTCTATTGCAATGGCAAGATCAAGTCAATGAAAGAGAAAATCCAGGAGATTAGCTACCTATATTTTACCCAGCTGACAAAATCATGGTAATCTCAATTTATTCCCAATTCAACAGAAGCATTCTCCTGGAAACATTTGCCCCATATTCCATTTCTTTATTTAACACCTGGAAAACCTTGTATATGGCTTCAGTGGATGCAATTAATCCATTCAATGTTGAAACATCAAACAGTTCATTGCACAAAATGATACCAAGAAAAATTCCTCTAAAATTTTCTTCACATCAGAAAGTTTAATTTAAAACTAATATGTATATATTTCCTCCCTTCCATTTAAATATGCACAAATAAGTTCCATTTTCAGTGATGAAGAACTGCATAGTGATAGTGCCTCATTTCTTGCCTTTCTACATCACACTGCAACTTCTCTGACTTCTGCACAGAGAAATCTCATTATAGGGAAAACATCATTACTCTACAAGATCCCATCAACCTTAGCACTTCATTTCATAATTATCCTCCATCCCTCTGGCTGAAGGGTAGACCCATGAACTCAAAAACCTCCATTTAAAGGGGAAACTCAGCTCAGAACATCTCTCAATTCTCAAAATTCACTGCTCTATTCTGAGACTTCTCTAGCATGCCCCTCCATTGAGAACTTTCCCTGGCAATCTGTCTAAGCCCTTACTTTTCTGCTTCCTTTTGTATGTGTTATCTTTCTCTAGATTATAAAATCCTTGAAAGTAGGGATTTTTTTAATTAAAACTTTTTATTTGCAAAACATATGCATAGGTAATTTTTCAATATTGACCCTTGCAAAGCTTTCTGTTACAAATTTTTCCCTCCGAAAGAAGGTGTACTACCAAATTCCTTCTATGACACAGATATGGTGCTGATAGCTAAACCAGGTAGGGAGAAAACTGAGAAAGAAAACTATAGACCCATTTCCCTAATGAATATTGATGCAAAAATTTTAAATAAGATTTTAGCAACAAGATTACAGAAAGTCATCCCCAGGATAATACATCATGACCAAGTAGGATTTATACCAGGAATGCAGGGCTGGTTCAATATTAGGAAAACAATTAGCATAATCAATTATATTAATAACCAAATTAATAAAAACCATATGATTATCTCCATAGATGCAGAAAAAGCCTTTGATAAAATCCAACACCCATTCCTATTAAAAACACTGGAGAGTATAGGAATAAATGGGCTTTTCCTTAAAATGATTAGTAGTATCTACTTAAAACCTTCAGCAAGTATCATATGTAATGGAGTCAAACTAGAACCATTCCCAATAAGATCAGGAGTGAAACAAGGCTGCCCACTGTCACCATTATTATTTAATATTGTCTTAGAAATGTTAGCTTTGGCAGTAAGAGAAGAAAAAGAGATTAAAGGAATTAGAGTAGGTAATGAGGAAACCAAATTATCACTCTTTGCAGATGACATGATGATATACGTAGAGAACCCTAAAGACTCAACTAAAAAACTACTAGAAACAATTCACAACTTTAGCAAAGTTGCAGGATACAAAATAAATCCACATAAATCATCAGCATTTTTATATATTACCAATAAAGTTCAGCAGCAAGAGATACAAAAAGAAATTCCATTCAAAATAACAGTTGATAGTATAAAATATTTGGGAATTTATCTGCCAAGGGATAGTCAGCAACTATATGAACTAAACTACAAAACACTTTCCACACAAATCAAATCAGACCTAGTCAATTGGAAAAACTTAAAATGCTCATGGGTAGGACGAGCGAATATAATAAAAATGACAATACTACCCAAACTAATTTACTTATTTAGTGCCATACCAATCAAACTCCCAAGAAATTATCTTACAGATCTAGAAAAAATAGTAGCAAAGTTCATTTGGAAAAACAAAAGGTCAAGAATTTCAAGGGGATTAATGAAAAAAAAGGCTGACGATGGTGGACTTGCTGTACCAGATCTAAAACTATATTATAAAGCAGCGGTCATCAAAACCATTTGGTACTGGCTAAGAAATAGAGTAGTCGATCAATGGAATAGGATAGAATCACAAGACAAACTAGGCAATAACTATAGCAATTTGGTTTTTGATAAACCCAAAGACCCCAGCTTTTGGGATAAGTATTCACTATTTGACAAAAACTGCTGGGAAAACTGGAAACTAGTGTGGAAGAAATTAGGGCTTGACCCACATCTAACACCACATACCAAGATAAGATCTAAATGGGTTCATGATCTGGATATAAAGAGTGATACTATAAGTAAATTAGAGGAATGTAATATAGTTTACCTCTCAGACCTATGGAGATGGAATAAATTTATGTCCAAAGAAGAACTGGAACTCTTAATTGAAAACCAGATAGATAACTTTGACTATATTAAGTTAAAAAGTTTTTATACAAACAAAATCAATGCAGTCAAGATTAGGAGGGAAGCAATAAATTGGGAAATCATCTTTACATTTAAGGGTTCTGATAAAGGTCTCATCTCTAAAATATATAGAGAATTGTCTCATATTTATAAAAATTCAAGCCATTCTCCAATCAATAAATGGTCAAAGGATATTAACAGACAATTTTCAGAGGATGAAATTAAAACTATTTATAGTCATATGAAAAGGTGCTCCAAATCACTGTTGATCAGAGAAATGCAAATCAAGACAACCCTGAGGTACCACTTCACACCTGTCAGATTGGCTAAAATGACAGGAAATTTAATGATGAATGTTGGAGGGATTGTGGGAGGGCTGGGACACTGATGCATTGTTGGTGGAGCTGTGAACGGATACAGCCATTCTGGAGAACAATTTGGAGCTATGCTCAAAAAGTTATCAAACTGTGCATACCCTTTGACCCAGCAGCATTTCTATTGGGCTTATATCCCAAAGAAATCATAAAGGAAGGAAAAGGCCCCACATGTGCAAGAATGTTTGTGGCAGCCCTTTTTGTAGTGGCTAGAAACTGGAAATTGAATAGATGCCCTTCAATTGGAGAATGGCTGAATAAATTATGGTATATGAATATTATGGAAT
>JAJPUD010002021.1:44419-93285 GCA_023553655.1 Myrmecobius fasciatus | reverse complement strand
AAAAAAAAAAAAAAAAAACCTGAGAAGGAAAACATAATGTAAGCAAACATCAACAGAGAGTGTGAAAATGCTATGTTGTGGTCCAGACTCAGATCCCACAGGCCTCTCCCTGGGTATATATGGCTTTCTTCATCACTGAACAACTAGAATTGGTTTGAAACATCTCATTGTTGAAGAGAACCGCGCCATTCAGAATTGATCATCATATAGTGTTATTGTTGCCATGTACAATGATCTCCTGGTTCTGCTGATTTCACTCAGCATCAGTTCATGCAAGTCTCTCCAGGCCTCTCTGAAATCATCTTGCTGGTCGTTTCTTACAGAACAATAATAGTCCATAACATTCATACAACATAATTTATTCAGCCATTCTCCAATTGATGGGCATCCATTCAGTTCCAGTTCCTTGCCACTACAAAAAGGGCTGCCATGAACATTTTTGCACATGTGGGATAGGGATTTTCTTTATCCTATATTTGTATCCCTAGAACTTTGTACAATACCAAGGATTTGAGCTGTCTTTTTTTCCCCCCTGAGGCAACTGGGGTCAAATGACTTGCCCAGGGTCACACAGCTAGGAAGTGTTAGCTGTCTGAGGCCAGATTTGAGTTCAGGTCCTTCTGACTTCAGGGCTGGTGCTCTATCCACTACACCAACTAGCTGCCCCTGAGCTCAGTCTTAAAGGGAATCTAAAAAATCAACTAACTGTATAATGGAGTATATGCTGAGGGATGGGGGTGAAAGAGGGAGAGGCAACATGTAAAAAGAATGGAAAGAAAAGTAAGAAAGAAGAAGCCTAGCAGTTAGAAAATAGATTACCTAATTTCATATATTAATTCATATCCTGTTGATTGTTTTCTTTTTTTTTCTTTTTCTTTTTTTATTTTTTGCTGAGATTAAGTGACTTGCCCAAGGTCACACAGCTAGGGAATGTTAAGTGTCTGAGACCAAATTTGAACTCAGGTCCTCCTGACTTCAGGGCTGATGCTCTATCCACTGTGCCACCTAGCTGCCCCGAATTGTTTTCTTTTAATTAATTAGTTTCATTTGATTGTTTTTAATACATGAAAATCTGTCTCATTTTGTATTCAAGGTCTTTGTACTGAATGAGGAGTCCACTGACCCATTTAGTATGCCTGCTTTGCTAGTAAATAATATAGGTAGGATTATTTGCTTAGTTGTAAATTATCTGCTCTATTGTTTAAACACAAATTGCTGAGCTGAGAAAACTAGGAAAAAGTCTGGCAGAAATGAGGTTTAGATCAGTACTTCACACCAAATACCATAACAAACCCCAAATAAATATATGATCTAGACATAAAAGGTCATATCATAAGCAAATAATAGGAACTGGAAGAGAAAAACATTTTGCAACTATGAATAGGGAAAGAGTACTTGAAAGGAAAAATGGACAGTTTCAATTGCATAATATTGAAAATATTTTATACAAAAAATCAATATTGTTAAATTATAAGAGAATTAGCTCATCAATTTGGAACTATGCTCAAAAAATTATCAAACTGTAAATACCCTTTGACCCAGCAGCATTTCTATTGGGCTTATATCCCAAAGAGATCTTAAAGGAAGGAAAGGGCCCCACATGTACAAGAATGTTTGTGGCAGCCCTTTTTGTAGTGGCTAGAAACTGGAAACTGAATGGATGCCCATCAATTGGAGAGTGGCTGAATAAATTATGTTATATGAATGTTATGGAATATTATTGTTCTATAAGAAATGACCAGCAGGATGATTTCATAGAGGCCTGGAGAGACTTGCATGAACTGATGCTGAGTGAAATGAGCAGAACCAGGAGATCATTATACATGGCAACAACAATACTAGATGATGATCAATTCTGATGGACATGGCTCTCTGCAACAATGAAATGTTTCAAACCAGTTCCAATTGTTCAGTGAAGAAAGCCATATACACCCAGAGAGAGGCATGTGAAATGTGGACCACAACATAACATTTTCATGCTCTCTATTGATGTTTGCTTGCATTGTATTTCCTTTCTCTGATTTTTCTTTCTTGTAGATATGATTTTTCTTGTACAAAAATGATAAATGTGGAAATATGTATATATATATTCAATTTGTCAAGTATTTTAACATAATTAATATGTAGTGGATATCCTGCCATCTAGGAGAGGGGTGGGGAACTGGGGGGGAAAATTTGTAACAGAAAGCTTTGTAAGGGTCAATGTTGAAGAATTACCCATACATATGTTTTGCAAATAAAAAGTTTAAAAAATAATAATAATAATAAAAAGAGAATTAGCTCATTGCAAAAAATAATTATAAAAATTTCTTCAATAAAGAATTGATATGTATAATACATATGGAAATGATTCAACTATATAAGAAAAATTGACATCTAATAGATAAAGCTTCAGAAAATGTAAATAACCAGTTTTCAAAAGAAAAAAAAAGCTATCAACAATCATATAAAAAAATGACCAAATTGCAAATAATAAAATGAGTCCAAATTAAAATAACTCTGAGGTTCCATCTCACACTTATCTGACTGTCAAAGATGACAAACAAACAAACAAAAAAAAAAAGGAAAATGATGCTAGAGGGCATGTAGGAGGACAGGAACATTAATGCAGTGTAGATGAACCTATAAAATTGGTCCAATCATTTTTTTGGATAGCATTTTGGTACTAAGTCCCCTAAATTATTAAATTGTGCATACCTGTTGACCTGGTAATATCATTATTAAGTATATATGCCAAAGAGATCAAATAAAGAGGAAAACAACTTATACACAAAAAATATTTATAAAAGCCCCTTTTGTTACAGAGGAAAAAAAGAAACAAAGCTGGACCTGGAGAAAGACCTCAATTCAAATCCAGCTTTAAACATTTTTTAGCTGTGTAATCCTATGCAAGCTTCTTCATTGTTAGCTCAGTTTTATCATCTGCAAAATGGAATTAATAAAAGCACCTACCCCATGCTTTGCTGTGAGACTAAAATGAGAAAATATTTATAAAACATTTAGCAAACCTTAAAGTGCTATATAAATACTATTATCGTTATTCTATATACATGTATAAAAATTATATTACCATCATTATGATTATGTAGTACAGAGTGAAACAAGTAGAACTAGGAGTCAAAATTATATAATGACTATAATACGTAAAAGAAAACAAGTCTGAAAGACTTGCAATGATTAATCATCCCTCCAAAAGAGTAATGATGGGTGACACATGCTGCCCACCTCCTCTAGGCAGAGAGAGAATGAATTAGAGGTACAGAGACAAACATTTGCAAAAATAGCCAATGTGTGTATTTGTTTTGCCCAGCTGGACTTAAAAAAATATATAAAAAGAAGTTATGGGTTTTGTTGGGGTCTTTTTTGGTGAGGGATTTATAGGGCAGCTGGAAGAAGAGGTAGTGATAGTGATGCTAAAAAAGAAGAGAAAGAACAGCAAATCAATGAAGGATTTAAACACATACACACAAGGGGAGAAGGAAGTTAAAGCAAAAAGAAAAGCAAGGCATATTAATATAGATATAGATATATATACACACATATATAGATATATTTAAAAGTTCTTATATAATAGAGTACTACCATGCTGCAGACAATTCTCTTTTTCTTTATATAATGAGAGGCAGACAATTGGCAAATAAGCCCAGGCTTAATGAGTATGTGCTAACAGGAAATATATTCAGGAAGTATTAACTGTCCAAAGGTTTTTCTCTTTCCTGCTTAGCTTTATTCTCCAGATAAGCTTCAAGCCTAAGAACTGGGAAGACCTTGGGTTCTCCCTTCCTGCGGTTGATAAATGGCCTATGAATAGGGGGATCCACCCTTTGCTTTTTAAAATTTATTGTTCCCTAATTTTAGGTGGAATAATGGAAAGGGTGACTACTGTGTGACCTTAGAAAGGTCATAGGAGTTATGGTTCAAGCAGACTCATAGAGACAGGAGTACAGCAAAATAACTAATTGTTGAGATGCAAAATAATGGTAAAATAATTTTACCAGTTATGTCAAATTTTGAAATCAACTTGTGGGGTAAATCTTTTGTAGAATCTGATTTAAGTTTGAACCCACTCTCCCTTGGGACCAAAGCTATAGGAGATAGCCTACCCCCAGGAATTATAAGGAATGTTTATAATTTTATTTATTCCATATCTTCTTAGTAAACATGCCTTTAAGTTCTTTTTTCATTAAGTATTTTTTCAGTTTCTTTAACAATTAAAACAAGAGAGAGTTCTCAACCGAGCATGCAACAAAGAGTATTACAAAAGTTAAAACTGAAATGTTGACTACATAAAATTAAAAAGCTTTGGCACAAGTACAATTGATGATGATAGAATAAGAGAAATCATATAGGAAAAATATTGATACCAGAAATATGCAGGGAAATGATACAATCAATACTTGGAACCATTTCCCAATAGGTATGTGGTCAGAGGGTTATGGATGATTTTTAAATAAAGAACAGCAAATTATAAATGACCAAGAAAAACATGTTCCAAATCATTCAGAGTAAGAGAAATAAAAATAAAACTCTGAGGTTTCATTAAACACCAAAAAGAGGCATAATCAACAGTGAAAGGGTAGTATGAAGAGAAGCATTTTAAGACAATATTGGTGAAGTTGTGAATTGATCCCACTATTCTGGATAGCAACTTAGAATTATGCAAGAAATGTGACTATATTATCTATATCCTTTGACCCAATAATTCCACTACTAGACATATATCCCAGTGAAGTCAAGTTTCCTAATCTATAAAATGAGAGAGTTATACTCAATGGTCTCTAGGGATCTTTTCATTTCTAACTGATCTATGACTTATATAACAATAAATTTATTTGCATTTTCCTGCATGGTCAGCAAGTCAACAAAAATATGGTTCCCTGGAATAAATTGGGAACTTTCCTGTCAAATGAGATTCATAAAAATCATTTTACTGTTCATCCTTCTGGAATTCTGAATTGTTGATGAGAATTTCCAGTGTCTAAAGCCCTCACCAATAGCTAATATGATAATGAGTTAATGGGCACTTTGAGTAAAAGCTTAAACAGCAGGTCATATAAATATTTCTTCACACATGTGGAAATGTGCACATGACACTCCAGGCACTCAGTTTTAATGATAACATTGTACTGTAAGCACCATAAGGAGTTGTTCAGATTCAGAACAAAAATGTAGAGGGGTAGTTTTCCGTAAATGTGTGTAAAAATGGGGGAGAGTCAGTGGAATGAGGGAATAAAATGGGAGAGGTTCTTCCCATATCTGAAACATTGAGGTTGATGCCTCCATATTACTCTACTGTGAAACCTTATTCTGAAGCAACAGAATGATCTGGCAAAGTATACAAAGGGAAAAAAAAGAAATGAAAGTACACTCAAAAAAAGTATATACATAGTGATTATAAAAATATAAACAAAAAGAATACTGAAATACAGCCAAGTTCAGATTATATGCAATAACCAATGTCACTTTAAAACAAAAGACAACCACCACCACCACCACCACCACCCCTCTTCTCTCAGTACAAAGCTTCAGAATGTTATATATGCTGTCAGACCTATGCCTGGCTTTTTCTATTGGGTTTTGCTTAATTATTTTTCTATGTTTTAAGGGAGGCAGGGGAGAAATGGAAGTGGAGAAGATATACAATATGCTGGAAAGCAACTATAGTGGAAAAAAAAAGGTTCCAATAAAACTTATTTCTTACTCTTTTAAAACAAAATGAAAATACTAAGGAGGAGAAAATCAAATTAATACAAGAAAAATGAAAAAAAGGACTTTAAAAAGTAGTGCCTGTGGTTGAGTTTGATAAATTAAAAAGGGAAAGTTCTTTAGTTAAGTTATTCACACTTCCATATGAAGTGTCAACATTCATTTGAATAGGAATTTCAAGAAGAGGTGAGATGAATTTTTAAGACATTCTTCTTGTTGCAGAAAAGAAGGCAAAGCAGAAAAAAATCCCTCCCACCAATAATTTATTATGTGCCTAATCTGTTCAAGGAACTTTAGAGGAAAAAGGGAAGACACTTCCCCTGCCCTGGAAAAGAGATAGGACGAGAATGTGGTAGGGTGGAAAGAGCAATGAATATGTAGTCAAAGGATTTAAGCTGGAGCTGTAGCTTGTTAGCTTTATCTGTGTCATACTCTGTAAGTCATTTAACCCCTCTGGGTCTCACTTGCCTCATCAGTAAAAGGAAGTGGTTGATCCCTGAGATCTCTTTCTACTCTAAATCCATCATGCTATAAATAGATGAATGGTAAAGACAATGGGGGTTAAAGAGGGAAAGGTCACTGCCATTTGACTACTGGCAAAAGCTACACGGAGAAGGTAGGATTTGACCCTATTTTTGACAGTAATTAAGCTTCCCATAGTTGAGAGAAAAAGGCAAACAAGTCTGGGCAAGGGAGGCAATCTGAACAAAATTGTGGGGAAGAGAATGACCTGTCTAGCCAAAACAGATAGTGTTATGACAGTAAATGTCAGATCTTCAAAATATACTTGAATCAAAGAATTGAAATAATGGGAAACTGGGTTAAGGAGTGATTTAGACCATATTACTTTGCACACAGGTGTTTAAAAGGTTTGTTAGATAGTATGGATAATATTAGACATTAGATAAGTAGATGTTAGTATTGGTAATAATAACTCGTGTGTGTGCCTGTGATGTGTATGTACAGAAATTTCAAGAAGTTTTTTCTCAACACAAAAAATAGATAGTGTTAATATCTGTATTTTAGAGATAAAGAAAGTGAGACTCTGAGAGGCTGCCAATCTACAGAGTAGATTGTGTAGGATTCATAGCCAAGTCTCCAGCTTCAAGTGAAGAATTCTATCCATTCTGCTTATTACTTTCAGGTTAAGAAATTTGGCAAGTCAAATGGGTTTTTAAGTAGGCAATGACACAGTAAAAGATTTTTGGAAAAATTAATCTAGCTGTGTTGTACAGAATGTATTGACATCTGCAGACAGGACACCAGTTAAATTACCTCTAGTCCAGACATAATATGATAAGAGCTAAAGCACAGAAAATAGAAAGGAAGAGATGGACATGAGAACTATTATAAAAGAAAGCATTAATAAGGCTTGATGATAGACTGGAAACTGGAGGCAAGGACAGAAGGATGAATTAATGATAACTTTAATGTAGAAAATTTGGAGAATGATATTGCTACTAAAAGAAAAGTCTGAAAAAGAGTAGGATTTGTTGAAAAAATGAGTTCTGTTTTTAGCAATACTGAGCTTCAAGTGATCAAAAGGATAAATAAGTAAAAAACTACAAGGAGCACCTAAATATGTAGGACTGGGATGGCAGGAAAGAGGCAGGACTGGGAATGTAGATGAGGATTCATTCACACAAAGATGGTTTGAGCTATGACAGTGGCTGGGATTTCACAGATTCATAGACTGATACAATTAGAAGGAACTAGTCTAATTCCTTTATTTCACAGATAAGAAAATTGGGAATCCAGAAAAATTTGAATGGGGTCATAGAGCATGGAAATGGCAGAGATGCAACTAAAACCTAAGGCTATTGAGCCCTAGCCCCATTCCCTTATATCAAAACCACAAGATTTACTTTTCTGGAAAGTAAAAGAAGAAATCCATCCTTGGGGGTACACCTAACATTTGGAGGGTAGGAAGAAAAAGCAGCATCAACAAAATAGAGGGGAAAAATATCAAGACAGATATGATCATATAAATTAATAAAGTTTTTTTTAAAGGGGAAGTCAAGTATTAAAAGGTTACAGATGTTTCAGAAAAAGAGAACTGAGAGAATTCTGATTAGTGACTTTGTCACTAATCCCCTATCATATCTAAACTATGAGATTAAAGACTAGTGTTTTATGAGCCTTTGGATCTTCTCCTTTCACCTCCTCTTTTCTCCCTAGAATAATGTTATATACACAGCAGGTACTTAAAATGTTTGTTTTATTGTGGCATATTAAATGATATTATGGTAAATTGCAATATTCAGTCATTTTTTGAGTATTTACTATGTACAAGATTATTGTGCTCTGATCAAATTAACTGGTGATCAAACTAACTAAAAAGGAGAGGGGAAAGGAAACAATTATTTATTAAGCACTTACTATATGCCAGGCACTGTGTTACAACTATTATTTAATTTTATTCTAATAAAAACTCTGTGAGATTAAAGTGAATAGTTGGCTAGAAACAGAAATATGTTATTAAGAAACATATCAATAATTACAAAACAAACACAAGAACCTAAAACAGGGAGGGGGAGGAAGTGTAATAATAATAGCAATAGCTATCATGTATATAGTGCAAAGCACTTTACAAATATCTCATCACCCACAGGAGATAAGTACTATTATTAGCCCTTACACATGAGGAAACAGAATTAGATATAAGTTAAATGATTTGAACAGGGTCGTACTGCAAGTGTCTGAGGCAGGACTCTACTGACTATATCATCTAACTGCCTAGGAGTAAAAGCTAAATTAGAGGTCTTTGTTTCAATTCCTTTAGTAACAAAAAAAAAAAAAAAAAACCAATTAATTATGAATACTATTAGTATTCTGTAGTCACTTTACTGATATAATCCAACTTAACAAACATTCATTAAATCACCCATTATGTGTGAAATACTGTGCCAGAAACTGGACATACAAAAACAAAACAGAAAAAGATAGCCCCTGCTTTCAAGAAGCTTATACTGTACTGATTCTTTTCTTGTATACTTCAATCTCATGTATTTTCTGCCACAGAGCTTCTACCTACGTTTTCATTCTTCCTTCCATACAGTAGCCATTAATAAATGCATGTTGAATTTGTATCACACACACACACAAGCATCTTTCCAAGTCCTTATGCTCATATATATGCATGCTTATATATGAGTTTATGTATGTATGTATGTATGGGTGTATAAAATCTGTGTGAATGTATGTATCTCTGTATTTTTGAATCTGCATATGTCTAATTTTCTGTTAGGATGAAAATTCAGCATTTAAATGAGTTACTCTATATGTGTGTTTCTCTGTGTATCCTAGCTCCTTCAAGAAGAAACCAAATGACCATTTTGGGGGATATTATAGCAGAAATTCTTGAACAGGTTTGGGTTGGACTAGAATTTCTGAGTCCCTCCCAACCCTAAGATTCTATGAACTACATAAATATTCTGTGATCATTTATATGTGTGTAACAACATATGTTCACAGTGTCTATTCTAGGTACATGATTCTAAAACCAAGAAATCAAGGCTACCTCAATTTACACTTCTTTCCTACAAGCCACCTTCAGATCTCCAGTACATTTCCCATAAGGGTATTCTGCCTGCAGTATTGAATATTCTCTAATTCACTAAATGAATTCTCTAATTCAGTTCCATAATTCCCCTGCCCAAAGTCATTCCTCATTCTACTCTATCACTATGAACACTGAATCTTTCTAAAAGTTTTCAGACATGGACTAAACTCAGGAGTAATCACAACCAGTTAAACACTCTGACAGGCAGTGATACAATGAAAAGAGAACTAGATTTTAAGTTAGAAGACCCAAGTTCCAATCTCAACTTGGCCCCTCATTAAGCTATGACATTAAATAGCTTCACTCTTGAGTCTCCTCCCCTATAAAATTACATTGCCTCTCTTGCCAGGCTGTTGTGAGGATCAAATGAGATAACAGATGTAAAATACTTTGCAACCCTAAAACTACATAAGTGTCAGCTATTATTATCTTGGACCAATGCAAATCAAGCATCTGATTAAACTGAGCTTCCCCACCTATCTCCTGCCCAAGGGAGGAAGGGTGACAGCTAGACAGATACAAGAGAATGACTGATTAGTCCACAAGTGCAACCCTTGACACTAAGTAATTCTAGGAACTGGTTTACCCTCATCAGGCTACTGGTGATTGGGACATTCAAGATGCTTGGAGTCGGCTTATTCTAGATTGGTACATTTGTAAAAGGCTCCAGCTCTCATACACATCAGTATAATACCCCAGAGACTGCCTTGGCTCACTGTGAAATTTCTGGACAGCAGATTTCTTGGATTACAAGTATGACTGTGGGTTCATTTCCCAGATTCTAGTAAAAGAAGGGTGGGACCCCAGGACAGTAGTTAAGTGACATATGCCTCCTCAAAACCTTTTTCCTATAGTTTATGTCCCTCTAGGGAATGGCATCCTATTAATAAACCCTACAGTGAGATTAAATGTAAGTCAGTCACAGCTGTGTTTCTTTTCCTGGAAATACAAAACTGAACTCAGTGTCACAGATGGGCAAATTATCTTTTTAGAGAAATATAGATTTCTACAGAATAACCAAGGGTTCAAATGTACTTACCGAAATTATTTTTAATGAATTACTTTTATAAATATTACAGTGCATTTTATCAAATAGTTTTATTAAAATATCAATATAAATTCATCCACTCATGTTTCCATTTAACCTAGGCTATATAAACTAATCAATGACCATTATGCATCATGAACATAAATAACAATCAGGAAGAATAAAAAAGAACCATGTGTTCAACAGTTTTGGAAGACCTACATACAAGATATTATTCTAGAGACTACAAAAGATACTGAGATGAAGAATATATGTCTTTGCTATACCTCTCACTCAAGGCTAACTTCTTATTTTTTCTTCTTCCTTTTTACTGAGAGATTTCTAGCATAGATATAATCTTTAGGGAAGAACCCAGTGGAGAAGAGGTGCATATGAAATTGTAAAATAATATGTAAATGTAATATGACATAAGAAATAGAAAATAAGAGAAACTCAGAAAGACATGGGAAGATTTATGTGAACTGATTCCAAAGAAAATAGAAGCAAGAGAATAATATACATGATGTCTTCAACAATGTAAATTAAGACAATACTTAAAGGCAAAAAATGAAATTCATACTCTTCCTCTGGTAGAGATGAGAAACTATCCAAGACAAATGTGTACACTATTAGACATAGCTGCTTTATCAGGTGGTTTTGCTCATTTGTTTTTTCATTGTTTCATAAAAGCAAACAATGTTGTTGTTTAGTCATTTCAGTCTTCTGCAACTCCTCCTGACCCCCTTTTGGGTTTTCTTGGCAAAAATACTGGAATGTTTTGCTATTTCCTTTTCCAGCTCACTTTATAGATTAGGAAATTGAGGCAAATAGGGTTAAGTGACTTGTCCAGGATCACCCAATCAGAAAGTGTTTGAGGTCAGATCTTAACTCAAGAAGTTGAGTCTTCCTGACTTCAGACGCAGCAATTGTTTTGGTTTTGGTTTTTAAGTAAATGAATCTTTTTTTTTTCAAAGAAATATATGTGGTTGTGTATGTGTGTAAATATATACACATATATTTACACACACACACACATAGATATAAAGTACATTATATATATGTGTGTGTATGTGTTTCTGTTTTCCTAGAGCATGTTACCTAGCATGAAAAAGGGAAAGAGTTCCCAAAAGAACAAGATGCACATGAATCTCTTATAGTATTCTCTATCATGAAAGTAATCATTACAGTGAAAGTCTTTCTCCCTCAGTGCTAGATTGAAGAGTGGGAAAGGACTCGGAAGCTAAGAGTTCTTCTCTTAAAAAAAAAAAAAAAAGGATAAGTTGGCCTAGATCAGGCCCAGCTTTCATCAGCAACAAAATATAATCCCTTTATCACTGGCTCAGACTAGCTCCTGGTTGGCTGTTGTCCTTTGTGTTGAAAGTAGACATCACTATGTCAGGGTCAAGGTACATTGTGTCCAATCATGTCTGATAAGACCCATAGGAGCTTGGAAGGCTCCACTAGCAATCAGGTACAAATAGTCTGTAAGAACATTTGTAGTGAAAATATTTCTAAATTTGCACGTCATGTTTCTTTTGAGCTACTGCAATTCTTCTTTGCTCACAGAACACAGCACCTTCTTTAATGTAGGCACACCATGCTGGGAGGTCCTATGCCATTGTCTCTCATGTCTCACAACAGGAGACTTCAGAGAGATCTTCAGATTGTCCTTGTATTGCTTCTTCTGACCTTTATATGAACACTTGCCTTGTGTTAGTTCTCCATAGTAGCCTTTTAGGCAAACATACATGGCACTTAAACAACACCTCCAGCCCATCCAGTTGTGCTCTCTGCAGAGGAGCATGAACACCTTCCAGTTCAGCAAAAGAAAGGACCTCAGTTTTATATTGCCAGGTGATCTTTAGAATCTTCCTAAGACAATTCAAATGGAAGCAATTTCATTTCCCAGAATGGTACTGGTATACTGTCAGAGGCAATGAACAAGGAAGTCAGCACAATGGCTCTGTAGACCTTCAGTCAGGTCAATACCTTTTCTTTTCCATACCTTTCTTCAGCATCTCCCAAACACCGAGCAATCTGTGGCAATGCTTGTATTAAACTCATCATCTGTGTACATTTCTAGGAAAATATACTGCCAAGGTAAGATAACTTATCCATAGTATTCAAAATCTCTTCATTGGCTATAATTGGTAGTCCCCATGTATGATTGGTACAGACTGGTGGAGAACCTGTTTTCTTGATATTAATTGTCAGGTCAAAATTAACATGCTCTCTTGAACCTCAGTCTCAGAGGCTGCACTGAGTGCCGAATCATCTTCATAAAAAAAGTCATGTACCAACTCCCTCCAGCTTAGTCTTAGCTTGTAGCCTTTTCAAGTTAAATAATTTTCTGTCAGTATGGAAGACTTTGATGCCATTTTTGTCCTCATCAAAGGCATCTCTACATTGCTAAAAACATCATGCTAAAAAAACATGAAAACAAGCACACAGCCCTCCTTCGCTCTACTGGTGACTGGGAAAGTCTGAGAACATCATCTATTATCCAGAACCCATGCAAGAATGCCATCATGGGACTGCTGTACAATACTGATGAACTTTTCCAAGCAACCAAATTTTATCATTATCTTTTTTTTTTTTTTTTTTTTTTTTACGGAGGCAATTGGGGTTAAGTGACTTGCCCAGGGTCACACAGCTAGGAAGTGTCTGAGACCAAATTTGAACTCAGGTCCTCTTGACTTCAGGGCTGGTGCTCTAACCACTGCACCACAGAGCTGCCCCATTTTGTCATTATCTTTATCCATGGCTCATTCTAGCTCCTGCTATCTAAAGACAAATTCATACCAAGATATGACTTATAGAATACATAGTAAATGGAATACTTAGCAAAAAAGAAAAAAAAACAACTCATGCATCTAAACAATAGTAAAAATTGTAAAAATAGTAAAAAAAAAAAAAAAGAGGACAAGGGTAAAAAGAGCAAAGGTTTGGGGAAGGTGTTACCTGGTCCTGTGATAATAACCATAAAATATGAGATCTATGTAGTGCTTTAAGGCTTACAAAGCATTTTATTTATATTATCTCACATATTCTTTACAACAACCCTGTGAGGCTAGTATTATGGAAAATATTACAATCCATATTTTGCAGATAAAGGCTCAAAGAGGTAGAACAATAAATATCAAAGGCAGGGCTTGACTTGGGACCCTTCATACTTTTAAATCCAGGATTCCTTCCCCACCTATACTACAATGTCTCAAAAGTATATGTTGCCAAAGAATAATAACCTGCCTGTCAAAACAGAGACAAATATCAATTTAAATCAATAGTGTCAGGTTATTCATGTCTCTGATTCTTTCAAGCTATATACTTTCAGGATATACATAGGGAGAGGAGCTATAAAAGAATGAGAACAAGATGGATAATGAACATAGGATGGACAAGTAAACATTAGAAGCCAGAATAGGGATCCAAAAAGATTGACAAGTTGAAACAAAGGGCCAAATCTAATAAACTGAAATATAATTTTAAAAAAATTTAAATCCTGCCCTTAGGTCCAAAAAAATCAAAAGTACAAACACAAGGTAAAGTAAACAGGCTAGATGAGAATATTTGATATGAGTCAACAGCATGGCATAGTAGTCCCTAAAAGTCATGTAAGTTTTTGCTTCATTAATAGAATAATCGTGTCCAGAATAAAGAAAGCAATAGGGTCAGAGAAGTTGGAGGTGAAGGAATGGGAATGCTGAGGGGCCCTGAGTTTATACTTCTGCCTCAGAGATGATTTTACCTGGCTTCTTTACACAGATAAGGAAATTTGAGGTTCAAAAAAGGTGTGACTTAGGGGCAGCTAGGTGGTGCAGTGAATAGAGCACCAGCCCTAAAGTTAGGGCTGAGTTCAAATCTGATCTCAGACACTTAACACTTTCTAGTTGTGTGATATGGGGCAAATTACTTAATCCCAAATGCCTCAGCAAAAAAAAAAAAAATTTAATTAAAAAGTTGTGACTGGCTCAATGTCATACAAATAGTAAAGAGCAAACTGACTCCTCTGAATCTAAAGTCAGTGCTCATACTGGTAGACCTAGACCCTTTTAAGACCAGACCCAGAACACTATGTTTGGCTCTAATAATGATGATGATAATTAGCTAGCATTTATGTAGCATATTAAGGGTTGCAAAATGCTTTATAAATAATTTCCCACTTGATCCTCACAATAATCCTGAAGAAGATTCTATTATTATGCCCATCTTTACAGATGAGGAAACTGAGGTAAAGTAAACTGACTTATTCAGGGTCACACAGCTACTGTCTGAGTCAGAATTCAATTCTGGGTCCAGTACTCTATCTGCTATACTACCTAGCTGCCCCTTAGTCCTAATGAAAACATACTAAGAAAGATCTTACAAGCCACAGCATGTTGTTTAGAAGAGAGTTAACAGGATGATATGATTAGACAATTTAGCAATAGAAGGTACGTTAAAAGATGGTTAGCCTGAAGAAGACTTAAGGGGAACACGACAGTTGTTTTCCAGTTTCTGAAAAGCAGTAATGTAAGACAGACTAAAGAGATTCTAGCCAATTGGTGAAAGTTACAGCGAGAAAAAAAAAAATCACAGACCTAATAGCAACACACGGAATCGATTTTCCTGCAGTCATAAAGGATTTACGATACCCCACCTACTTTCTTGCCCATTCTCTCTTGTAGGAAAAAAAATTAAAAATCTCAAGATACATAGGCAGCTTCAAGAATGGATATTGTGGCCAATGAACTAGATAAAGTCAGCCCATAAAAGGGATTCATTATATATCATGGAATCCTGGAATCTTAAAATTGGAAGAGATCATCTGATTCAACCATTGATTAAAAAGCAACTATGTGGCAGAAACATTCATCATCCTACAGCCAACAAAGTGATGAGCTTTTGTAAACTTAGCAAAACGAGCCCAGAGATAAAAAGTATGAAGTCCATTCCCAGACTCCTACCTGAAGCCTTCCAGCTTGACAGAACCTGCCAGAGCTTGCCCTCTGCTCACAGAGCTTCCCAGAACCCAATGAGGTGTAAGACTAGGATGTCAGCAGAGATTTATACATTTTAGCTAAAGATAGCAAATAACAAAGTAGTTAGACTATATTTCTTTTTAGAAATTCTATATTCAGACTTTTCACTAATTCATATCAACTTTTCCCCTAATTAATAATAATTTAATACTATACTTTCAGAGAGGGAGGGAATCTATTAGGTTTTTAAAATATGATTTTATTTTTATTCAGACCTTAACTAACATCAGATACAATGGGCAACACATAAAAAGTTATATTTGAACTGCAGATCTCTATTATATAAAGACTAATGTTCTTTTAAAGTATATAATAAAATCAAATGATAGTTTTCAAAGTTGTTCTACTTGCTTGGTCTTCTTAACAACCTTCTGATCTTTTCTTCCCATTAAAAAAAATCCCTCAATGAATCTCCTTTCTTCCTTCCTTCTTTCCTTTCCTTCCTCTTCTTTCTTTCTTTCCTTCCTTCCTTTTTTCTTTCCTTCATTTTTTTTTATTTTGCTACTTTATCCTTATCCTCTCATCTACCCTCACTGGAAAAAGAAAAACAAAGCCCTTGAAATAAAATGTACATAGTCAAATAAAACATTTTTCTACATGCTCCTGTTCCTGAGAATGTACTCTGTCTTACTCTATATCCTAAGACCATTACTTATCTGAAAAAAAAATTAGGTATCATCCTCTGGAATCATATGGTTAATCACTGCATTATTTAATGGTTTTTTTTAAGAATTTAGGAATATTTTTTAAACCTATAAATAGTTTTATTTATTTTTCTTAAAGCTTTTTATTTGCGAAACATATGCATAGGTAATTTTTCAACATGGACCCTTGCAAAGCTTTCTGTTACAAATTTTTCCCTCCTACCCCCCCCCTCCCCTAGATGGCAGGAAGTCTAATATATGTTAATTATGTTAAAATATTTGGCAGATGGGGGCAGGTAGGTAGCACAGTGGATAGAGCACCAGCCCTGAAATCAGAAGGACCTGAGTTAAAATCTGGTCTCAGACACTTAACATTTCCTAGCTGTGTGACCCTGGGCAAGTCACTTAACCTCAAATGCCTCAGCAAAAAAAGCAACAACAAAATTTGACAGATGGAATATGTGTACCTATAAATAGTTTTAAATCTCAGTATTAAGAAGTAATTAATGATAACATATCCTTAGGAATTTGATATAGAAATTTTTCATGTAGTTTTGCTTTCTCCAAGTGTACAAAGTCTACTAGATTATAGAGAAGATGATCTAACACATACTTAGAAATTTTACCAATAAATAAAGGAAAAATAAAGTTCACAGAATGTTATCCAGTCCCATCCCCAAGTTCCCATTTTAAAGACAAGAAAACTGAAGCTGAAAAAAGTAAAATGATTTGGTTAAAATCACACAGCCAATAAGTAGTAGTCACATTTTAGACATAAATATACATCTATATTATAATTAAAAAGGAAGGGAAATGGCAGCTAGGTGGCACAGTAGATAAAGCACCAGCCCTGAAGTGAGGAAGACCTCAGTTCAAATCTGGTCTCAGACACTTAACATTCCCTAGCTGTGTGACCCTGGGCAAGTCACTTAACCTCAATTGCCTCAGCAAAAAGCAAAAAAAAAAAAAAAAAAAGGGAATTAAATGGAAGAGAAATTAAAGTTTAATTTTCCTTTAAGTAAAAAAAAAAAAAAAAACCCTCACATACAAATTTCTTAAAGGCAGATTACATTTTTTAAACAAGATTCTACTATGTTATTTGTTTTAAATACTCTCCAAACCAAAACAAAGGAAGGACTTTTTAAACTGCCATTATGACATAGAAATCAATAGCCAGTACTCAAACTTTCAGATGCTATATTAATAGCTAGTGCTTCAGTAGTATATTAAGATTTGCAAAGTGTTTTCCATGCTGTATTTTTTTGAAATGTTCACAACAATCCTGAGAAATAGATGTTATTAGCATCCCCAACTTGCAGAAGAGGAAACTACGTGTTAGTGATATGACCAAAGAGAAAACACATTCAAGCCAAATCAGAAATTTTACATGTAGTGTTTTACCCATCTTTTTTATATTGTGTTTATGTATTATGTTTAGGCTTTTCAGTCATATTTGACTCTTCATGGCCCCGTTTGAGGTTTTCTTGGTAGACACTGGAATGGTTTGCCATTTCCTTCTCTAGATCATTTTACAGATGAGGAAACTGAGGAAAGTGACTTGTTCAAGGTCATAAAGCTAGTGTCTGTGGCCAGATTTGAACTCAAGAAGAGCTCCAGATCCATTACACCAGAGAGTGTATATATGTCTGTGTATGAGTGTGTGTATGTGAGAGAGACAAAATAACAGATTAAAAGCCTAGAGATACAGATTTAGTCTGAGTTCTGCCACTAACTTAATATAATTCAGTTTCTTTGGGCTTCAGTTTCTTCATTTATAAAATATGAAGATTTTACCAAATGATCTTATAAAGGTCTCTTCCCACATCTAACTTATGTCTCTAGTAAGTTGGCATCTGCCCAGTGCTTATTTTCTTCTGTTCAGGTTTCATGATGGCAAGGACCACTATCAGAAACAAGAAGCCTCTACTCCAAGGACCACATTTGTCCTTTGGCTTAATTTCATCCACACCTAGAACATATTTTCCAAAATTAAATGTATGCCAGTTCATAATCTCTACCTGTTAGTGCATAACAACCCCCAAGGAAATAGAAGCATATTCTTGTCTAAAGATTTCCACCACTTCATGATGAGGCAGCACTGAGAAATAGGAAAACATCTCAGGAGAAGCAGGCATTAATAAACATTGCCCAGGATAAGTTCTGGCAAGGGAGAAAGGGAAGAGAAACTAAGTCTAAAGCAAATGAGATCAAAATAGCTTAAAAGGTTAATAGAAATAACAGTTCTATCCAGTAGTGATCTCCAAAGTAGGGAAGTCTGGGCCTCAGTATGTGATCAATCAGTGAGAAAGTAGGACCACAAAGCATGTCCCATCCAATCACTATTATAATCACAAAGGGCTCTCTCCAGCACTACCACAACTATCCTAATCCTTCAACATTCCCCTATTCTTTTCCCTTCCTTGGTTGTACAAACTCAATCCCTTCCTGCACAATCTTATGAGCTCATTATCAGCTTCTTGGGTCAGTGAAAACCTAATTCAACTATTACCTTCATTCTCATCTTACCTTCTACCCTCTAAGTCACCCCTTAATTACACAGCTATCCCTAAAGGAGAACTCTGAACTTGAGGAATAAAGACCTAGGAAAACCCCACATTTTGACCCTTTTCGTTTTGGGTAGGACAGAGTGAATCACAGAAGATGAGAAAGTATGGTTGGATTATCATCTGAATTTCAGATAAATTTACCACATTTCAAACCCAACCCACTCCCCTTCCCAACTTCCCAGTAATTGCCAAGGAGGTCACCATTCTTTCAGTCAATTAGGTTCTCACTATCTTGATGTGGTAAGGGCAATATCCTAACCTCCACTTCCATGCAAATTAGGTTTATTTTCCCATAAAAGACATTGAAAGGTAAGCATCTTATATGGTACAGAGGACTAAAGGTTCAACCTATTGATATCGTCACCTGGTAGTGATATCACCTACCCAAGAGCACTCCAATACTTGGCTAGTGGAACTTGATGGGCAACTCCAGTGAAGCAGTTTCCCACTCGAGGAATCCTCAATGCCCATCCTTTCTCCAATCAGTCTAAGTAAATTTCCTTTACTGTTGAATGACTTACAAGCACCTCACTGACTTCTAAAATGGAATCTAAATAACCGGGGACTGGCCTGAGAGAGGCCCAGACCAAAACACTTGGTGCCATCTTCAGCTCCTCATTTTCCCTCATCCCATCTATCTTATCAGCTAACAAAATTTACTAATTCTGCCTCCAGCTCTCTCACATCTATCTCCTTCTCTCCCTATACACAGATGCTAACCTAATACAGATCCTCATCAGTTCTAGTCTGGGTCTCCTAACTGATCTCCCCACCTTCCCTGATCCTTCCATTCCAGGAGCCAAAGCAATTTTCCTAATGCTCAGGTTTAACCTTTTAGACCTAAATCTATATAGATCTTAGTCTATCCTGACTCAATGAATTCCAATGGTTAGGGTCAAATATTATTTCAACTTTATCTCCTTTTTTAAAAATTTCCACTTCCCATAAGTTTATATATATATATATATGTGTATGTATATACATATATATACATACACATATATATAAAATCATTTGTATTTGCATATGCATATAATTTATTTTAATAAAATACATAATGTGGAGGCATGCTCAAACATCTTTTACTGATAGGGATATATTATCAAAAAAATTTGGAGACTACTACTTAAGAGTACTGGGAACACTGGAAACTAGTAGAGAAGTGTTTAACACAGTGCATGACACATAGGACACCCTTAATAAGTATAGACTGAAAGAAATGAAATGAAAAGATCTGACTGGAAGAGATTTAGAGGTAGCAGATCATGTTCCAATGTAGCTTCAATTAGGTCACACTCAAAATTCTCTGAATTCATGGGATAGAACCAAAGAAGGTAGCCAGATTTATTTGTTTCAAGAGGATGGGGCTGCAATAATAAGAATATTGAGAATGAAGAGAAAGTAGACTCCTTATCCAAATCCTGAATTTTCTGCATAATCTAATTTAAAAGAAACCAAGTCAGCAAATCCCTTTCTTCATTTCACTAAAATTCATTTTCCTTCAACATATACACATTTAGTTGAGACTGCAGAATTAGTTCAAGGAACCTAAAATATTTTACATAATATTTTTTTTGTTGGTGGCATAAATGTTTTAGATTTGTCAGCTACGTCAAAATGAAATCTCTCAATATTAAGTGAGTCAGACATTTTTCCAAACACAGAACTAAAACTATAATAAGTTGCTTTTTCTCTTGGTGGCCTTCAACTGGTTCCCTACCTTACCTCCTTACAGAGCCTCAAAAAAAAGTCCTTCTTCCTCTGGTTTATATATCTTTTAACAGTTTGTAACAAAAAATTCATGTTGCAGTAACAACTCATTTTATGTTCATCAATATGGAGGAAAACCCATTGGACTTGTATATAGTTAGGTGCTTCCTGGACACTCCTGGATTGATAGGAAAACACCAAAGTCGCAGCCTCCTGTGCTGACATCTCTCTGGTATGCTTTTCCCGATTCCTCTTGAAACTAGCTCACCTGTTTTTGTTTAGGAGATTTGAGGTTTTTTCCTCTGAAAGCTCCCCAAGAGCACTGACATATTCTTTCAAATCACCACCTGGTTTCAAAGCCAGTCCAAGTGTCCAAAAAAGAAAAAAGATCAAGGATTTCAGAGTATGCTCCAAGAGCAGACCCAAACAAAACAGACAGTAACTCAGAAAGAAGCAATGAAGAAACAACTATATACAAGCTATCAACTCCCTGCCATTTATTAGAGGCCAAGAGCCCATCAGATTAATGCGTATGACTGAATAGAGCCAAGACAAATAGAATAAGGAGTTTTCAAGAAGCCAGAATCAAAGGGTCAACATGAAAACATTAACTCCATTTAGTTGACTAATACCCCTTGGGAAAGGTTCACTTAGTGGGGTGTTAAATTAATCCATGCTTACTCATACATGCAATCTTCAGGTCCTTGGGGATCCCTTCAATTGGTTGGTATCATTTAAACCAGTTGGTTTCAGAATGTGATCCAGGGAAGGGGGACTGAGCAAGGGTACTCAGAGAACCTTTTAAAGGGAGTGGTCCATGAGATCAAAACTATTTTCTTAATACTAAGACATTTTAATTTCTAGTACAATAAATACTTAAAGATATAGTCATGCAAACAAAAACTCTTGATGGGAGGGGGCTCAATGATTTTTAATAGTATAAAGAGACCAAAATATTTGAAAACCACTACTGTAGATAAAGCTTCAAAGCCAAGGAAAGAAAATTAAGAGGGGAAAAATCACAGTTATTTTACATGCCAATCATGCATTGTTAATAATATTATATATTGGCACCAACTCTAACACCTTCCTACACAAATTTTCCAATTATTTATAGACATAGATATTGGCTTACTAATGTTCACATTCTTTTGAGACAATTTGTACTCAGAATCTTGGGATTTAGAAGTATTAGAGATAAACTAATTCAACCCCCAAATTTTACAGATTAGAAAGTTGAAACCCAGAAAGATAAAATCATTTTTCCAATCCCCTACCTAGTTACTGATATTTAAAATTTTAGAACCTAAGATTTCTGACATACAAATATAATGTTCTTTCCCCATTCATGGAGAGGTATAATTATTACCAATCTACATATGAAGACTCAGAAAAAGAGGATCAAGTGGTTTACCAGAAATATACCTAGCCAGCACAGGAATTTCTTTCTCACTTGTCAAAAGTTGGCATGAAAGTTTTTCTAGATAGTTCATAGACTGGTGTCATGTTATTATTTGTGATATGAAAGTATACCGTTGTGTATCAATACTGTGCTTAAAATAGTCTTCATTGACACCTTATCCAAAGCATTTTCATTAATTCAGGTGAATACTTGGATTATGCAAAACAGGAAAAGGTGAGGCAGATATTCTGAAAGATCTTTTGCCCTACCAAAGAAATTTTCAGGCCAAAAATATTTGAGACCAATGAAATAAGACTACACTGCCTTCTTCAGTCACATCAATAGCTTGACTTTGCATCACATATTACTACTATTATATACTAAACAATTCATTTCACTTTGTGACTTAAAACTTGAGAATGACTTGTCTGATACACTGTGCTATTTTAACATTTTGATAAATAATCATTTTTTCAATTCCAAGGTTTGTATTGTGCCTCAATACATTAGTCAATTATTTAGTAAAACAATTATTCAATCAGCCAGCAAGTATTTATTAAGTACTTACTCTGTGCCAGACTAGTTTTTCACCAATGTCTACACTATCTAAGTGAGTCTTTTATTTTTTTCTTTTTAGCAAATATAAAATTACTCATCACTAAGTCTTTGGGTCTTCAAGTAGTGTCTGAATGACTATCAAGATTTTACTAGAAAAAACTATTCAGGCAAAGTTTTCTTCTAAGGTACAATATAACTCTGAAATCATATAACAGCTCTTATTAAGCAAGAAAGAAGATAGGCTGCAATGAAATGCTTTATTGCTGAAAACTTTGTTATCAGAGTTAGTCAAAATTTTTATTTTAAAAAATGTCAGAACAAAACCAGGTAAGTCATCAGGTATACAGGTCTACCTATAAATTCTCTAAGCCTATCATCTGTGGTATGAATCTTTGGCTCACAATGTAATCCCCAATCACTCCCCTTTTTCTATTGATATTTGAGAGGTCTCAATCTGACTGCCTCCTCAAATTGGACACCATGAACATCAGTCACTTCAAAGGCTGTCCTCATTAATCCCAAGCCCCACTGACTTCCATTGAACCAACATATTACCATCATTACCAACACTTGTGTTCTTCGCTTATCCTTCTTACCTTCAAATTCCTAGAGAAATAAGAAAACTATAAAATCTGACCCTCTATATCAGTTTCAAATGGACTTTGGCCAATGACTGGCAGATGCTTTCTTTTCATAGCAATATCACATCAGCTGTTCCAGAACTTCTTTTGCCTCATGATGTGAGTGAGCATCATTGAAATCAGTCATATTTCCTTAATTCCTAGATACACTCATCCTTTTTTGCCACCTATCTTTTCAGCTTTCTTCCAGTCTAAAATGAAAAAAGTATTCTTCTCAGCCTCTCAAACTAATCCCTGTACTTATGTCCTTGCGTTCATCTCTTCTAGACCTTTGAGAAACCAATGTGTCCCCTTTCCAATATCTTTGATCCCTTCCTCTTAACAGGCCCCTTCTCTCTGCTTTCAAATATCCTCCCTTATTCTTGAAAAAACTTTCACTTGACCCAATAGTTTATTTGATCCTTTAGCCTTCCTCCTTCTCTCCCCAGGTCACCATCTATTTCTCTCCTTCTTTCTCTTACTATAGTTTCTCAAACAAGAACAGCAGTTCAGGGGCAGCTAGATGGCACAGTGGATAAAGCACCAGCACTGGAATCAGGAGGACCTGAGTTCAAATTTGGACTTAGCTACTTAACATTTCCCAACTTTGTGACCTTGGACAAGACACTTAACCCCAATTGCCTAAAACACACACACACAAATTAGTAAAACAAACAGACAAAAACAGCATTCCATAAGCTGCAACAAGGAAAAGGCTTGTAATATTGATATTTAGCCTGCTTGATTGACACATTAATCCTTTAGGGAAAGGGGTAAGAAATAGAAATAATTAAATAAAAACATTCTATTTTGGACAAACCAGTTTCTTCTCTGGGTCTCAGTTTCTCTATTTGCAAAAAGAGGACTTGATTAGACAATGTCTAAAATTCTTGAGAGGATTAGCTTTATTATTTTATGATTGGTCTATATCTGCTTACTTCATTTCTCATTACATGATATTCCTCAACTCATTGGAATCAGACTTCTCTCTTAAATAATCATTGCCAAATTTAAAAGCTACTTCTCTGTCTCCATTGTCCTTGACCTCACAATTGCATTTCATGGTGATAGCTACCATTTCCATCTCTTGGCTTCTATGACAGAATATCACACTAGGATATGAAAAAGCAACAGAGCAGAGATTTTTCAAGGGAAGAAAAGAAAAAGTAAAGTCTATAAACTAAAGATTAGGGATCCCAAAATTATTTTTTAAAATTGGAAATAAGTGAAAGATCAAGGGTCTGGAGAGTTAAGCAAGGTTTGAATGATCAGTCAGGTTTTAGAGAAAGAGCTTGTCAAGAAATGACCCCTGAGTCCCAGCTGCCAGATATCCAATTAGGCAATAGGCCAAGTGTCCCCACTGGTTGCTTTTAAAGGGTGTTTAGTCAGAATAAGCAAGCAGCACCAGAAAAATCCAAATGATGATTAATGCTGCAACAGAGTGGAAAAACCAACAATAGCTATGAAGAATAGGTTCAGGGTCAGTGACACAATGGGCAACAACGTGTCAGTAACTTTTTTTAATATCTCAAAAAAGGAAACATATGGATATACTTTCATCAGTAACATTATGACTTCACCCATTCTGCACTAAAACTGTTTCTTGTATCTCCTTCTGAACTTTCTTGAGGTTTCCAAGTGTTTTTGGGAGATGTTCCAAAGTAATTACACAAAAGCTATAAAATCTACAGAAATCGAATGTACAGGGACAAGGGGGAAAAAAAGAAAACAGAATTGTGGGCTTATATCAAGATCATTAAGATCAATCATCCACATAGAATTGGAAAGGCCTCTGGGAGTCATCAGTCCAACCTGGCTGAATAGGAATCCGCTTTCCAACATTTATTTGCTAACATTTATAATGTACTTCAAGGTTTGCAAAGCACTGTACATGTTATCTCTTTTGTTTCTCCCGCACCAATTCTGAGGTAAGTGCTGTTATCTAACTACCCTAACAAAAGATCATCCAATCTCCATTTGAAGATCTCTAGTAAAGGGGAACCTTATAAGGCAATCCATTTCACTTTTAGATATGTCTAACTTTTTTTTCTTATATTAAGTTGAAGTTATTTCCTTATATTTAGACGAAAAAATTTACCTACTGTTCTTAGTACTTCCTCTGAAGCCAGAGTATAAATCTCCTCTCTCTTTCCCCCAAAAGACAAACACTTCAGTTTTTGAAGAAAACATTCATATTGTTCCCATAAGCTTTTTTTCTCTGCAAAGTTACACATGTCTAGTTCCTTCAAAAGAGCCCTGTGACTTTGCTTTTCTAGGTCCCTCCCCTTACTGGTTGACAATTCTCAGGTAGATACACTCCCACTTGTTGATGTCTTGCCTTAACTGTGGTACTCTACTCCTCCAGATATATTTTGACCAGTGAGACTGTCACTTTATCCATTCTGATAACTAAAGCTGTTTCTTGCATCTGCTTCCACAATACTCTGAGCCTTCTATGTGGCTGGAGCTCATCCCAAAACAATTTACCTGGAATCTTCAACAGATCATTGGTAGCACCTCATTTATCAGAGAATAGCAGCCTCTGATAAACAAATTTTGATGCCAAGCATCCATGCAGAAATTTTGGATAATAAGGACTCAGCACCCAGGTAAAAATACTGAGCTAGAGGACTGACACCAAGAAGGACTTTCATACTGGACCTCAGGTTTTTTCAGCAAGAAATTATATGTACCTTCAAGGGTTCCGATAAAGGCCTCATTTCTAAAATCGATAGAGAATTGACTCAAATTTATAAGAATTCGAGCCATCCTCCAATTGATAAATGGTCAACAGACAATTTTCAGATGATGAAATTAAAACCATTTCTAGTCATATGAAAAGGTGCTCTAAATCATTATTGATCAGAGAAATGCAAATTAAGACAACCCTGAGGTACCACTACACACCTGGCAGATTGACTAAGACAACAGGAAAAAGATAATGACAAATGTTGGAAGGGATGTGGGAAAACTGGGACACTGATACATTGTTGGTAGAATTGTGAATAGATCCAACCATTTTGGAGAACAATTTGGAACTATGCTCAAAAAGTTATCAAACTGTATATATCCTTTGATTCAGCGGAGTCTCTACTGGGCTTATATCCCAAAGAGATCTTAAAGGAGGGAAAGGACCCACATGTGCAAAAATGTTTGTGGCAGCCCTTTTTGTAGTGGCAAGAAACTGAAAACTGAGTGAATGCCCATCAGTTGGAGAATGGCTGAATAAGTTATGGTAAGTAAATGTTATGGAATATTATTGTTCTATAAGAAATGCCAGCAGTCTAAAGGTATGCAAGAATTCGACTGTGATTGGTTTAAGTTCTAGATATACTATTGGGTTGTGCTTTTTAATAATATTTTTTCCCAAATACAAATAAAAAAAATTTTTAACATTCAAAAAAAATTTTTAAAAATAGAAAAGAAAAAAGAAACGATCAGCAGGATGCTTTCAGAGAGACCTGGAGAGACTTATATCAACTGATGCTAAATGAAATGAGCAGAATCAGGACATCACTGTACTCCACAGCCACAAGATTATACTATGATCAATTCTGATGGAAGTGGCTCTCTTCAACAATGAGATGATTCAGATTAGTTCCAATGATTTTGTGATGAAGAGAGCCATGTACACCCATAGAAAGGATTACAGGAACTGAGAGTGGTTCACAACATAGCATTTTCACTCTTTTTGTTGTTTGTTTGCATTTTATTTTCTTCCTCATTTTTTCCTGGTTTGATTTGATAACTGTATAAATATGTATGCATATATTTGATTTAACCATGTTTAACATATATTGGACTACTTGCCATCTAGGGGAGGAGTGGAGGAAGGGGAGGAAAAATTGGAACACAAGGTTTTGCAAGGGTTAATGTCGAAAAATTATCCATGCATATGTTTTGAAAAATAAAAACTTTAATAAAAAAATTTTTAAAAAGAAATTATATAATTTCTACCTACCCCTATAGACAAGAATTGGGTTAAGTGGACAGGGAGACTTCAAACAAAAGAGAAGTAGATGTAGCTGGGGTAAAAAGCTATAAATGTATGCTAGTTCTTTCTGACAGCAACCCTGTCTTCCATTTACTTTTCAACTTTCTCAGCTTCCTTTATTGATTTCTCTTCCTCTTGCTCCTTTGGTCGTTCCTCAAGGTTTAATCATTTACTTATCCATTCAAACATTTATTAAATTCCTTCTATATGCTACTATTTTCTGAGGTTGTTACAAAAATCCCTGCCCTCACAGAGCTTACATTCTAGTGGGAGGATGGGAGAGCACAAAACATTTGATAATAATATTAAAGAAGTGACAAAAGGTGAGAAGGAAGAAATCAGAGATGACTGCAAGGAAAGACATTTGAATTGGATTTTAAAGAAAGATGAGAGGGAAAGTGAGTTTTCTAGGCTTAAACAGCATGAGAAAGAGCAGAAGGATGTGGGTTGTATACAAGAGACAAAACTGTAGGAGAAAAAAAGAATCAAAAGTTGCCCCAAAACATTGAACATTAGAAACAAAGTGAATGACAGTGCCATTGATAGAAAGAATGGAGAAGCAGATTTAGAGGATAAAGTTCAGTTTTGAAACAGATGAGTTTGAAATGTCTTTTAATACTTGATATAGGATCTAAAGGGTCAGAAGTCAGAAGTAAATGAATAGACCTATGAGACTTCTATGTATACATTTGGTAGTGAAAGCCATAGGAGTAGAAAAGATTGCTAAAAGAAACAGAGTGAAGAGAAAAGGGATAAAGGCAGTTCTTTGGGGAACATCAAGAGAAAGAAACAGGTATACACAATGACTACAACAACTTATTTGGAAAGAATCACCAACACAAAACAATAGAAAATAAGTGTTGCAAAATTATAAAGAACAACACTGGCCCTAAAGAAGAGATATAAGAAATAACCTCCCACTTCCTGACATTGGTGGGGGGAATCTACAGATGTAGACAGAATAATGTCAGATTTTTTTATATTGCTTTTGCTGATTTTTTTTCTTTTCTGCTTTTTTTCCCCTTTTTTAATTCTTTGTTATGACAGATCTAGTGGCAGCAGATGCAGAGGAAGGGGGAAACAAAATTGATATAAAAACAAAAGATATCAATTTTTAAAAAATTCAAAGAAGGAAAGAAGACAAAGAGCCAGTTAAGCCAAAAGAATCATTTAGAGAGTAGGAGAAGAAATTGATTCTGAGGTTTCTGAAGCAAAGATAACAGTGTCAAGGGAATGGTCAACAATATCAAAATATGACAAGGATGAAGGGGATGAGAACTAAAAAAAAGGCCTGTGGGTTTTACAATTAGCAGTTATTGATGACATTTGAGAAAACACTTTCAGAAGGCAGAAGCTAAATCTGAAGAATCAAGTGGGTAGTAAGGAAGTGAATGCCCAAGTACTGGCAACTTTTTCAAGAGGTTTAGCAAAGAGAGATAACACTCACTAGCTATATGAAGTAGAAGAATCAAGAGAAGGCAGTGGAAGAATTAGGACACATGAATGTTTGTGGGAGGATGGAAAAGTGCTACTAAAGAGGTAGGAGAGAAGAATGTTGCAGCATAACACTGGAGAAAGGGATCAAGACCATAATTAGTCTGCTAATCAACCTTAGTGAAAAGGAAAGACACCTCTATGATTACAGGAAAGGAAGAAAAAATATATCAGTGTGCAGAGAAGTCTTAGAGGAATGGAGAGGTCTTTGATGATCCTCTCTTCTCTCCACATTTTCTTCCCTGAAAAAAAGCCTTCTAGTCTTCATTATTATTTCTATGCTAATGATTTCTTAGTCACTATCACCACTCCTGCCTTTTCCAGTTCATTTCAAAAATACTAATGGTTATTTCCACTTGGATGTCCTGCTATTAAATCAAACTCAACATGTCCAAAATCCAAATCATTTTTCTTACCTAAATTCACTAATTTCTCAGTTTCTGTTGATGGCACCACATTCTGCCAAGACTCAGAAGAAAATTTGGGAGTCACCTCTGACTCTTTCCTTTAATCCCAACATTTTGTCAGCCTTCAAAGTTTCTCTGTTTCTACCCTTAGTTCACTGTCACCTCTTGGATTAATACAATAGTCTTCTAACTGGTCTTGCTAACTTCCAGTTCCCTTCTCTTTAATTTATTCTGTACCAAACTGTCCAGAGGATCCACTTTAATTACCATTCTCATTATCTTATTTCCCTACTCAAGAACCTTTAACTCCTTGCTTCTTATTATATCAAATCTAAATTCCTCTGGCCTTCAAAGTCATGCTAACATCAACTGTGCCTTATGTATCCAATTCTATCTCTATTAATACTTGATATTCAAATGTCTTAATAGATTGGGTTGGGTTTTTTTTTGTTTTTTTTGTTTTTTTTTTTTTTTTGAGGCAATGGGGTTAAGTGATTTGCCTAGTCTGGGGCTGGATTTGAACTCCTAACTCTATGGCTAGCATTCCATTCACTTTGCTACCTAACTACTCCTTAATTTTTAGTGTGCCATGGACTCCCTTGACAATCTGGTGAAGCCTGTGGACTTGAAAAAAACACATTTCAGTTACAGGCTAATGGAAATGACCCTTAAAATAAAATAATAAAGATGGAATTTTTCTTACGCAAATTTCTAGTTCCCATACAGGGGTTTGTAGAAGCTAAGTTAAGAACCCCTATAAAAGAACAGCAAATTACATCCTTCTATGAATATGATGTGGTCCTTTCCAGCTCTATGATTTTATTCATTTTGTTGCTTTGGTTCAGCAAAGCTGCATAATGGCAATAGAACTGGATTTGGAAGCAAAGTACTGGGCTTGAATTTCAACTCTTATTACTAACTACCTGTTCGATCTTGGAATGGAAAAGAACAAATAATAATAAGTACTTAATATGTGCCAGGCACTATGCTAAATTCTTTATAAATATTTCATTTGATAAGTAAATCATTTAACCTATGTGAACCTTGGCTTCTTCATTTGTCAAAGGAAGAGATTAGATCAAATGTTCTCTAAAAATCCTTTCCAGAACTTTATTCCAGGTCCCTATTACCTTTTTCAGAAAAAGGAAGGAAATATGGTCAATGCAGTGCAGGTAGGGAGAGTGTTAATGCTAAGATATTAGTACTAACAATAGCAAATGCCATAGGATGCCTAACCTTACCCCAGAATGTTCCAGAATGCCAGAATTCCTGAATTATATGTGCTCCCTGCAAGGCATGAGAATATCAGTTAACCACATTTCACTTCTGTCCAAGAGCAAACCCAGGAGGCCTTATTACAAAATCATTCTTTTAAAAAATTTTTAAAAAGACAATATCAATGAGAATCGTAAAATGAATAGTCATGACTTAGATACAAATTAGATCAACCTGAACAACATCTCTCCCTATCTGGGAAAATCAACCTGGAGTAATGATAATTAGAGTAATTATCTGCCTCTATCACCCAGGGCAGTTATACAAAACCTGTGGCTCTTCAGTCTCAGGAGACATTTAACAATTCCCTACTCAGGTTCTCTTTTTAGGATTAAGTGAGGCATTTCCTGACACTGCAACAGCTGCTCCCAAGAGAAGTGGAGTGACAATTTAAAACAAAATCCTCCACACCACACCAGTTGCACAACTCTCCCCCACCCCCAAGGAAACCAACAAGCAAAAATCTAACACAAAAGACTAGCAAGAGTTCAGAGAGCCAATCTATCACGGAGAACGAGTTGCTAAGTGGCAGCTGCAAGTTAATTTCTCAAAATTAGTTTTAAGTAACTGAGTTTGTACTATCTGAGGTTTTCTTTATGCAAAGTTTCACATGCTACTAAAACATATAACATAAATATAACAAACATCCATCTAAAATTGTTCATCACCTGGACATGGCTCTCTTCAACAATGATATGTTTCAAACCACCTCCAATTGTTCACTGAAGAAAGCCATATACACCCAGAGAGAGGGATGCGAAATGTGGACCACAACATAACATTCTCATACTCCTTGATTGATGTTTGCTTACATTGTGTTTCCTTTATCTGATATATCATTTGTGTAGATAAGATTTTTCTTGCACAACAATGATAAGTTTGGAAATATGTATACATATATTCGATTTGCCAATATTTTAACATAATTAACATGTAGTGGATATCCTGCCATCTAGGGGAGGGGTGGGGAAGTTGGGGGGAAAAATTTCTAACGGAAAGCTATGTAAGTGTTATTGTTGAAGATTTACCCACACATATGTTATGCAAATAAAATAAAATTTTATAAAAAAAATTGTTCATCACCAAGAAAGGCCAAATTATACAGAAATAAAAATATGCCATCTCTACATGTATTGGGAAAATTTTTTAAAATGATGTTCTTTAAATTGCTTGATTTTATATTTCCTCAAAGTACTTCTTGCAGCCAAATACAATACTAATATAAGACCAATATTGTAATTAATATCTGTATTTTGCTGTGATACCTTTCCAGAGTATGTAAGTGACTCTGGGCTATGTCCAATGGAACATAAGCCCTGGCAGTTCCTACTGAGCTGGAAAGGCTTTGAGTCCAAAGCCCAGTGATGAATAATTACCCAAGATGAAGAGAAGCATCCCCACATGACGGCAGGTGATTTTTTCCCTCTTGGGCCTACAATTCATAACAACTAGAGTAGCAGTGATAAGTATAAATAAATGGAGTGTTCATACCAATGAACTCAAAGATTATTAAGCCCCCATGCATGTATATATGCCCAGGATAAAGAGTAACAGTGAGCTGAAATTTGAACACAAGTTCTCAAACTAAAAGTTTGCTGCTTTATGAGTATGTTATCATCATAGCAAAATTTCCACAGAATTTCCTAACCTTAATCCTAAAATAATTATTATGCTGGTGTTAATGTATTTTTCAAATGATACTTATATAGATTATGAAGAAAAATAACTTCATTTTAAAACAAAAAGGGGTTTCCCAATGCCCCTTAGGAAGCATTAGAATTCTATTTTTCATCTAGAACTCAAAAATACTAATAATTTCACATATCAAAACAACACTACAAAACACTAATTTAAAGCAAAGAAGTAAATTAGCTTTCTGTGGCTGATTCACTAACCATTCCCCTTCTCCAAACATTAATTTAAAGCAAAGAAGTAAATTAGCATTCTGTGGCTGATTCATTAAGTACTCCCCTTCTCCACTATTCATCTTTATGTACTGTTTCTCAATCTTTCCTACCTATAGTCATCCCCAAAATCTCATTCAAAGATCCAGAGCTAGGAGGAACCATAGAGATCATCTATTCCTATCCCTTCATTTTATAAATCAGGGTACCTTACTAAATCACAAGCTCTCTTATTCCCGCACTGCTCTTCGGGTTTTGTGTGTGTTGATTCTAATGGTTATCAACTAACTAATGGCCACTAAAGGTCACTAAATTAACCGATTATGTCAGTGGTTATCTTTCTGTTCTTAAACGACTATTTTGTTTAGTCAACTGACAATTGCTATAGTATCAGCATTAAAGGTCTTATGTATCTAAAACAGTTTTGTTGAACCTTCAAAATGATCCATTATTCTTGGTTTTTTTTCACATTTTATACATTACACAATTAATGACTGATATTTTTAAAACATAGTTTTTATTTGTTATTAGCTTCTAATAAAGTCACTTAAAGAACAAACTACTGGTTTAAAAGTGACAAGACCAATATAATACTGATCTGTTGGTCAACAAATTGGCCAATAACAGGCACTGACAACAGGGACATTAGCAACTTCTCTCTGTGTTTATGGTAAAACAAGAAACATGATCCTAGTGTGTTGTAATGTATCTGGTGAGTATTTCTACCAGTGAAGGAGCAAGGAGAAACACAAATAGCCTGCATAATGTCTTTAAAATCTGCACAGTATTCTCAAATCACTATAGGTATCAATCATATTTTACAGATTAGAAAACTGAAGCCCAGCAAGATTTAGTGACTGGACTATGGACATAGTTAGGATGAGTCAGAAGCAGCATTTGAACCCAGATCTTCCTGATTTCAAGTCAAACATTCTATCCCAGGGGTTCTTAACCTAGGGGCTTTGTACTTGTTTTAAAATATATAAATATATGTATATGTTAGCTAATGTAATTGGTTTATTTTGTAATACTATTTTATTTTATGCCTTTAACAAACTTTGTCCTAAGGGTTCGATAGCCTTCAAAAGGGTTTATGATACAAAAAGAAAACAACATAAGAACCTCTGCTCTATGCCACGCCACCTCCCTAAATTTTTACTGATTATCCACATATGAGTATTTATTTTTGTGGGTAAATTATAAAGGGAAGGGGGAAAGTATAAGTAGGGGATATGAGTGTACATCTGTATCAGTCCACTCTTTTATTCAATTAGTTAGTATTTATTGAGCACTTAAGTACCCAATATAGTGTTACCCAATGGGTATAAAAGGAAGGATATGAAATGATTCATGGTCAAAGGAAACTTAGAACCAATTTGGGGGATCATAGAAAAATAACAAACAGGAAGCAGCATATAAACTAAATATCATAGTACTGACCATAAATTCAATGCAATTCCATTTGTAGGTTTTTATAAGGAAGAACTTTCTTGAATATATACATATGTATACACATATATAGTGGTGGAAATAAAAAGGATTAAATATTAGACATTGGTCTCTTCTTTCTCATAAAAATCTTGATGTGAATAATTATTACATTCTCCTCAATAATAGAGTATTATCATATTGACATTAAAAGTTAAATTAAAATATTTCAAAATATCAGACTACATCAGTACCAGGCTGTACTCCTTTGTTGGCAAGAGATGAGAGGAATTCTCTCTTATGCCCTTATTCTCTCTAAGCATTTTTTTTTTAAAGAAAACTTTCTTAGGGACCCCTTTTCGGAGCAGTAAGCTTCCAAATTAAAAAAAAATCATTGAAAATAGGTTAATCATATCAGATTTTTAGACCTGAACAATGGCTACCTTCAGGCTGGTATGCCACTCCCTAACAACTTCAGGTTTCTCATTTCATAAGAAAGTTTGCTCTTATGAAGCATTCAAACTACTTTAAAATAAAAACAATTCCATTATTACAGGTTATAGTCCCATTGATTTAAATTAACTGTGTGGGACCAAACATGTTGGTTAATATATATAAATAAAAAGGAAGGACTATTATTTTGCTCTAAAAAAGGACATGAAGAATTCAGAGAAACAAGGAAAATCTTACCTGAACTGATGCAAAGTGAAGTAGCAGAAACAGAAAAATAATATATACAATGACAGCAATGGAAGTGGAAAGAATAAAAAAAAAACCTGACATAGTGTAATCATAATGGCCCGACTTTGTTCTCAGAGAAAAACTGAGACATTGAACCTCCTTTCTACCTTAAATGCTCAGGTGGGGAGATATGGATATTGAGTTTTGAACATATTGCCAGAAACAGTCATCTTCTGGTTAGTTTTTTTTTAATGTTTCTTATATCTTTTAAAACTTTTCTTTGAGTGGATGGCTGGGGGTGGGGAGGGCATATTCTAAAATGGGTGATTTTTTTTTAAAAAAGAAATTAAATTTTTTAAAAGTGTATTATGTTTAAGTCTATGAAAGGGGCAATGAGACCACCTGTAGAACATTAACAGTCACTTCACTTGTCTGGACTTCAGTTACTTCATCCATAAAATCAAAATACTGAACTAGAACTATAACCTTTTATTGCCTCTTTCAGATCTAACACTAGTGTATTATTATATTCTATCCTTGAGTCTCAAATCGAAGCGTGATAGGTACTTTAACCCTGTTCTCTTAAGTTTCCCCTCCAAAGCTACCTAGAAGTTCTTTGGCATTGGTATCATGAAGGGTATAGTTTGAGGTATTTGAGGTACCTTTCATTGCATTTTTTTTTTTTTGTCCTCTTCCAGGAAGCTGTAGCTTCCCATCTAAAGTCAGTTACTTCCATCTTTCCAATTCCCAAATACCCCCAGGGCTGACATCAAAAAAGGAGGAGGGTGGTGATCATTTATCCTAGAAACATTTCTAAATTGTCAATTCAGAAACCAAAAGGTTCTCTGAGTCCAGAAGGGTCAAATAAACACATGAGAGAAATAAATTCGTTTCCCTCTCTAACAAAAACCCACTCACATGCTTCTTTATAAAGTATGCCTTTCAATTCCACGCCGATGAAGTTACTAAATTGCTTCTATTATAAAAACAATGCTTACTCCTTCCATGCCCTGACACTTAAGAATCACAATATTTCCACACTCCATTTGTGCTAATAACGCCTCTTCAAAATAAAAGAAATCGCGATTTCCTTCTCAGAAAAGAAGAGCCATAACCAGAGAGCTTTCTAAGAAGGCTTCTTGGGCAGGCTGTTCTTTGTGTACTGTGGCACCGAGGATACAGCTACTCTGTATCTGGGGCTGCAAGAAATTCAACGTAATTATAAGACCACTTGAAATACACATATTGAACAAGCCCTTTCCCGGCAAAACATCATGAAATATTTTCTATGCCACCATTCATGTGGTCAGGCAATAATTTCCCTGGGTCGTTGTGTCTGTACATTTTGCAGGATAGGCTGGGTATATTCTGCAGTGAAGCCACGAGACCAGAGGACCTGCCCCTTACTCTATGGGTAACAAGGGTGGGTGGCTTTGCAGACCTTTGGCAAGACTGCTCAGTATCCGGTTTCTTGGCCGGTTTATTTATTTTTTCGCTGTCTTGTTTTTCGTTGGGCCCAGGGAGAAGGGTTTGGCAGGGGAGTGCACCCCAGGAAAAGCAACGGGTGGCGTGCCGAATAAAGGAGGGGCGGAGAGGGAACCCGAATGCTAAAGCCCACCGTGAAAAACTAAGGCCTGGTGGCAGCCGTAGCCAGGAGGGTCTCCCGCCCTGCTTCAGAGTCCTTACCTGCAGTGCAGGAGGCCGGCAGGGTCAGCAGCAGCACCATGAGCCCCGCTAACCACAGCACGGGGCGGCGGGCTAAGTGCAGGGAAGGCCCGCGGCCCCCCAGCACCGGCACCCAGGCGATGCAGCCTCGGGTCTTCCCGTCCATGGCAAAACCCTCGGAAGTTAGCGCCGCGCCCCCGGCATAGCCCACTGAGAACTCCTGGGCCCGCCTCGCTCTCGACACTCTGAGGCGTGCCGGGAGCGCTGAAAGGGATGCTGGCGGGTATACTGGACGCGAGGAAAGGGAGCTGAGAGCCCAGCGCCCCCTCGCCCGGCCGCCGGCCGCTCCTCCCCCTCCGGGAGGCGTAGCGCAGCTGTCCGGGCAACGACCAGAGGAGCCTGGCAGAGGCTGAGGCGGGCCAGCGAGCACCACCTCCAGGCCGGCCTGCGCTCCTGCCTCCGGACAGCCGCCCTCCGGCGGGGAGAGATGCCCGAGCCTCGAAGGGAGGGAGGGAAGGAGGAGAGATGGACGCGGCTGTGACTCCAGCCGCCCTGGCTTCCCCTTCTCAGCTCTCCATCAGCTCGCGCCTCCCGCTTCTCCGGGCGCCCTGGCCAGGGAGCGGCGGGGGCTGCTTCCCCGCCCCTGTCTGGTCCGGCTCCCCAGGAGACCGGCCCCCGCGGGGACTGCCCGCCTTTCCCAAAGGGGGAGGGAATGGGTATCCCAGAGCGCGCGCGGGAGCGCGTGCTCGGAGAAGAAAAAGGGGAGGAAAGGAAGCTGTGACTGCTAAGGGGACCCCCGATCTTTCACTCGGCGCTCCTGGGCCCCGCCCCCGAAGTCTCCTCCTCCATCAGCTCCCGGGAGGCCCCAGAGCTAGCGGACCCACTGATGAAGGGAGGGGCGCGCTGGGAGCCGGGTTGGCGTGGGAGAGAAAAAGGAGCTGGGGGTGGAGGTGGCCGAGGAGTTGGGGGAGGGAGGGGAAATCTGTCCAAGGGGGATTTGCGCTGCGGAAAACCCGGCAAGAGAGCACTCCTTGGCTGGAGCAGGAGTCTCAGACTAAGTGGAAGCGATCTCTTTTGATTCTTTTTTCAGAGAAGGTTGATGTTACTCGGTCCGGGAATCCCATCACTGCAGGTTCCTGGGAAGCAGCTGGGCCTCTGGAACCCAGGAAAGGGAAGTAAGAAGAGAAAGGGAAGAAGCAGAGACAGAGGAAGAAGTGTGGCCCTTTATGGAAAGGAAAGCCATATTGGGGAAAAAGGGGAAGCATGAATACCGAGCTTCAGGATTAATTGGTGCCTAGAGGAATGAAAAGATTTTTTTAAGGTAATCAAGTAGCGTTTAGGTCTCAATATTGGGTGCGGTAGAACTGCTAAATTGATATTTGTAATCTCAAAATTTAGTTTTAAAACCTGCTTCCAGCCCTTCCTAATCATCTGATATTTTAGAGCTAGCCTGGAAGTGAGTTGATGAACTAGGGCAGGAATCAAGAGAAAGGTGGACATAGTACCCACTGTTTCCAGATAGCTGGAATTCAACAGGAAACCAACATTCCCAATGAGAACCTGACAGCTGCAGTTTTTGAAGCCGTACCTGATCCTTTCTCATTCTGTAGTCACCTCTTTTCTGTCACAGCTCCCCCCAGAAACTTACATAATGTATCTCACCACTTGGGCAATCATAAGAATTTGGGGAAATGAAGGAATAGGGAATATACTGTAGTTGTAAACAAACTGTGTTAACTGAAATGGCTGAGGGTCCCCTTAATGCTTCAATATTTTTGCATAAAACCTGAATAAATCCTATAATCATAATCTCATATGCATCTATCAGATTAACATTAATTAATTCTTTCAGCTTAATTTCCATTTTTAATTTCATTTTGTGTCCAATAAATGTGGATTCAATTGACCTGAGTTTTCGAGCCCCAGTCACTTAGTAACTATGTGAACTTTGACAAATCTCTTTACCTCTGAAATGCTTCCTCCTGTGTAAAACCATTACATTGGGTAATAATGATATCTGGGGTTCCTTCCGGATTCAGCACCCTGGGATTCTTATACCCATGGCAAGCATACATTGCTTGCCACAGGACATCATTTCATTTAACAAGCATTTATTTTGTTGCCCACTTTCCCCCATTGAAAAGAAAAAAGAAAGGGGGGAGAGAACCTTGTGACAAATATGCATAGTCAAGAAAAATAAATTTTCATCTTGTTCATGTCAAAAAATAAATGGTTCATCACCATACTTGAGTCCCCCATCTCTTTGTCAGGAGAATTGAATAGCACACTTTATCATCAGTTCTCTGGAATTTGGATTGGTCATTGAATAGATCAGAATTCTTTCATTACTTTTATAATATCTTTATTGTATATATTTTTTTATTCTGGTTCAGCTTACCCCTTATGCATCAATTTATTTTTCCTGCTTCTCACCAATGTGACCTCTAAGGTTCCCTCCCTTCTATGAACTCAGGATTTATTGTCTATATCATTCATTCACTGGGCAGTTAATAAGGTACTGCCTCCTGCTGTTTTTTGCTTTGAGGTTTTGGATTGTTATTTTACTTTTCATATTTATGACTCATTTCCCTAATTAGATTTTAAAATTTCAATGTCAAAGATCATATCCTATATCTTTGTATAGCCAAATATAGCCATTTGGAGTATTACTTATACCCAAGTCACTTAGCTTACAACAAATCTCTGTTCCCAATATATGGCATACCTCAGATATGTGGAATACAATATGAGAGCTCTCTGGAAAGAAAAAAAATTAGGTATGATCTGCTGTGAAAATTATAGAATTCACTCAGATTTGAGGGAATATATAGCCTACATTTGGACCAAAATTTGGGTGTAGGGAGACCCAAATGACCTTTTTCTCATCAAAGAAGAGAATCAGGCACAATCTAAAATCACAGCTTCCAAATCTTCAGGTCTTCAACTAACACAGTTCTGTGTTTGCCTAGATCCCATAAACTGTGCCAATGTTTTTGACCTTTCTAGTGTCATGAATCTCTTTGTCAGCCTGGTGAAGTCATCTCAAAATAATCTTTTTTAAAAAAATAAAATTGCATAATAGATAGAAAACTAATTACATAGGAATAATCATTAGAATATTTAAAAAACAAACAAAAAAAGTTCCCAGATTCCAGTTCTTTGCTGTAGAGATATAAGGATGATTAACACCCTAGGGGTGGGTAAAAACCTCTGTGGAAAGCCCAGCTGGCATCCTTACTAAGAGGAAAAAAATTATTGGTTTTTTTGCAATAATTAGATTACTTAAAGAGCTCTAGAGAGCCAGCTTAAAATTAATTCAAGTTCATGGAGATAAGGGAGAGAATCTAGAACTCAAAAAATTTAAAAACAAATGTAAAGAAAAATTTTGTTTTGGATGTAAGTAGAGAAAAATCATTAAATGAATAAATTTTAAAGAAATTAAAATTAATTCAAACAATTTCAGCCAAGTTGTGGAGTAGAAATCTACATAAATCATCAGCATTTCTGTATATTACAACCAAAAATATTTTGACTCAGTACTTAGAGCACTACTTGATATTGCACTTAAATGCTACAGGCAACAGGTTTTATGGGGGTAGGGGAGGCCAGTGAGCACCTTCAGGAGGGTAGTATACTCCCACAGTTGCAGGAGAATGAATGGACTTGGGACCTGGTTCTCCTGGCTTGGTTGAGATTTTGCTTCTTCAATCACACTAAACTATGCTGCCTCTAAAATTAAGGTTAAAGCTATGACAACTCTGCAAATATTTTGGAGAACTTGCAGTTTCTCAGGTTAGGATCCTGTGGTCAACCCGAGGAAACTACTTTATAAGGAGCAAAAGTCACTCACCTCATAAAATTGCTGACCTAGAAGGCAATTTAAGAATTGTTTAACTTGAAGAAATTCCATACATGCAGAAAAGAAAGGAGCTAGTGTCATATCAGGGCAGAGTTCCAAAGCCCACTAGGAAATAAACACAACTCTAAGTGTCCGTAGAAATCGGTGCTGGAGACCTAGGCAAAAAATGTATTAACAGGGACACATTTTCACTGACTCTTGGGCAGATAGGTAGTGCAGTAGATAGGACTAAGTATTCCTGATTTTCACAGCATATCATAGCATTTTTATTTTTCTTTTCAGAGAGATCTCATGCTGAGGTTATGCCAAATCAACAGGCTATTGGGACTATAAGGAACATTTAATTTCATTTAATTAACTTGGAGGGAAGTAATAAGTCAAATACTTTGGTATGCTAAAAGTCTTGCACCCCAAGTTAAGTGACCTCTGGTCAAATCTATCAGTGTGAGTCCAAGTCTACTGCCTCTTCTCTAATAGGAATCACACTACTGATTGGGGGACGGGGGCGGGGAGAAATAGTTATAAGTAGAAAAGCTCCATTCCTTATAGCAGAAATAAGATCACTTATTTAAGTGATCTTAAATAAGATATTCAGTCTTTTTGGTACTCAGTTTCTTCATCTCTAAAATAAAGAATGAGCCTTGATGACCTCTAAGATTTCTTCCAGTTCTAAAACTGATCTTAAGACTTTGTCCCTATGTCACATAAGTAATATCCCTGCTGTACACTCAATGTGATTCATTAGATCTGGAAACAAGGGCAAACTTTATAGGATGTAGTTAGTTCAGAGAAAACTGTTAGAAATGGGCAACAATAGGGTTAATTACATTGTGTATATAAATGATGTTACCAAAAAAACAAAAACAAGACCCAAGTCCAAAAGTAATTGGGAAGATCTCTTGAGAGATGGAAAGAATTTTCATTAGAATAATTCAGAGTCAATAGTAGTTATTTCTAGCAGTACCCTAGTACCTGACATTAAAACCCCAATTTGCACATGACCAAATTAAAAAACCCAGAGTCTCTCTTAGACAGCTAAGCGGTACAATGGATTCTGCTGGGTGCAGAATCAGAAAGGCTGGAGTTAAAATCTAGCCTCAGACTCTTACTAGTCGTGTGATCTTGGCAAATCACTTAAACTTTGCCTCAGTTTCCTCAATTTTCTTTTCTATTCCCTTCCTTTTTCAACATTATAAATGCACACAGTCAATGGGAAGTATGTCCTCCAATCCTCCTCATTTCTTTAGCCTGTGGCCTTTCCCCTTCAGTATCCTAGCATGGGATGCTGAGACCTGAAAAAGTATCTTTTAAAGAAGGAAACATACTCTTGATACAAATATGCAAGGGTCTCTTCTTCTGCCACTTAGTGGGAGAGATGATCTCTAAGGATGCTTTCACAACATTCCCCTACAGGCAAGATTTTGGATATGTCTTGATTGAGGAGAAGGGTGAAGATTGTATGAAGCAAGTTAAGAACTTACCTGCTACAACAAGAGACAACAAAAGTAGCAGGTCTTCAAGATATGTCCATAGATGTTCCACAGTACTGCTCTACCTCAAGAACACATCTAAGAATATGACAAAAGACTACCTTGAGGATAACATTAGCATAATCATGAGATTAGTACTACCATTGAACAGGAAATAAATGTATTACGTTTATTGAACCAAGGCACTTTACAGAAAATAAAGATACAAGTGTTGAATTTACAGCCTCAGATTAACTGTTTAAAATTGTTTTTATTGATATCTTTTTTTTACATCATTATATTTATCCCCACTCTCTCTCCCCCACCTCTTTGTGTTATCCCTCCTAGAGAGCCATCTCACATAACAAATTGTATTTTTTTAAAGAAAAAAAAAAGACAAAGAAGAAAATCAGCACAGGTTGACTTATGATTGTTGTGGTAAGCTAGGTCACATTTCTCTCAACACATATATAATACAAAATTTTACGGTTTATTTCATAGTTAATAAGTAAAATTTATATAGCACTTTAAGGTTTGCAAAGCACTTTATGCTTGTTGTCTCATTTGATCCACACAACAACCCTATGAGGTAGGTGCCTCATTATTAGCCCCATTTTACAGATAGAGAAACTGAGGCTGAGAGAGTTGAAGTGACTTGTCTAGGATCCCACAGGTATTAAGTGTCTGAGGTAGGATTCCACTTAAGGTCTTCCTGATTTATCCAGTGCTCTATCCATGGGATAACTGGAAGAGACCTCAACAGTCATCTAGCTATTTCAACCCTCTCATTTTAGGGATGAGGCCAAAAGTTAAATGATTTGCTTATAATCAGAGAAGTAAGTGACAAAATCTAACTCCCATCCTTGCTTTTTCCCATGCTACAATGCTGCCTCCCCTCATTGGTCAAATTTAAAGTAAAAATAGTGTGCTTATCCCTTTATTTGTATTATTATGTACTAAGTTCTCTTTTTCTTTCCCTGTGGCTGGAAATTTTCACACTAAATAAAGGTCAATTATTGATTGCAGCTTCCAAACTAGTACAAGTTAGCTTGCCTGACAATGCAGAACACCAAACTTCTGTATCTATGCTCCAGTGTTCACCATACAAAACCTCATTTCCAGGTAACTGGGCTATTCTGATGATTCCAAATGCACAACAACTAATTAGGAATATACATTGCATAAGAGCTACTCCCTACCAATTGATTAAGAGCGAGCAAAGAAAAAAACACTGTACAAAATTTAAAGCTGTGAAAATGTGACTTTGAGGGATTTAAAGTAGGTACTCCATGTGTTTAGTTATATCAAGGCAGCAATTTAAATACCAATGTAAGTAAATGTATTCCTTTCCTTCCATCCTTCTAACCCTATATTCTAGATATATTTGGTGTTTATTTTTTACAACATACTTGATGTTTATCTGTCTCCATAACTTTAGGAAGTGCTGTTCCCTATCTCCTAACAACAAAGGTAAAAGGAAACATTGCTAAGTTTGATAGAACAAAGAGGAAACCTTTCATCTGAGAAACCTGAATTAATGCCCCCAAAAAAAGATGTGACTTAAAAAAAAGATTATAGCAGATATATTAAATCGTTCTACATTAGATACAGATATGCTTTTTATCGATGGAAACAACATGAAAGATGATGGATTATCATCTGCTTTGCAGCTGAAACCCAAGGGCCACTGGGCCCTTCTATTTGATTTGCACCTGAAACATTCTGTATGTGTTGTCTCCTCCACATAAGCTTCTTGAGAGAAGAAATTGTTTTGCTTTTCCACTTGAATCCCGAGAGCTTAGACAGTACTTTGCACAAAGTAAGCACTTAATAAATGCATTTTAATTCATTCCTTTGCATCATTCATCAATATCAACTATTGATATATCATGTTGCATAACAGATTTTTTCAAAATGACTTTAAGATACAATTTAAATACAAATAAAGATTAAAAATTTGTTAAAAGGATCAGAATTATATCCCTGGAGAAAAAAACAGTATTATAATTTTGTTTAGTCTTCTCTTCTCGTGAGACTATTGATTTAATTTAATAAAGTCTTCAACTTTGAGACTTTCTTAAACATGAAAGAACTGTAATTTGTGTATTTCCCATCAAAATACCAGATTGAGAAAACATACATTCATGTGGTTAAGTATACCAATCAAGGCAGAATCAAATACTTCAAACAATTAGCCAAATAATGCATAAGGCAAAATAAAATCACAACATATTAACTATTAATTCATTGTTACAGACATGTCTATGAATAATAGTGACAAGCATCAACAACCTATTACAAAGTCCTAATGGAGTATCATATTCTAGTGTGAAGGTAACCCTGGTTTTGTGAAGACTATACTAGAGGAGAAAAATCAAAGCAGCTTCAAATGTGGTCATGAACTCAGTCTGCTGTTCAAGGAACAACAATTCTGCTAAGCTCAGGAAGTATCATCACCAATAGATTGACAACTAGGTAATGACATTCTTTGGCTATGAAATTATGTCCCCATAAAACAAAGAAAAAATTTAAAAGGCACTTGGTTCTACATAGCCCCTCTCCTTCTGCTGCCCCAATACAATGGCAGAAAGCAGCTAAGAATCACAATTTTTTTTGACTTTTTAAAGATTAATTTGACTATTGATGTTCTATCTGTAAAATTTTCACCCAGTGATAGCTATCATATTACTGCAAGAACCAAACTACATCAATATTGATTTATTTTCATTCTCTCTCTCATATGTGTATAGATGTAGATATATATGTAGGTATATATATATATGATGTGTATTATGTAAATCCAGAAAACATGAAAGTTTCAGAAGAATGTAAGGACATATTAAAGGCAAACAAAGGAGTTGGTCAAACTAGCTTCAACATGGACAAAAAAACAGGAGACATAATTTTATGGAATTCTTGCCTTTCTGTGCTCACATTTAGCAATAGTCAAAAGACTACCCCATATAAATAATTACAACTTATACACAATTTACATACTATTCTCTTTTTGAGAGGATAGACCTTGAAAATGTCTTCTCCAACAAAGCCAATATCTATCTATCTATATCTATACACTTTGATATTCAATTGTTTCAATGTGAATGCAATGATGGAAAGTATATTCAAGGATATAAATTGAAAAAAGCAAAGATAGGAGATTAACTCTGATAATAATAGTAATTAGAGAGCTTTACCTGCTATTTCTTGTCAAAGAAATGGTAAAACTTTAGGTTAGAACAAGGCATACATTTTCAGACACCCAATTTGCTGATTCATTCTATTTGACTATTTGTTCCAGAAGCGTAGTATTAAAGGATGGGGCTGTCACAGGAAAGTGACATTGTTGTGACAAAAAAATAACATAAATAAAACATTTCAAAAGTTTTTAAATGCTTCATTAAAGAAATAAAAATGACCAAAAAGCTAAAAGATTACTCAGAAGTTTCAGATCTCTTTGTCATGAAAACTTTCTTACTAGATTTCTTCCAACAAGGAAGAGAGGTAGGCAGCATAATAGAGAGTTGGATTTAGAGACAGAGGACAGGGATTAAAATACTAGCTCTAATCTTTATCATGTCAAGTTCGATGGAAGAGTCACTAGGCTTCAGTTTCCTCATCTGTAAAATGAGGAGTTTGTATTATATGGTTTCCAAGGTCCATTCCAGACTTTAGTCTAGGATCCTGGGATCCTAAGAATCTCTTATACATATGTAAGAATCATAAAAGATTCCTTGATTAATATCGAATAAGGCATCAAACATAGAAACATAGACTTGAAGAAATTATTCATTACTGTCACAGAAGATATCTTACAAAGTCCCAAGTTGATCTATGTTCATTGAGGTCTTCTAGATGTTCCTGCAATTGTGGGAAATGCATCAAGCCCCAAAATATTACATGACCTCCTCCACAAAGAGGTTGTTCAAAAGGGAGGCGTCTAATAATCCATTCAAGAAAAAAATAGGCATTTTTTACCCACTTATTTTATTTTTATTTTTACCCACTTATCTACCCTATTTTTCAGGCTATAATATTCAGGTAGGAATAGTCCATGAAGTTATTATGTTTATATAGTACAGGGAGTACATATGGTCAATGAGCAAAGCATAGGACCAATTAGAAGGAAGAATGAAGGCTGGAAAATTTCCCAATGTTTTCAAAGATCCCAAGCTTCTTGCAACACAGAATACCAATTTTTTAATAAGTGTTTTTTTCCCTTTGATGCTATATAGTAAATCTTGTAACACTATCATTTCTGAATAACAAAGATTAAAAGGGCAATGGAGAGATATATGGTGGGCATAAATAAACTACTATATTCAGTAAAAAATAACCTGTGTACAGTAAGTGATGTGGGGATATTATCCTAGAATCGCATGTATTTATGGGATAGGAAGTATTACCTAGTGAAAGTTAGGGATGCTAGAAAGGCTTTTAGCGTACTAAGGAGAATCTTTGGGAAAATATGGACAAAAATCAGAACAAAAAATATAAATGGGTTGAAATATATACTAAGGAACAATCACACAGATAAGATCATGGATACTTTAGATATTATATTGTCAGGAGACACCCTAACTTCCAGAACTAAGGCCCAGCAAGAAAGCTGTGCTCTGAACTTAGTATAACCACAATCCTTTATGCCCATCTTCCAAATGCATACCGTTGCAGGAAAATTACAGAACTGGTGATACTGAGCTTGGGCAACCACCAACCAGCCCTGACATAAAGCCCTGCTATAGACGGATTTTTTTTCTCACTAGACAATGTTGTCTTACTGTTGCTGGTAATGCTTCACCACTGTTGCTCCACTATATTGTTTGACTCTTTGTCTAGCCACAAGTTCATAAATCAAGATTTGGCCACAGTCAAGTGGGCTCCAGCATGCTTGCCTAGATCCCCTTGTTGCTTACAAACTATTTCGCTCACTTTGAAATGAAACTTGATTCCTGACTCTCCTGTATCTAACCTGCTCTGTTAGGCTCAGACATCCACAGGTTATCGGCCAGTTCAGTCCAGTTGATAACATCAATAAAAGTATTTTGTTTTATTTTTGAAATTTTTGAAAATTTTGAATGTTGTTTAATTAAGCTTTTATTGGCTAAAGACCAGACTGTAGAATGACCTTTCTGAAGAGTGTGTGATGGGAGCCAGGTTTGAATGAAGGAATGGAGTTAAAGAAGTTTTTTCCCCTAGCTTTCCCTTCTCAAGCATATAATATGTTCCTAAATAGAACTGGACAGCTAGATAGGACACTGCCAGATATCATATATCTCAACAAGGGAGCAACTGATTTCTTAGAACATGACTTATAAAGGGGTTTCAAAAAGCATAACCTCCTATCCATTTTCCTGTAGTCATGATGCATTAAGCCGAACCTTCCAACAGAGGATAGGTGAAGGAATAAATTATATCCTTATTATAAGTAACATACAAATCATTGTGTTAAATAGGTACTGATTTCCATCACATCAGCTCCCCACATATTAACTCTGCCTCTTTCCCAAAGTTTCTCTCTTAATCCCAAGTTTAGGCATAAAGTAAATACATAAACAGGCTTCAATGCAAGTTAGCCAGATAGAGAAGTAGGGAAGACTTATTTAGTGAAAAAGATGAAGCTCTCTCTTCTTCCTATTCTTTGTCTCACATCACTTAGTTACCTTCTATTTCCTCTTTGACCCTCATCTCATATTAATAGGTAGCCCTTTTTGCCAAGGCAAACCTTTCTTCATGTACAAGTGATTCTATTTCAATCCACCTTCTCCCAGATTACCTACCCCCTCTATGGTCTCTCACTTGTCTCGATTCTTTCCAACTACTTAGAAACAAATTTATGTCTCATCCATACTCAAAAAAATCCACACTTGATCCATCTATCCTTACTGACTCTCACCCTACACTTCTATGTTTTGTTGTTAAACATTTTGTGAAAACTGTCTACAATAGATAGGTATTCCTCCACTTCCTTTTTTCTTACTCTCTTTTTACCTTTCTATGATCTGGCTTCTGATTTCATCCTTCAACCAAACCAAATTCTACAAATGTACTAATGATCTCTTAATTGCCAGAATTTAGGGCTTTTTCTCAATCCTCATCCTTCCTCATCTCTCTACAGCCTTTGACATTTACTCTCCTTCTTCTTGATACTTTCTTCTCTCTAGGTTTTGTTTTTGTTTTTGTTTTTTTGGTGACACTTTTATATCCTGGTTCTCTTCCTACCTGACTTCCCCTTCTCAGTGTCTTTTGTTGAATCTTTATCTGTTGGATAAAGATTCTGAATGTTCCACAGGGCTATCTTGGACCTTCTTCCTTTTTTTCCTTTATATAATTTCACTTGGGAATCTTATCAGCTTCCATGAATTCAATAATCATTTCTATGCTGATGATTCTCAAGTCTATTTATCAATGCTGACTTCTCTGATAACCTCCATTCTCAAATCTCCAATCAACTATTAGACATCTAGAACTGGATGTCCTAAAGGCATCTTAAATTCAATATGTCCAAAATGGGACTCATTGTCTCTCCCAAAAAAATCCTTTCCCCCTCCTAAACTAATTATTAAGTATATCCCTACCCTCCTGGTATTCCAGGCTCAAAACTGAGGTTTCAGTGTTGACTCCTCACTCGCTTAGTACCAAATCCCCAATTCTAATCTGTTGTCAAGACCTCTTAATTTTACCTTTGTAACATTTCTTGAATATGACCACTTTCAAAATATGACATTGCCGCCACCCTGCCTTTCATCATTTTAAATATGAACTACGGCAATAGTCTGCTAGTCAATCTACCTATCACAAGTCTTCACTTCAGTCTCCATTCAGTTACCAAATGATTTTCCTCAAACACCAAAGCCAAACTTGCCATCCCCATCCTCCCTATCAGGTGATAAAATACAACATCCTCCTTTTAAATACCTTGAAGATCAAAGTCTTCATAATCTAACTCCCCCTTCTATCTCAGGTTTCTTATACCTTATACCCCACCCCTCACTCCATATACTCTTCAGTCCAGAGACACGAGCCTCCTTGGTATTCCAGGCATTTTCTCTAGCTTTCTCCCATACCCAGAATGTTTTTCTTCATTGCTGTCTCCTGCTTCCTTTAAGTCCCAGATAAATTCATACCTTCAACAAGAAGCTTTTTCTGATTCCCTTTATTTCTAATATCATTTCTCAATTAGTTGTTTTCAAATTATCCCTTATATAGCTGATCTGTATAGTTGTTTGCATGTTGTTTCCCCCATTAGATTGTGAGCTTGAGAGAAGGGACTAGAGACTGTGTTCTACTTTTCTTTGTATCTCTAGCACTAAGCACATTGTCTGGTATGTAATGGATGCTTAATAAATGTTTATTGACTAATTCATCAGGTGGATTATCATTCCCAGCCCTGACTCTCCAGTTCTGCAAAACAATGAGAGTAATTAAAAAAAGGTTCCCAGCCCCAGCAGGCTAAAAAAACAAAATAAAAACAAATAAACAAAAACAAAACAAAACACACAACCTCCTTCATTTTAAGAAAATTTTCAAATGAAAACCCAAAAACTTTGAAAATAAAAAAATTAGGTAGTGACTTTTTTGTACTTCAAAGGTCTGTTTTCAGTCTTTCTTTTCATCATGATTAGGGTGCCTAATACTTTTAAATAGTGAGCTCCTTGGATGCATTTAAAACAGGATTCTACCTTTGAAAACTATGTTATATATGATTTTTCATAATTGCATCTGCTACAAAAGACTTTTATGACAGTTCTGAATGGCTGCTCTCTAAAATGATCCATTACTGCTTTCCCTAAAAACAGGAAGGTAAAAAAGCTACTTTGAAACTATTCACACACACACACACACACACACACACACACACACACACACACACACA
>JAJPUD010002021.1:19707-44409 GCA_023553655.1 Myrmecobius fasciatus | reverse complement strand
ACACACACACACACACACACACACACACACACACACACACACACACAATTATTCAATTGAGGAAATAGTGAATTCTTTTGCCTTAACTAATGGTACACTGTTTACTCTTCTCGGTGTACTCTATGACATATTCTGGGTAAATCTGATGCTTTTCAAAGATCACAAATATGGTGGGATCCAATCTGTTATTGACACAGCTATCATAAAAGGTGTTCTGTGTACCCTGTCTCATTGGTGGTCGGACATATTTTGAATCTCCTTGAGTGAAAACTCCAACCAAAACTCGAGCCAGGAACATTATTTTAACATTGGTCTCAGACTCTGAGTAATTGTGGGAATAACTTGCATCTCTTGCAAAGTAACTTCCTAGAAACAAGCAGAAAAAAAGCAAAAATTGGAGATTAGAAAAGTGTTGATTCCTCTAGTCAAAAACAAATCAAAACAGAATAAAACAAACAAACAAAAAAAAACCCTCTGTCTTTCCTACATTAAATTTGCTACAATTTAGCTAGAGATATTTTGCAGTTATATTAAGATATAAATGTATATTTTTATGACAACTCAACATTTCAAGATGTTTAATATGGAAATGAAATTGCTGATCCACTGACGTAAAAGAAAACACATATCTTTAAAGGGGAGCCCTTGTACTTAATTAGGAAAGATTTATTACAGTAGATTCGAATTTTATTAGATTAGATTAGACTGGCTTTGAGAACTATTGTTATATTGTGATATATACTGGATTTGGAGGAAGATGTGTTCAAATCCCAGTCCTATGGACATCAGAGTGTTCTCTAAAACTTATCTGTTGATTCATAAACTCACTTAACCCCAATTGTCTCACTCCCCCCCAAAAAAATCTGATCTTTGACACTTACTAGCTCTGCGACTCTAGGCAAATCACTTAACCCCATTTGCCTCAATTTCCTCATCTATAAAATGAACTGGAGAAGGAAATGGCAGACCACGTCAGGGCCTATGTTAAGAAAACTTTATCATGAAGAGTTGGGCACAACTGAGAAATGGATAAATTACAAGACTGCACACTAACAAAAATCACATCTCCTTACTATCTTGAGACAAAGCAGAAAACAAAGATATAAATCATGTAAAAATATATTTTTAAAAGACTTAATTTTTCTCCATTCCTCCTGCTCTGAATTTTTTCTTCTATTCATTTCTTTTGTTTTCCCTTCATATTATATTTCCCTCTTCAGTTCTTTTTTATTTTTTCCCTCCATTTTTCTCTGCTCCCTACTAGTCCCTCAGATATTCTTCTCTTTCCTCTCCAAACTATCCAGTCTTCAAGATCCTCTTCTCTAGTGCAAACTTTGTCCTCTCATGACCCCTTTTTGCCCAAGATATTTTTACATGATCCTGGGTATATAAGTATATAAAATAGGTATGTAAATCAAATGTTTACTGATAAAAACAATCATAATTTTGCAATCCCCACTTTCAGTAAAGAGACCTCACATGGAGGTCACAAACTACAGTTTAAGAAGCTGGGCAGTGAAATCCAAATGCCATAGAAATGAAGCAGGCAGGCAGAGGAAGCAGACAAAAGCATGGAAGCCAGCACCTGCTCTCTCTCACTCAATAAGCTCCTTCTTTCCCAGTAGGACCCAAAGCTGGGTCTGTCTTTGTATTTCTATGGGCCATGTGTCTCTGAGAGACAGTGAAGAGTGTTCAGTGTGTATACTTTGTCAATGAGTCTTAGTTTCAAAATTGGTGTGAAATATACTCTCACCCCTTCTTTCTTTCACTTAAAGTTTGAACCTATGTGATAGAAAGGTCTTTAATGCAGGGAAATAAAAACTAGCATGAGAAAAAGAAACAGAAATAAAGCATTCTGCAGGCCATCAAATACAAATTTTGGAAAGTGATAATGATTCTATACCTTTGCATAATTATTAATAACACTAGTTCTACTGCTCTTGGGAACTAATTAAAATAAAATCAGGAGAAAGAAAAAAAGAGAAATGACTCAGGAAATTATCTTGCCATTAAACAGAATGCTGAAAAAAAAAAGAGAGATGTCACTAGTACTGAGCTGTCTAAGAATGCAAAAAAAATGTGAATATACAAACCAACATATACTTGCCCCCCAACTTCCACATCACTTCCTCTCTATACAAACACATACAAGTACAAAGGCAACCATATTGAAGGCAGAGACATTACACACGAACCTTTGCCATAGACTGTTGCATGGGTCCCACAGATCCTCCAATCAAAGTTATGACTGCAGATGTCGTTCAAATGAATATATTTTGTTCCATGAAATAGATGTCGTTCATCTACATCCTTCCCTCCATTCACCTTTTTCATCTGGTCCTTCTGCCTAAGGAAAAATATGGGAGATTTTAGTCACTGAGAATTTTATTTCCTCTTACACAAAAAACTGAGGCCTTGGCAAGATTTAAAATAATACATTCACTTAATGGATTGGCCAGATTTCAAAATACAAATCTACTGCATGATATGTTCTTGAGTAAACTCTTTAATTCACCAAGGAAGTAGTAAGCTATTAATCATCATCATCATCACATTGAGATTTTCCTCAACTGTAAAAAGGAGACAATAATAGACTCTCTCTCTCAGGATTGTGAGGTTGAGTGAATCAGGTGAGATATTTGCTAAGCACAGTGCATCGTACATATCAAGTGCTATGTAAATACTAGCTATTATTATTATTATTATTATCATAGGAGACATCATCATGACCCTAATAATGGTTTATTATGGTTGTATAGCATTCCCAGTTAAACAAGAATTCTATCCATACCCAGACAATGAATTGATTGTGTCTGAATACAGACTGAAGCATTTTTTAAAACTTTATCTTGAGGGATATTTTTTTTTGGGGGGGGGATCTTTGTTTTCCTTTGCAACATGACTTTTATGGAAATGTTTTGCATAACTTCACATGTGCGAAGGGAGGAAGGAAGGAAGAGAATCTGGAACTCAAAGTTTTAAAAACACATTTTAAAGTTTGTTTTAACTGTAACTGGAGAAAATAAAATATTAAATAATAATGAAAAAAAGAACAGTTAACCAAGAAGTTTCATATCTAAGATATTCTTTTATTAGTAAGATCTAAAACAGAATAGCAAAGTGCAAATAGAATAAAAGAGAGAAGAAGCATAATAGAGAATTCAGTTTACTGAAAAACAAGCTATTTAGGAAATTCTTTAATTCTTCACACAATTAGGTAAGGTGGTTGTTTCAAAGTAGAGTGGTTATCAATATTTTAATAAAATCTTTCCACTATCAGGTTTAACTGCCTCAGCTCTGATTCATTACTGTTACTGCCACTTCTTTGGCCTTGGGCCATACTGTCCTTGGCAGCAAGCCATTTCCATTTCCCATGGTAATAAGAGTTTTGAGCAAAGTGCACTGAATGAAGAATGAAAATAGGGAGTGGAGACTATATGAAATGTGGCACAATTGTTTCTTCTGACAGAGAGAACAAAGGACCAAATTACAAGACACATAAGCCTCTTGAAACCATTAGCTCCTTTCTTTTTATATTTTTATCCTCCCAGATATAGTATGATACCTTGCATACAATTTAATTTTTAACTAAAGCATTTAAATTAATTTTTAATTAAAGCATTTAATAAATGTTACTTGGATTGGATTGACAATCCTTACATCTGGTAGATCTATAATTTGAGAGGATGTTTATATATTGTAAATAACCCAAATGAACACAAACAGGCATGTCTGTTTCAGTCAGAGCTAAAGAGCCTTGTGGTTGAAGAATCTTCCACAAATCCTGTCCACATCTTAGCATAAATAGCCCCAGAGAATCTCTTTAATAGTCATACAAAACCCTATGGCTTTATTGAGTCAGACGTTATACTTCCATTTTGAAAGTGAGAAAACTGAGGCCCATAGAAGTTTAAAAATTTAACACAGAGGAAGTCTGTCAGAGTTAGGATGAAAACAATAGTTTTTTCAATTTATATGTCCATGTTCTTTCCATTGTACTTCGTAGCTTGTATAATATCTCTAAAAACATGGTAATAAACACCCCATGAATATTTTTATTACTTGTATTCTTAACTACCAAATTCCAGTAGTGTCTGAGTTGAAGTGACCCAAAGAAAATCACAGAATAATAGGAAATGGAAACAAACCATTGAAAAACTTGCCAAAGAGCCAAATTCTGAATCCTTTGGATCCGTTGAATGACAAAACCTGTCATTGTCTTTTCAAATTGATTCTTGACATCACTGAATTCTTTAGAGTTTTCATTGAGTGCCACCAGCTATGTAGGGAAAAGACACAGGTATACACAGGTCTCATTAAAATTGTAAGGAGCAGAACTATCACTCTTTGCAGATAAAATGATGATATGCTTAAGAGAATACTAGAGAATCAACTAAAAAAATCAATTGAAATAATTAATAATTTTAACAAAATCTCAGGATATAAATAAATCCACATAAATCATCAGTCTTTTTATATATTTCCAACAAAGTCCAACAATGAGATAGAAACAGAAATTCCATTTAAAATAATTGTATACAGTATAAAACATTTGGGAGTCTACTTTCCAAGACAAACCCAGAATCTGTCTTAAAGTCAGATCTAAACAATAGGAGAAATATTAATTTTTCATAGGTAGGCCAAGCCTATATAATAAAAATGACAATTCTACTTAAATTAATTTACTTATTCAGTGATATATAAATCAAACTCCCAAAAATTATTTTATAAAGCTAGAAAACATAATAACAAAATTCATCTGGGAGAACAAAAAATAAAAAATATCAAGAGAATTAATGAAAAAAAAAAGAAACATGCTTAACATATTGGATTACTTGCAGTCTAGGAGGGGGTGGAGGAAAGGGAAAGAAAAAAATTTGGAACACAAAGTTTTGCAAAGGTGAATGTTGAAAATTATCTATGCATATGTTTTGAAAATAAAAAGCTTTAATCAAAAGACTAGAAAAAAAAAGTGGACAGTAGCCTAGCCATACCAAATCTTAAACTATATTATAAAACAGTAATCATCAAAGCGATCTGATAGAGGCTAATATGGAACAGATTAGGTACAAATGCACAATAGTAAATGACCACAGTAATCTAGTGTTTCATAAACCCAGAAACGGAAGAATTCATTATTTCAAAAAAAAATTGCTGGGAAAACTGGAAAACAGTATGATAGAAACTAGGTATACATCAACATCTTATACTATGTATTAAGATAAGGTCAAAATGGGTACATAAAAGATGATATCCATATGAAAATTAAGGGAATATGGAATAATTTATCTAATCTATGGGGGCAAGGGAAGAATTTATGACTTAATAAGAGATAGAGAACATTATAAAATATAAAGTGAACAATTTTGATTACATTACATAAAAAAGTTTTTGCACAAATAAAATCAATGTAACAAAGATTAGAAGGAAAGCAGAAAGTTGGGGGAAAATTTTATATAGTAAATGTCTCTGAAAAAGCACTCATTTCTCAAATATAGAGAGAAATGAGTCAAGTATATTTTATTTTATTATTTTTTTCCTCAATAGTATTTTATTTTTCCAATTGCACATATAGTTTTCAACATTCACTTTGTTTTTTTTAATTAAAAGCTTTTTATTTACAAAACATATGAGTGATTTTTCTACATTGACCTTTGTAAAACTTTTTTTTTGTTCCAAGATTTTCTCCTCCTTCCCCCCACCCCCCACCTCTAGATGACAGGTAATCTAATACATGCTAAATATGATAAATTATATGACAAATCCAATATATGTATACATATCTATACAGTTATCTTACTGCACAAGAAACATCAGATCTAGAAAGAGAGAAGAAAAAAAAAACAACCTAAGAAGGAAAACAAAATGCATGGAAATATTCACAGAAAGTGTTAAAATGTATTGTGGTTCACACTCAGTTCCCACAGGCCTTTCTCTGGATGTATATGACTATCTTCATCGCTGAACAATAGGAACTGGTTTGAAGAGAACTATGTCCATCAGAATTGATCATCGTATAGTCTTGTTGCTGTGTATAATGTTCTCCTGGTTCTGCTGATTTCACTCAGCATCAGTTCATTCAAGTATGAGTCAAGTTTACAAGAGTACAAGTCATTCATCAATTGATAAATTGTCAAAGAATATAATCAGGCAGTTTTCAGATGAAGAAATCAAAGCTATCCATAGTAATAGAAGAAATGCTCTAAATACTTTAGAGAAATGCAAATTAAAATGCAACTGTAAAGTACTATCTTATACCTATCAGATTGGCTAATATGACAGAAAAGGAAAATGATAAATCTTGGAGGAATGTAGGAAAATTGAACATTGTTTGTGGGACTGTTATCCAACCATTCTGAAGAGTAATTTGGAACTACACCCAAAAGGCAATAAAACTGCATACTTTTTGATCCAGCAATACCATTACTAGGTCTATACCCCAAAGAGACTTTTAAAAACAAAAAAGGAAAAAGGATCTACACATATAAAAATATTTATAGTAGCTCTTTTTGTGTTGGCAAAGATTTGAAAATTAAAGGAATTCTAACAATTGGAGAACGGCTGATCAAATTGTGTTGTGTGATTATTATAGAATACGACTGTACTACAAGAAATGAGAAGCAGAATGCTTTCAGAAAACCTTGGAAAGACTTACATGAACAGAGGCAAAGTGAAGTGAGAAGGACTAGAACATTGTATACAGTAACAGCAATATTGTAAGATGATTAATTGTAAGATGACTTTACTACTTTCATCAATAAAAGGATCCAAGACAATATTAAAGAATTCAAGATGAAAAATGCTATACACCTCCAGAGAAAGAAGCAATGAAGTCTGAATGGAGATTGAAGCAAACTACTTTTCACTTTTAAAATTTTTTTCATGGGAGATTTTTTTGGAGGGAGTCTATCTATCTATCTATCTATCTATCTATCTATCTATCTACATATATATACATATATGTATATATATATATATTTAAACAATATGCATTGGCCATTGAATTTCCATAGACTACTGTTCAACTCAGTCATACATACTCCACTGGGAGATTCTGCAGCTTCATAGAGAATGAATTGCTGGTCCCTCCTTAGTTTTGGTCTGCTGCACTGGTTTATTCTACAGCAAGCTTACACATGGGGCTAAAGGTTAGAACTGAGTAGCTAGCCCCTCTGTTGCAGGGCATAGAGCCACACAGCTATAGTTCTAGAACTTGTTCCTTGATCATTACCCGGCTAAAACTCCTGCTCCCCCATGAGAGCAAATATTCTTCTCCACCTTGGAATTATGACCCAGAACTAGATACTATTTAACAGAGCTGTCCAATGGCACCCTTGCCTGCTCCTACTAGCATAGAATAGGGTCCTTTTGAATCTCTTTCAGCTCAGGGATTCAGTCTCCTTAGCATCCTCAGGTGCTTGGATGCTCTTTGCTGTAGGTGCCCCTGCCCTTCTGCCTGGTTGTCATAGTGCTACTCTAGACTTCTTCTTCTTTTTTTTTTTTTTTGGTCTCTCTAAGATTCCCTGCATTTGAAAAATGACTCACTGTGACTTTTCCTTGATTTCCAAATCAGAATTCTGTCATTGTAGGGAACAATGTACTGGGGCTAGGGCAAAACTACTAACTCTGCCATTTTGATTTGACCTCCCTAAAAATCTGCATATCAGCCCTTTTCTTGTTGTAAAGAATTAGGATCTAATGGAGGGAGTCCCAATCAACCAGAAAATGACTGAACAAATTGTGGTATGTGAATATAATGGAATATTATTATGCTATAAAAATGATGAAGGGAAACTCGAGAAGGCTTGTTTGAACAAATGCAGAGTGATATTAGCAGAATCAGAACAATCTATACATTAACAACATTGTAAAGGCAAACAACTTTTACAGATCTAAGAATTCTGATGAATGACATGATCAACAACAATTCCAGAGGACTCAGGTGAAATAGGCTACCTACCTGCAGACACAGAAGAGATAGACTTAGGATGATTGAAATGTGTGTGTGTGAGAAAGAGAAGAGACAGACAGACAGATAGATAGATATGGATATGGTCAAGTTGTAGGATTTATTTTGCTTGAATATTTTTCAAGGTTTTTTTTTCTTTTTTCTTCCTTTTTTTCTTTTTCCTTTCTTTTCTATTTTTCCTTTTTTTGTTTTTGTTTTTGTTTTTTTGAGGGAAGGATAAGGAATGCTTGGAAAAGATTATTTTTATAAAAGAAAATGACTGATGTGTTTTTAAGGTATACCTTAGCTTACCAATAACAGTATCATGAGTCAATAGATTTTTGAATTAAAGTGGTTCTGCTGTGGGATTTAAAAAAATGCATTGGTATTTCACAGAGTGAAATAAACAGAACCAAAAGTACAAAGTACAACATTGACAACAATGATGTAAGCGTCACTAAAAGGAATATAAATTCTGAGTAACTGAAAAGCAACAAAGATCCTACAACAGATAATGAAACGGATCTACATCCTACAGTGAGAGGTGAGCCACACTACAGCAGATACACATGGTGAGTTGTAATCACTATATCAGTTACTATAAATGGATATTTGCTTAATTACGATTGCTCTCTTGTCAAGTGGGAGGGCTCATTCTCGAGATAAGAGATTTTGTTTTGTTTTCTAGAAACATTTGTGATACCATAACAAAAGAAATCAACAGTACAAATTTTATATCTTAGTGGTAATAACATATTTAGAGATCATTTTATGAACAAAAACTTTGAAAATTAGTCATAATTATATACAAATGATTAATTTTAGACCAGACCCTTATGGATAAGTGTTTATACATTACTCACAAATATCAGCAAAGCTATATTTTTCATGAGGAAGGAAATCAGGAAAAGAGAATATACAAAAGGGCAGTAATTACCTTATAGCCAACATCTGGCACAGCTGATTTGTCCCAGGAGGGAGGGATTGCAAAAGTGAAAGCACTCTGCCGGCTCCCCTCTCCTTGGTTACTAAAAATAGAATAAAAATAGAAATGAGTTCATGTTGTCCATTCTACCAGAGAAGAATACCAAGGACCACTCTAGGAAAAACACTCTTCAGAATCTTCTGAGAATTAGTCTTTTTGTTCAGTTAGAATTCCCTTCATATTTACAATTGAATATATTGATAAGTACTGTGATCAAGCACCAGCTAAAGGAATTTGATGGGAAGAAACTTTTCTCTGTTATCAAAGAACTTCCAGAGGACAAGGAAGAAAAAGAAAAATATGGAGGTGAGTAAAGCGAAATTTGAGAACCATGCAAGCCAGTAAAAGAAATTCTGGATAAGAAAATTAAGAATGTGACAATCTCCAATTGATTTGTATCTTTGTCCTGTCGCACTAAAGGCAAGGATGTTGAGGGACAACTCTCATTGACTAAGAAGCTGACCTGAAGTTCAGTGAAGATTCTCCTACAAAGGTCTGAGTCTAGCAAGAATAATAAGACTACCAATGACTTGATAGTTCTGCTTTTAAAGAAAGACATTATTTTTCTTTGGCTTCTCCCTTGAGAATTGGCAGACACCATCAAACTGAATTTGCTCTGTGATTAAGTTGGGTTGTGGTTTTATTGAGAAGGAGGTAACAGCAGAAGAGCCCAATGCTATTATTCCTAATGAAATACCCTAAGGAGATGAAGATGTATCTTGAGGACATGGAGCAATGGATTAGACTCTTAATTCTAAGTTCCCTGTATCTTCCAAAGTACCAGTAGTGGTCATGTCTTAACTAGGTCCATCTGCCAATGTCTATTTTTTTTTTCCTATTTTCCAGTGTATAGGCAAGGCTGCAGATTTCTCTATCTCCCTCACCTGACCTAGAATGCATTGTGTACTTTCCAGGTACTATGGGCTGTTTAACTTTTGTAATCATTGTTAATTAAAGTAAAATGCAGCCAGGTAGATAGAGTGCCAGCTCTGGAGTCAGGAGGCTTTGAATTCAAATCCAGCTTCAAACACTTATTAGCTCTGTGGTCTTGGGCAAGTCATTTAACCCCAATTGCCTACAAAAGGAAAATTAAACAAAATTAAAGCAGGCACAATGAGAATGCAGTTTTTACACTGATCGGGGGAAAAAAAACCAACCTATTTAATAATAATAATAACAACAACTTGCTATAAAATAATAACCTAGGACATACTATGTGCTAGGTCATTCTTTTGCAAGAATCAAGAGAAAGCTCAGCCTGAATGGTTTGGGGGGAAACAACATTATAGACTATGTTTACAGAAAGGAAATCTTGTTACTTTTCAGTTCAGCAAATCCTGTTTTTTAATATTATGGGTCAGAACCAAAGTCATTACATTTTTTAAATGCTCAAAAAATAGGAATTGATTTACTCAGCTTGCCCAAGGAAAACTCAATAATTGAGAAGGAACTCAAATATGCTTCTATCTATCTCTACTACACAACAAATTTACTAAGAGGGGCCCAGGGGAAAAGAGGGTACATTTGTATGCACCCATGTAACAAATCTAAATAAAGAATAAATAGGGTTTGCTTTATTTTGAGTATTCTGCTTAAGTTATGTGAATAAAATCCTCTAGCTTTCAGTTGTTAGAGTTGCATCACTTCACAGTTGAATAGGAAGAATCTATATCAGTATAATGAGTTAGAGAATTCTTGTCCTGTCATGTCAGGGGATAAGATGATGCCTACCTATATGTCAAACAAATTGAAACTAGAATCATAGAAAGGCTGTTAGACCTAAAAAGAGATAACCTTTCATTTTAGAGATCATCTTTTCTGGCTTTTCTGAAACAGTATTAACACAGATTCTGGGAATTTACTGTAATAGTCCATGGGAGTTCTCCATAGTATAGACCTTTAAAGAATGACCAACCCATAAAGAAAATTATTGTCTCCATGGGCACAATGTGCATTGAGTTAATGCATCGAGACAACTAGATGAAGGAATGGAATGTAGAGTCAGGAGCATGAGTTCAAAACCTATCTCAGACACTTACTAAGGAGGTAAAGACAATTAATCTTTATGTTTATGGATCTTAGGATACATGTAAAATAATCAATATTCATTCATATTTATATTTTGAGGGGGAGTATAAATATGATTTTGCACAAAAGCCCATTGTAAATGAATAGGTACACCTAGAAGTGTAAAAAGACAAAGAATCACAATGTTAATAACTAAAATTCTAACAGTAAAATAAATACTCATGAGCTTAATTCAAAAAACCATCAAAAATATGACGATAAATATCTTTATATTTGTTATACCTTATTATGACCCTAGATTACCAAATTTTTAAAATAAGGCTCTTTAAAACCATAAACATATTTTATATATAAAACTACATATTTTTTAAAAAGCAAATATTTACCCAAAAATGTAATCAACTCAAATAAATTATGCCTTTTTACCCCCACATATTGGGTTTTGTTAAATAACTAGGAAAATGAAAATGGTTCCAAAGTATCCTACAAGGTAGACCACTAGGATTTGGGATCATCTAGATTTTATCTGTATTTTGTCCATTATAAAAAATTTTGAGTAATTTCCTCCACCTATGTTTCTTCATCTAGAAGAAAAAGAGGAAAATGAACTAGATACTCTTGAAGATCTCTTTCAGTTCCAACATTTCTTGATTCTAAGAAAGAGGTGGTGATTCAAAGTCTTTAGAGACTTTGGAACTTATGGAACAACTAAATGGAGACAAGTATGAAAGAGGTAGCTGTTGTTGCCATGAGTCTTCTTAAAGCTTCTTCCCCATTTTGACCCTTCAAACTGTGATATTAACCAAGCATGCTATTAGCACACAGTAAGTTTTTGCTAAAGAACCAAATGGAGGAGACAAAGAATGACCATTATAATGACATATTATATTAATGACTGCAGTATATGCTAATGACTGTAGTATACCAATAAATCTGGGAATCATGATTTGACTCATACATACTAATTAGCCACTATAATGAAGCCATACTTCAGGAATTCCTTCTCTAACTCTACTGAGAGCCATCTCAGTGTTTTCAGGGAGCATCTCCCAGTGGTTGGGTCAAAGACAATTATTTCTTTGCCCAGAATGTGCTTTAATTGAAATGGGCAGATCCATTTTCACCTACCAATGATACAGTGATTTATGAGTCACAGAATATTAGAGCTAAAAGGGATTTTAGAGATAGTTAATCACTGAGAAGGATATGTCAGAAAATGACATAATCCCAAATTAAATGGCACAGCCTTAAGATCATAGATTTGGAGCTGGAAGGAACCTTGAAGTCATCTAATCCAACCTCATTTTACAGCTGAAGAAACTACAGGCTTGAGGAATTTTAAGAACTTGTACAAGGTTAAACAATTAGTTGGAGGCAGAATTAGGTTTAGAATATAGGATTCCTGACTCCTAACAGTTCAGTACTCTTTCTAATATACTACACTAAAAGTCTTCTTTGTTCATACAATCAAATGAAGCTGGGGGACCCTATATAACCTAGAAAAAAGAATGACAAACATATGGTATTATTATGGTATTATTATTCTATGAATGAGAATGCAAAACTATCTATTAACCAATGCCATTCCAGAAAAGAAAGAAAGATTTATTTATTTATCATCTATTATGTGCCAGGCACTGTGCTAAGCATTTTACAAATATCTCATTTGATCTTCACAATAATCCTAAGAAGCAGGTGATGTTATTATCCATGTTATAGTTGAGGAAACTGGACAGAAAAAGGAAGAGATTAAATGACTTCCCCAGAGTCACATAGCTAGTGAATATCTGAGGCTAAATTTGAACTCAGATCCTCCAACTGCAGACTTATCCCTTTATCCATTGAATCTGTGGCTAAAGAGTTTTTTGGGGGACAGCTAAGTGGTACAGTGGATAGAGCATCAGCCCTGAAGTCAGGAGGACCTGAGTTCAAATTTGATCTCAGATACTTAGTATTTCCCGACTGTGTGACCCTGGCCAAGTCACTTAATCTCAATTGCCTCAGCAAAAAAAAAGTTTTGGGGGTGCCTAATCTCACACCTTTTCTTTTTCTCTCTTTAACCAACTACAACGCTAAGTACTCACCGTTTCCGTACTTTGTCCACATCTTCAGGGGATACAAATTTTGGCCTCCTACATACTTTTCTTCTGGTTTGGCTTACCAAATTTCTCTGAAGCATTTCTTGAAAAAGAAATTAGAGGGAGTATTTTTTTTTCAATGATCAAAAGTAAAATACCTATATTTAAAAACATCATACACACACACACACACACACATACACAAAGTCCCAAGTGATTCAATTATACTGAGGAGCATTTCATCTTTGATGTTAGGGAAAGTTGATGGAATCATCATTTTTGGACCTTCTGGCTGTGCCAACTAAGCTATCTCTTTTTTTTGTTTGTCTGTTGGGATTTTTTCCCTGAGGCAATTGGGATTAAGTGACTTGCCCAGGGTCACATAGCTAAGAAGTGTTAAGTGTCTGAGACCAGATTTGAACTCAGGTCCTCCTGACTTCAAGGCTGGTGCTCTATCCACTGCCCCATCTAGCTGCCCCATTAAGCAATCTCCTTAGGCTGCTTCAGAAGCAGTCAGAATAAATAACAGTAGCATTTATAGTGTTATTGAAATTAACATAGTGATAAAAGTATCAAGTGTTGGCTGCTGAGAACCTAGTAAGTCTTGTTTGAATATAGCCAAAGATACCTTGCTGCAAGCAGAACACAAGTACAAATATTGAGAATTACTTACTGTCCCCCAATATCATGAAAAGTCTAAATTATAATCCAGGCTCATTTTATCAAATCTGTTTTCTCTCTCCTAAAGGAGGGGGATCTCCCACTGCTAATGTGTGATGAAATCAGAAGCTGGTAGAGCAAGACACATAGAAATCAATGAAAGCTGGAGATGTCAAGGGACATAAAGCCAAAATTATCATTCTTCTACCCTTCAACCTTGTCTGCAAGCAAAGGTGTTTTGGCTTTGCTTTAAGATTTTTAAGGGGTGATAATGATAATGATAATTGTAATAATGGCTAACATCTAGATAGCACTTACTATGCGTCTGGCTTTAAATACATGATCTTACTAGGTTCTTACAACAACTGTGTAAAACATACTACCTACTAATGGTATTATTATTCCCAGATTCAGAGATATTAGATACCTTGTCCCAAGGTCATACAAATGATAAATGGTAAGAGGCAGGTTTTGAATCAGATCTTTCCTGACTCAAAGTTCAGAACTCATTATATGAGCCACTACTTCTAATGAACCTAATACTGAATGTTTTAGGGTATCTTGCCTTTGCCCCTGAACTTTCTTCCCATATTCAAAAACTGTAAGGATAGAAACTCACACTTTAAATTGTTTTAATATTTATGACATGGTCTTCCATTTGAATATGGGTACAGCATTCAATTCAATAAAATGTCTTTCCTTCTTACTACCAGGGTATGCGTATGTCTTTGACTATCACCTGTGGCATAAAAATCTAGCATTTTTTGATTAAGTAGGAAAGCATAGGTACTATACCTTTAAAGTTGATTTCGTAGTGCTGACGTCCTGCCTGAAAGTCTATACTACTATATGAATCAGCAAGAAATACTGTTTCTATATCTAGTGATGTTATTGAAGAAATTGGATAACTTTCACCCTAAAAAACAGAAATATAGAGAACTTTGAAAAAATGCATACAAGGATATTAGATTTATAATTTCTCTTCATTTTTTGGCTCTAGATAAAATATGGACTACTTTTTATGATCTTAATCGGAAAACACAGGAAATTCAGCTTTGTAAAAATAAAATTTAAAAATGACTTGATACAATTTGAAAGAAATGACTATACAAAAGATACTACCAATTGTTGGTTAAAAACAATGAACTGTATTGAAGGGGAGCATTGGGAATGTTAAATAGGGAAGGAGAAAGTTCTCTTGAAACCCATACCCTTGAAACCAATTCATCGAGCCTGGATGATACTAAAATATTAGCTCACCTCATTTTTAAAGAAAGCACATTATTTTATAAGGCATACTAACTACTATTTTTTAAATTAAAATTTATTTAAAATAAAATTTATTTCACTACCTCCTTTTCTCCTCCTCTCACCCACTGAGAATAAGAAAAACAAAAACATTTTATATACAATCATGTAAAACAAGTTCCTACATAACCATGTCCAAAGGGGGAAAAAAGAAGGAAAGGAGGGAAAGAAACATAATTCACTCTTTAATTTCACTCCATAAGTCTTCTGTCTAGAGGTACTTAGCATGTTTCCTCTTGAGTCCTTTGGAATTGTGGTTGATCACTTACTATGTTTTTCAAAATTGATCATTTTTACAATATTGCTGATCTTATATAAATTGTTCTCTTAGCTCTGCTCCCTTCACTTTACATCCATTCATACAATTTTTTATATGAACTTTTCTGATTTTTCTGAAACCATCCCCTTTATCATCTTATAGCACAATAGTATACCATTGTATTCATATACCATAACCTGTCCTATCATTCTCTAATTGATCTGTTAGTTTCCAATTCTTTTTCTCCACAGAAAGAAAATACTTTTATATATATATAGATTCTTTTCCATTTTCTTTTATTTCTTTGGGTTATAGTTCTTGTAGAAATATTGCTGGGTCTAAGGGTGTGAAGAGTTTAATACCTGTTGAGACACAGAATGGTTGGACTAGTCCATAGCCCCATCTGCACTCCTTTAAATAACTATCTCATTTCCCCTCTAGCATGTCATTTCTTTTTTTTTGTCATCATAGCCAGTTTGAATTGCTTTAATTTGTTCCTTTCTACTTATTAGTAATGTAGAACTTTTTTCACATTACTATTGATAACTGATTTCTTCCTTTGAAAACTGTTTCTTCATATCCTTTGACAATTTATCAACGAAGGAATGGCTCTCATTCCTGTAAATTTGATTCAATTCTCTATCTTAAAAATGAGGCCATTTTGCAAAGATTTTTTTCCCCTAGTTTCCTGTTTTTCTTTACATTTTAGTTGCATTATTTTATTTATAAAATCTTTTCAATTTTATATAATCAAAATTATCCACTTGACTTCCTGTGACTCTCTTTTATTTGGTCATAAATTCTTCCCTTATTACCCAGATTTGATAGGTAATTTCTAGCACATTCCACTAATTTGTTAATGATGTGATCTTTTATATCTAAATCATAAACCCATTTTAAACTTATCTTGGAATATAGTGTAAAATATTGGTTTATATCTAGTTTCTGCCACACTGCTTTCCAGTTTTTATCAATAGTTTTTATTGAATAGAGAGTTCTTGTACCAATAGCTGGGAATTTAGGGATTATCAAATATGAAGTTACTCTGTTAATTTGCTATTGTATATAGTATAGCTAATTTGTTTCACTGACCAACTTTTGTATTTCTTACTCACCATTAATTTTTTTTTGATGATTATAGCTTTATAGTGTATAGTCTGAAATACGATACTGCTAGGCCCCTTCTTTTTCTTTTTTTTTTTTTTCAATTCCCATGTTATTCTTGACTTTTTATTCTTCCAGATAAATTTTGTGATTTTTTTTCTAGCTCTTTAAAGGAATTCTTAGTTTGATTGATATGGTACTGAATAAGTAAATTAAATATGGTTATAAAGCTTTTTTTTCACATTGGCTCTGTCTACCTATGAGTAATTAACTTCTACACTTAGATCTGATTTTATTTGTGTAAAGAGTGCTTTGTAATTGTGTTCATAAAATTCTTGTATGTATCTTGGCAAATAGTCTCTCAAATTTAGTATTTTACACTATTCTACTAACACTTCATATTCTTTATACTAGTCTTATATAGTACTTATACAATATTTTATGCTATTCATTGTATTTTTAAATGGAATATATCTTTCTACTTTTTCCTGCTGGGTTTTGTTGGCAATTTTTAAAAAATTGATAATTTGTGTGACTTTATTTTACATATTGAAAATTTCTGGAAGCTGTTGATTGTTTCAATTAGTTTTTAATTAACTCTCCACGGTTCTCTGTAAATTTTCATATCATTTGACCAAAGTGATGATTTAGTTTCCTCTTTGCTTATGCTTCTTCCTTCAATTTCTTTTTCTTGCCTTATTGCTGTAACTAGCAATATTGACTAGTAATGATGACAATTGACATTCTTACTTTCCCTTGATCTCAATGGAAAGGCTTCTAGCTTGTTCCCATTAAATAAAATACTATTTATTTTCAGGAAAGCTCTATTTACTCTATGTTTTCATATGTGCATGCACATACATGTGTGTGTATAAGTGTGTGTTTTAACAGGAATGAATATTGCATTTTGTTTTTAAAATTCTGCAGTGTGATTCTTACAACTTTTGTTATTTATTAGTCAATTATGCTTATAGTTTTCCTCATATTAAACCAGCCTAGCATGGTACAAATCTAACTTAGTCATAGGGTACAATCTCTGATATATTACTATAATCTCCTTGCTGGTATTTTATTTAAAATTTTTTTGGTAACTATTAATTAGAGAAACTGGTCTATATTTATTTTTCTTTCTGTATTTTGACTCTCATGTTTAGTTATCAAGAATGCATTTGTGATTAAAGGAATTTTGTAGGACTCCTTTACCAATTTTTTTTTCAAGCAGTTTGTATAGTATTAATTGTTCTTTAACTTGCTTATAAATCCGTCTAGTCCTGTTTTTCCCCCATTTAGGGAATTCACTTATGACTTGCTCAAATTTCCTTTTCTAAGTAGGGTTATTTAAGTATTCTGTTTCCTGTTCTGTTAATTTGGGCAACTAATATTTTTGTAAATTTTTATCCATTTGATTTACACTGTCTCTGAGACTGGCATATATAGTTTAGCAAATAGTTCCTAATATTTCTTCTTCATTGGTTGTGAATTCACCCTTTTCATTTTTGATTTGGGCAGTTTGGTTTACCTTTTTTTGTTAATCAAATTATTCACTGGTTTAAAAATAATCTATTTTTTTGGTTTTTTTCCTCCATAAAACTATCTCTTGCTTAATAGTATTTTTTTTTAAATTTTCAGTTTATTAATCTCTCCTTTGATTTTCAGGATTTCCATTTTGGTGTTTATTTGAAGATTTTTAATAGGTTCTTTTTCTAGGTTTTTTTGGTGGTTCTTATTTGTTTTAGTTGCATGCCCAATGTGTTTAATTGGGAAGCTTTAATTTGGTGGTTTTTTAGTTTGTTTGTTTTAGTTGTTTAGTTAAAAGTACCATAAATTAATATCAATACTGAGCATATCTACCAAATGGCATAGAATTTAAATCTTTAAAGGAAAATTTAAATTAGTTATAGGAGGAAATAGGGAACTTTCAAGCATTCCTCATGAAAAAATCAAAGCTGAGAAAATAGATAGTAAATCTACCTAAAATAGTAAAACAGTGTAGGACCTCAATTTACCCCTCTCAGGTCTAGATAAATATAAACAAAAAAATTTTAAAAAGGAGTAAAAGACCTGAATAGAATTTTGGTCAAATAAGGTTCACTAACTAAATCTCTGGAGATTAATGAATAGGAAGAAGTATATCTACTTCTTGTTGTGAAGGTCATCTTCACAAAAATCCTCATAAACATATTAAGAAAAGTAAAAATATTAAATGAATCTTTTATGGACCACAATGTAACTTCTCTATTTATCACTTTTAATTGGTTTATTTTTGATTCTGCTTTGTGTTCCTGATTTCTACCCTGACTTTTTTTTTTTAACTTTAGCTGAAATATAATAGATTCTGCTTCAGCTCTTTATTTTAATTCTATGTGTATCTGCCTGGCCTAAATGTGTTTCTTGTAAATAACGTATTTCTAATCTATCCTGCTATCCTCTTTTATCTTGAGTGAGTAATCTCATTCATATCTATAGATGTGACTGGTGATTGTGCATTTCCTTCCATCTTATTCTCATATACTCTTTCTTTTCTTTTTATCCTCTTTTCCCTTTAAGATTCTATTCTGCTTTTGACCACTGCCTTCTTAACCTATCTTTCTTTCTTATTGCCCCCTCTTCCTTTTTTCCTTATTCCTGTTTCTTCCTACTTAAGATGAATTTCTATTCCCAGCTATGTGTACATATATAGTCTTTTTTTTTCTTAAGCCAATTCATATGAGTGTGAGATCAAATGTCATTCACTCCCTACCCCTATCTGCCCTCTTTATTGTATAAATTCTTTCTTGTGAGTCCCATTTGTGTGAGATAATTTCCCTCATTCTTACTCTCTTGGAGCATTTCTCTTTCCCACTTTTTTTTTTTTTTTTGCTTTTTTTTTTTTTTGCTGAGGCAATTGAGGTTAAGTGACTTGCCCAGGGTCACACATCTAGGGAATGTTAAGTGTCTGAGACCAGATTTGAACTCAGGTCCTCCTGACTTTAGGCCTGGTACTCTATCCACTGCGCCACCTAGCTGCCCCTTTCCCACTTTTTTTTTAAATCATTTGGATTTAATAGAAACACACTGAGGCCTCTGTCTAATTAGACTCCCTCTAAGATTCCTGGTGATGGTAAAGTCTTGAAAGATTACATGTATCATCTCCCCATATAAGAAAAAAAACAGTTTAATATTGTTTAGTTTCTTGTGATTTCTCACTCATGTTTAGCTTTTCATATTTTTCTTGAGTTCTGTGTTTGAATGTCAAATTTACTATTAAGTTCTGGTCTTTTCATAAACTATGCTTAAAAGTCTTTATTTTGTTAAAACTTCATTTTTCCCATATGCATCTTTGCTAAGTAGGTTATTCCTGGTAATAATCCTAGATGCTTTTCTGTCCAAAATATGATATTCTAAGATATTTCTTGATAGTGGTTGTTGCTAAATCTTGTGTGAGCCTGACTGTGTTTAGTGTACCCAGAACTGTCTATCTCCCTGGGCTTAAAAAATGACTCAATGAGAGTTTTTCTTGGCTTTCCTTATTAGAATTCAGTCTGGGGCATTTGTTTTGGAGAAAATGTACTAGTTGAGCTAGGCAAATATGCTTCTTTTCATTCTCCCATTTTGACTCCCATTTTAACTGCCATTTTGTTTTCTAACTACTGATTTAAAAAAAAATTTAGCAAAGTTCCCTAGCTCATTTCTTATGCTAGTAGGCAAAGCTAATATATGATAGACAAAAAAATATAGCATCCTCTATTAGCTCATCAACTGACCTATCCTATAATACAACCTAGAATTATTTTCCTATTATATACAACACAAGGCCTTACCATACTTTAACCTACTTTCCTTGTCAAAGATAAGGCAACTAAGAAGTTAAGTGACTTATCCATGGTATAGAAAAATGCAATTAAAACTCCATTTTCTGATAACCCAATGCCCCTTGTTCTTTTACTATATTAGAGTGGTCAGGGTTAAAATAGCATGAGACTGAGCAGAGCTTCAATTACTGACATCAAGTTTAACTCAGAATGCTCTAGGAATCATGAATTAATCTGACACATATTAGATTCCCAAAAAAACAGAGAAAACAAAGCAAATGACTATTCAGTTCCCTAAATCCTTTTCCAAGTCTGATAATTGCTATTAACTAAGCCTCCTCTATAAATAATTGCCCTACAATTGTTTATAGTCTGTCAAGTTTGTTTGATCTTTCTATACAGCTGATGACTTTCTCCTTTGCAAATGTGACTTATAAACAGGAAATATCACTGAAATTTAAATGGAAATAAGTGCATTGGATATGATGTCATGTCCTCATTCACCTTAGTCTTATCCAGAAATAAAAAACCCATTGTCCCAAATTGGAGAATGGTTTAAAAAAAAAACAGAACTTTTAAGTCAGACATTATAAAGCTGTTAAGAAATTGAACAAGCTGAAACTTTCCATGAAGAACACTCTGCAAAACTATTACTTAACTCACACACACACACACACACACACACACACACACACACACTTTCCACCTGGCTTAGATGATTATCAAAGTGATATTCACATGTAAACTAAATCTATTAAAAAAACAAACAAACAAACCCAGAGTGAATTCACTCACGTGAGTTCCATATTCAATCCACTGACCATTGTCATTTTCCCAATACCAGAGCCATGTTGTGGTTAGAAGAATACCGGCAGGTTTGGTGACTGAGGAGGGGGTAGATAAACGACGCACTTGATTCAAACCACTGGTCATAGTCTCAAAATTGATGTCCAGATCTCCCATCCTACAGAAATGAAGTAGAACAGGTCTTTAAAACAGATGCTCTAGTATATTAAAAGTATGGCTACTTTCAATGTATCATCAGTTTCTTCATGTGTAAGCATCTCTAAGGATCTAGGTAAAAACTCAAATTCAATTGAATTCAACAAAAGTTTATTGTCACTAAAAAGGCAACTAAAATTAATGGAAACAATCACTTTAGCAAAGATGTTGGATATTAAATAAACCTACATAAGTCATCAGCATTTCTATGTGCTGCCAATAAAACCAAGAAGAGATAGGATGAGAAATTCTGTTCAAAATAGCTACAGATTGTATAAAACATTTCAAAGTTGAGCTACCAATATACAAACAGGAACTATACAAAATATATTTACAGAAATACAGACATAGAGAAATGTTAATTACTAGTGGTTATTGTTCAAATATAACAAAAATGATAATACTACCTAAATTTACTTATACATGTGATGCCAATTGAACTACCAGAATATACTATCAAGGTAGAAAAAATGATAGCCATCTTTATCTGAAGGAACAAAAGATCAAGTATCTCAAGGGAAATGATGGGGGGGAAAAGTGAGAAGAAGAAGGTCTGGAAGTACCAGATCTCAAACTATATTACAAAGCAGGAACAATCAAAACTATTAGCTATTAGCTAAAAAATAGAGAGGTCAACCAGGGGAAAAGATTATTGTTTAAGAAATATTGAAGAAAATCTTTGAAATGAACAAAATGTTGAATAATATTGAAGAAAAATATTCCTATTTATAACAGATACTGAGGAAACTAGAAAGCAATCTTGTATAAATTAGGTTTAGACAAATATTTCACACCATATGCCAAGATAAGTTCCAAATAAAGAAACAATTATATGGCCCTTAAAAGGCCATATAATAAACAAATTTTAAAAATGAGGAAGGAAATATCTTTGTACAAAACTAATGGAATTAAAATTAGAAGGGAAACATTAGTTAATTGAAGGGGGGGGAATCTTAGTAGCAAGCATCTTTGATAAAGATATGGTATCTAACTGATTAAAATATTTAAGAACAAGCACCATTCCCCAATAGTTAAATGATAAAAGGATATAAGTAGGTGGTTATCAGAGGAAGAAAACTAAGCTTTCAACACCCATATAAAAAAAATTCCAAATCATGTTAGAAAAATTCAATTTAAAGCACCTTTGAGTTTCTATCCCATACACAACAGATTAACAAAAATAACAAAAAAAGAAAATGACAATCATAGGACAAAAAAGACATAATAGCATCCTCACTGTTGAAAAACTTATGAATTATTCTATTCTAGAAAACCATTTGGAATCATGCTCTAAAAGTCACTGAACTAGCTAAATATCACTACTAAGTCTATACCACAGAGATCATAAAAAAATGAAAGGAACAAGATACATAAAAATATTTATAGTAATTATTACTTTATTTTTGCAGTGACAAAGAACCAGAAACTAGAAGAATACCCAGTGAGTGGAGAATGGTTAAACAAATTTATAAAAGATACCATATACATCATATAAAATCTACAGGTAAGAGGTTAAGTGACTTGTTCAGGCTATGCAGTATCTAAGGCAGGACTGAACTGAATCCAATATTTTATATTTTGTGCCACCTAATTGTGGCTGTCCTAGACCTTCTTCTCCCTCTATATTATCTTATAAGCTCCTATGGATAGAATTACCATATTTATGCTAATAATTCTAAAACCTATCTTTCCTGCCCCATCTCTCCATTGAACTATTTTGCACTTGCAACTGCTTTTCAGACATCCCAATAGACATCATAAAGTCAATATGTCCAAAACAGAATTCATTATCTTTCCTTCTAAACCCTTCTCCACATATACTGTCCCTATAACTGCAGAGGAAAACACTATCCTCCCAATCCCCAAGACTCACGACCTAAGAGTTACCCAAAATTCCTCAGTCTCTCTTACCAACTTCCCCCTACTTCCCAATCTCATATCCGAGCAACTGCCAAGGACTGCCTATTTCACCTTTGCAACATCTCTCAACATTGTCCACTTCTTTCCTCTGACTTTGCCATTACTCTAGTGAAGGTCCTCATCATCTCATGTCTAGACTATTTTGGTATTCCATTCTATTCAGTTTTATTCTATTTCAATATTCAATTTCCATTTCTGGTGGGTCTGCCTAGCATTAGTCTCTCTTTACACTCTAATTCATCTTCTATTCAACCACTAAAGTGATTTTTCTAAAGTGCAAGACCAATCATGTCACCCACTATTCATAGCATTTTCACTCTTTTTGTTGTTGTTTGCTTGCATTTTTTTTTGCTTCTCTTTTTTTTCTGGTTTGATTAGATTTTTCTTGTACAGCAAGGTAATTATATAAATATGTATGCACATATTGGATTTAACACATATTTCTACCATGTTTAATGTATATTGGACTACTTGCTATCTAGGGTAAGGGGTGGAGGAAGGGGAGGAAAATGGAACACAAGGTTTTGCCAGGGCTAATGTTGAATAATTGTCCATGCATATGTTTTGAAAAATAAAAAGCTTTAATAATTTTAAAAAAGAATTAATTTTCCTTATTCTTTCTATCCTTTCTTCCATTCCTAGCACTGCTCTATTTCTCACCCATCCATTTTTTTTCTTAGATCATACCAATATAATCAACTCACAATCATGCCCTCTGACCATGTAGAAAACTCCTAACTGCCCTAATAATGATAAAGTTCTAAGGTATTACATATTTCATCATCCCATACAAGAATGTAAACAGTTTAGCCTTATTAAGTCCTATGTTTTCTCTTTCATGCTTACCTTTTTGTTTCTCTTGAGTCTTGTGTTTGAATGTCAAATTTTCTTTTCAGCTCTGATCTTTTTCATCAGGATTGCTTAAAAGCCTTCTATCTCATTGAATTTCTATTTTTCACCCTGAAGGCTTATACTCAGTTTTTCTGGGTAGGTGATTCCTGGTTGTGCTACTAACTCCTTTGCCTTCTAGAATATAATATTCCAAGCCCTCTTCTCCTTTAACTTGGTAGCTGCTAAATCTTGTGTGATCTTGATTGGGGCTCCATGATATTTGAATGGTTTCTTTCTGGTTGCTTACAATAAATTCTCCTTGATCTTGGAGCTCTGTAATTTGGTTATAACATTCCAGGGTGTTTTCCTTTGGGGATCTTTTCAGGAGATGATCCATTCCACCCCTCTCCTCTGGAACTAAAATATCAGGACAATTTTCCTTGATAAATTTTTGAAATATGAGATCTATACTTTTTTTTTGATCATGGCTTTCAGTTAGCCTAATAATTCTTTTTTTTTTAATTTTTATTTTATTTGCATAACATATGTGTGGGTAATTCTTCAACAATAACCCTTACATAGCTTTCCGTTACAAATTTTCCCCCAACTCCCCACCCCTCCCCTAGATGGCAGGATATCCACTACATGTTAATTATGTTAAAATATTGGCAAATCGAATATATGTATACATATTTCCAAACTTATCATTGGTGTGCAAGAAAAATCTTATCTACACAAACAATATATCAGATAAAGGAAACACAATGTAAGCAAACATCAATCAAGGA